>JACGDI010002091.1:457879-470871 GCA_014898725.1 Jacaranda copaia
TTTCACCCAGTTAGGCCTTTGGTCAGTCAAGTCTTCAAACAATTAACAAGTACTCATAATATATTTACAGAAGTATATTTAAAATTAACTTCTAACTACACATATGAAATTTAATATCCATACATAAAATAAACTTCTAACTACACATGAAATTTAATATCCATAAATAAAAATTTTAATGTGTTTTATGTGACATATGTTTTTAATCTCCAATAACACTATCATGCATAATGTTATGATAATTTTTTACTTATGATACTATCTTTTTTCTTTTAATTCAACCATATTTTATATTTAATTAATTATTATTTTAGTTTTCTAATAATAAAATTATAAATACAATGACAAGATAATATATCTAATTACATAAAGATTTTAAACAAGCTTAAGATTATATTTTATAATAATTTTTATGTTTGTTATTTTATCATTGTTGTAGCACTGCACGCAGGAGGTGCCTATTCTTGGTTGATGTGCTATTCCAATCTTATTCACACTAATTCAAACAAAATATGCACCCCTAAATATTCAGTTTAAATAGCTACATAGCAACCTCAAAATCATTCATTTCAACTTGTGATTACATTCCAGTATGTGGTATTCCATAAGAGCTACAAAACCCTCATATAATTACTAGCACCAAAGTTATAACAACCCGAATGGTCGTATATCGAAATGGTAAGTATACCTACACATGCCAGAAACTTATAATGGGCCTAATACTACGATTGTCACTTGTATAAAACCTACATAAGCATAGGCATTTGCAAGAGGCATCATAGGCTTCAACTTACATACATAATACTTTACAAAAAGGAGTCTAGATCTTGTATGTTCAAAAGCTAGTAACAAAACCATGTACACTGATACAACATACAACTTGCAATATTCCACCTACTGCCTGATACATCCTAGACGAGAAAAAGAATTGAGAACACAAGAGGTATAAGTTCTAAGGACTTAGTGAGGTGTAATAGTTGTATAACATATAAGGTCAATAGAGGACTGGTAGAATTGATTCTAATAAAATCAATACAAAAATGAGATGAAATAATGGGAAAGTCAAGATAATTGAAAGCAATAAACTATGTATTGACAGGACAGTGTGGCAACCTACTTGGGATAACCCCTAGCTAAGATGCCATTCAGTTTAGTCTTAAATTTCACTAACAAGACTGCCAATAAGCCCATAAAATTCTTACAAAACTCAACTCATTAGAGATAACAATAGATATCAACTTAAGTAACCTTACACAAAAGGATTATGTATAAGCCATACCTGATCCCATAACATTCAACATAATTAAGCGTGACAAATATTTAATTCAACCTAACATAACACAACGTGTTTAAGATAAAGCTTAACATTCCAGTGAACCCATATACACCAATAAGCACCTGTCCTATTACAAGGCATATGCTCTTTAGCCCAAGCCAGAAAATCCATATTCTTAACTTAATCTTATCTAAGAAAAGCAAGGACAAAACGGGGGTAAGTCCAAAGGACTTTGTTAGGGATAATTTCAATAATAAACTATAGGGATTTGTCGAGGAAGGGTCAACTTAACAAATCATAAATTAACAGCTAATCATGAACATATCAAGAAATAGGCAGTCGGTATCAAATTACAAGCAGTCAAGATATAGTAAGGTGAGTGGTTACTGTAGGCTCGAATGGCTCGACCAACTCAATCGATTTACTACAGGAGGTATCGCCATCGGCTAACTGAACCAGTTTACCACAGGAGGTATCACCATTGGCTCGTTCGTCTTAGATGATCATGATTAGTTGTAAGCAATTAGAAGACTGTTAATTAGGTACTTTTACCAAAGTGTGACAGCTTAGTATATAGTAAGTGCTCATACAGATCGAATGGCGCATTGCGATGCTTATGGGGAAATCTCTAGCGCACCACTGATACGTAGGGGGAAATCCCTAGGGTACCACTGACACCCATGCAGACTGCATATCATGTCTCATATATCCAATCATTTCACCCGATTAAGCCTTCGGCCAGTCAAGTCTCCAAATAATTAACAAGTACTAATAAACAATATGAGCAAATGCCTAAGGGGAAGTCCCTTCCATTGCACATCACTAATATCAGATAAACATGTAAGCTAGTGAGGCGATAGATAGCATGTACAGATATGCCAATAAGGCAAAATAGTAATGATTAACAAGTATGATTAAGGTATCATGGCTAGATAATAAAGTACGAAAAAGCAAGTATGCTGACAAGGTACTGAATAACAATACAAGATGGGAACAAGTGCAAAATAATAACAAGTACCAATTGAGAACAAGTACAAGACAGGTAACACTAAGAAGTTTTAGGTGCTAGAACAGATAAGAATGAACTCACATCAGAGGACAATAAAGTACTAGCCCTTACAGAGGTATAAAAGTCACTTAACAGGTCACAAACAAGAACACAATCAATTATAAATTTCAATAAACATAAGCAAGTACAGTTCAAGCACAATTAGCCCTCACAAGGGTTTTTCCACAAGAACCAATTGAAATAAATAAGGCCAAAGTGGCAGACCCTCACCACCGTAGTCTCAAATAACAACAATCACTGTCAGTAGTCTACTGGTCCATAGGTCCCAATTCCATGTCACCTAATCCAAAAGAATAGGTTCACAATCAAGATACTCATTCAATCATATAATCACATTTATACAAATAATGGTCTGAAATCAATATTTAATTGGCTAAATCAATAGCCTTGATAAAGACATGCTAATAACGCTGGTTTTGATAAAGTAATATAATTAGGTCCTTAGTTAAATAGTTAACCTCATATCATTATCCCATATCAAAGTAATAGCCCAATTATCTTAATTAACTTAATTATTGTTACTTAGGCCTCAAATCCATAAAATTAGAATTTATAACACCTAATTTACTTATTTAACCAAAATTATCACATAATATACTAATTGCGAGTCTGCTGAATGGTTAGAATCATACATGGATGGTTTATAAGTCTAATCCTTTATCAATTCTATATCCTTTTTAACATAATATAAGATTTAGGGATTTCTCTTCCGATTAACTCAATTAATCCCAAAATTATCATGAAATAATGCCAATCTGGGTCCACTAAGCACATGTATATCCATGTATGGTGCAAATATATACAAGTCATATATCTAATTTCTAATATTGCCATAAACAAATTCTTGGAAGAAAATTCAAATAATCAAAAGCTTAAATCCAAGCTTCCCAATGCCAACTCTTCTACCCAATGTGCTTAATGAAGCCTTAAAATCACAAACCATGAGTACCGCCATGATCATTGCGATGAGCTAAAGAAACTATCCCCGCCTTGCCATCGTGCAGCCGTTAGAATTGACCATAACCACCACCAACAACTGCATTTCAGCTCCTTGAACCAAATGCCCAGACCAATTTTGACACTTGCCAGGGGGAAATCCTCCAATTGTAGCCTTGAAAGCCTAGCGTCGCCGCCCACCGTCGCCTTGATTTAGCTCGATTCCACCATCGCTGCCTCTTCAGACATCAATCTAAAACCACTATCTTCATCCTTCAGTTGAGGCCTTCAAAACCCACTGCCAGATTTCAGTTTCTATTGTTGGGAACACCATACCTCCAAGCTACGTCGTGGTAGCAACTTCCAACCCATTTTTCGATCACTATATTGGTTGGTTTTAGGTGAAAATGGTATATTTGTGTTCTACGCGATGAGAGGAAGAAAATGATAACAAATATGATACTGTTTGGGTTGCCGAAAAAGGATTGCTCGTAAGAGAAAGTCATGGTGGTGCATAGGAGAAAATGAAGAAGTTAGGGTCCGATTTTTCTATTTAAAGGCCAACTTTTGGAAATCATGATTTCACACCCAAATCTTTCCTCGAGCCTGCAATTAAGTCCTTCGAAGTTTGTTGATTCTTCAATTAAGTTTCACAATTGTGTGAGCACCTAATATTGACCCCTTTGACCCAAAAATATTCCATGCAAACCCTCAAAATTTTTAAAGATTGCTCAATCAGGTTTCTATAAATTGCAAATTGACCCCAAAAGTATTTTTTATTTATTTTTTGAGCCCTAAAATTTGACCAATCAATATCTTGAGTTCTATGTTTTTATTTCTAAAAAATTTTGAATTTCAGGTGTCTTATAGATAGAGACTCGAATGAATGATACATATAATAATAAGCACGTGACATAATAAGGCATATCATAATAGAAGTCATTTTCAAATCTTAGTAGAACTATTGGCAAAATCCAACCTTGTTGCTCACAAAACAAAGCATAACAAACATAATAGGAAATAGACTTGAGCACTCAGCTTGGTATGAAATAATTGACATGTGGCATGGGTAGCCTTATGTTGGATCCCGCCACTCATAGATAGTTACCTCCAACTACTTGTGAGTCAGGATTGTGAGTGGGTACTAGCCGATAGGCCAGTCATTGTAGGTCTATTCTACCCAGCCATCCTGTTGGATCTAGTCTTAGGCCTAATTTCTCATGGTTTGCCAACTAGGCTTGTAAATACCCTACCCATACCCTAAAATACACAAAAAAAAGGCTCTATATTTTACCATACCCTAAAATACCAAAAAGAATGAGACCTTAACCCTACCCTACCTTATCTAATCCAAGACTCATTGGGTCTAGTTTATTAGACTTATGCTTTTAATATATATACTAATTTTCTCAATATATACTAAAAATATTATTTGGCATACGATAACAAAAATTTTTTTTTTCTATATTTAATTTAATTTAATAATTAAATTTAAATTAATTAATTTCAAACTTTTTTCTAATTAAATTAACTATTTTATTAATATAAAAATTAAAATTTATTAATATAATTAACAGTTAAACTTTTTGCTAATTAAATTAATATAATTAAAAACACAGTTAATAAAAACATACAGTTAATAAAAATACTTTAAAAGAAATTTTTTTTTTCTATATTTAATTGTTTATGAAAATAGCTAAACTTCTATATTAATAGACTTTATTCATTAGCAAAATTAATTTTATTAACTATTTTTTAAAAAAATCTTTATTCCACAATTAATTTTATTATTGAAAAATGTTGAACTGTTGCTATTGCTATTCCAATTTTTTTTTAAAAAAAATTGCTAATCCAATATATTAACTTTATTAATTTGGTTTAATTTTTAATAAAAAAATATTTAGTTGTTACTATTCATTCATATATTTTTAATGTTTATATATAAAATTTTTATCATTAATATAAAGTTGATTTCGGTACAAATAATTTTTAGGTTCATGGATTAAATTTAAGTATAAAATAATGGATAATTTTTGAGCATGGGTATTTGGGTAATTTATGGGTATATACCTTACCCATACCTATTAAATTGTTTTTAATAAGTATGAGTATGGGTATAACATTTTGAGCCTGGGTATGGTAATATCCTACCGATTTACAGGCCTAGTCCCAACAAGTAAGAAATGTCCCAAGGGCGTTCCAAGGGGTGAAATAACATAATGCCAATAGTAGAATTACAAATCCAACGCTGAAAGAACAAAATTGAGTGCTAAATAGCAATTGCAACTTATGTAACATATTGGTCAGCTAAGCCATTCAAATGACAAAAAGAACAATAAGCTCGGAAACATGATAAGATAAATGGGTTGACAAGACCATGTCAAAGATAGAATCATAAAAAGTCAACAGCAAATAAGGGGTTAGCCGACAAGGCTATGGAGTACAAGGGACAAGAATAGGTAATTACAACAGGATGTCCTACACACCAAAATGATTACAAACAAGGTAAGACGGACAATCAACAGAGGTAATTCATTTCCCAGAAATACATGGCTAAAACCTCATGTTTAAACTCCATAGTAGTGCTATCCACACCCTACGGTCCCAGAGACCTTGGATCTTCATCTCCTATTCTAATAAAATGCATATAATTATCAATACACTTACGTAGTACTCTTTTGGCAGTGATTAGACTACTATTACATCTTAATATGGTGAATTTCTATCTTAAGGAGTATCTTTCTTTGTTAAATTTGCAACCCAGTTTGAGTACAACAATTCATGCTAAAAAAGTATTTCAATTCTTCCAACTATCAAAACTATTTTACTAGATTTAACATATTTCTGGCTTGTATAGCAACTATAAATTTTGTTTCAAACATAGAGTACATTTATCTCCCTAAAACATACTAGCATTGCTAAATAGTATTAAAGAGGAGTTTATAGGTTATAGGCCACTATTTCACGTCAATATCAACAATACGCAATTTTAATATTCTAAGCCCGTGTTTAATAAATCTAGTCTACTTGTGGGAATTTCTTAAATCTTCTCTTAACAATTAATCCTTACAATGTTGCATAAAATTAGAGCTTTAATTATATTGATTAACTTAATTAATAATAATTATGTTTTAATTACCAAGCCGGGCCTACTAGCAATGTACATAACTTATATATCCAAACATTTCGACTTGACATCAAAAATCTTATCCCAACCATTTCAGTCCGTGGTCACAATTTCAGTCGATTAATTTAAACTTACATCAGTAATCAACTTAACATTTTAATTGAACTAAATCAAGACACATTCCATTGTTTAAATATAATTTTACCCATAATTTTGAATTTAATGTTCTAAGTACATATTTTTTAAATTTAGAGTATCTATGAATTTTTATGGATTTTCTATTAATTTTTAGCCATTATATACCTTACACAATTTAAATCATCCAAGACGTACTAGCTAACACAATTAAGGATAATAGGGCTTTTATTAACATTTTAGGTCTACACATCATTTTATAGACAAACTCTATATTCAATTATATAGCTTACAATTACAAAATTTGGTCTAATTAACATATATTCATTTCAAGATTGCCTTAACAAGTTAACTTAATCAAATTCAGGAATTAATTGATCAACCAGAGTTTTACCCAATTGACTTAGTCTAAGGCCAAGTCACCATCCACTACTAGCCTACATGCACTTAGATCACCACCCTAGTGAAACTGTTGGTTAGTCTCCGAAGTGCCGTCGTCGTTGGAGTTGGAAGTTAGCTGCACCAAAATGTGCCCCTTGTTGCATTAATCAAAAGCCCTAATTGAATTTTCCATTATGCCGCTGTTTGTCCAACTAATTTGATCCTAAATTGCTAGCACCGCTTTAGCTCTACCACTTTTGATTCTCTAGCACCGTCTGTTAGATCTTGAAATTGATGCCACCATTGGCTTGCCTACTTGATTCCAACCAATATCCCTCAAAACCCACCTCACTTCTATTGTTGGATGTTAGAGAACCACCATGTTCGTTGCCTTCATTTTTTCCAACAGAATTGGGAATGATTTTGGGGTGTTTTTTGTATCGACATGTTCATCTTAGTGAGGTGAAAGTAACTACTTGTTTGGTTTGAGGATTTTTCAGCAATGCTGAATTGGGTATGGGGAGAAGAAAGCTGGGCTCGCCTGAGAGAATTGACAAAGTGGAGGGACCTTTTTTATACTTCTTATTTTTGCCAAATTACATTTCGGCCCCCAGAGCTTTCCTTTAATTCCAAATCTAGTCCCTAATTTCTGAGTGCCTACATTGACCCCAGTTTTTTTTTCAATTGACTCTCCAACCTTTTCTTACTCACACATTGGCCTTACTAATTTCTTTAGTTTTATTCAGTTTGACCCTATTTAATTAGTTTTCTAGCCCCATAAATTTTCTATCATTCTGTTGAGACCCTTAGAATTTTAAATGCAATCATTTTGATCCCCTATTGAATTTTTTTATTATTACTTTTCTTTTAAGAATTAAATTTTAATTATTCTATCAAAATTTGAATTTTAGAAAATTTTCGTGTTTACGAATTTTGGGGTGTTACAACTATGTTCATAATTTTCACAACTGTATCTATACAAGATTAATTTATATAGAATATAGATATAAAAATAGAAAAATAGTTATAGGTTTTATAATCATAAATGTTTTACAATTTGAAATACATAGATTTTAAAACGAAGTAGTTTACTAAATTTAATTAGAAGGATAATCTCGAATGTAATATCAATATAATTTTCAAAAAGTTCAAATGGGTGTTTTTTTCTTCTTCTAAATTTATTATTTTTTGTAAATAAATGACAATTATTTCTATACGCTATTGAACAATATCTCATAATCTAGATTTGAAGATTAATTTTTCTCTTGAGTTTTGTATTGCAGAAGATACCTATCACTTAATGATCTTGATATAATGCCTTTATTAAGTAACCTTAAGTAAGATTATTATATTCCTTAATTCCTTAATATGATATCACTTAAGAATTCCTTCATTAACCTTTTTTTTATCACGATTATCAAATTGTTATCCATAAAAAATAATTATTAGATAAAAAATATTCAACACATTGGATTTGTATTGCGGCAAGAAAAATGGCTTGTTTCCACATTTTTTGATCCGATGGCTAAAAAAACTTAAGGGACTAAAATGGAATTTAAGATCTTAGATCGATAATTTTACCCTTAAAATGTCAAAGGTGAATAATTTTCTGGCTAAAAACCACTGGAATTTTGTTTTAAGGACTAAATTGGAAGGAAATATTAAGTTTAGGGACTAAAAGATGAAGTTTAGCCCATGACCATGAAGTATGGTTGGTCATGAAGTGTGCAACATGTCCTTGATATGAATAATATTGTAGCAAGACTTAAGAGTTTGTGTACGATTGTGGATGACTAATTTCTAATGCAATTTATTTTGAACTCAATACCCCCTGAGTATGGATCATTCCAAATTAACTATAACACTATTAAGGATAAGTGGGATGTGAATGAATTGTCCAGCAAGCTTACTCAAAAGGAAACAAGACTAAAAGCAGAAGGAGTTCATACAGTGAACCTAGTATGTTAACGAGCTTGGAAGGTTGTTAAACCAAAATCCAAAAATTTTAAGAAGAAGGGACTTGCTAAAGGAATACAGGTTGTTGATGATGATAAGAAGAAAAGCAAGTTAGGTAGATGTCTCTTCTCCAAGAAGGAAGGACATTATTAAAAAGATTGCCCAAACTTTAGAGCTTGGTTTGAAAAGAAAGGTACTTATAATTCTTTCGTATGTTTTGAATCAAACTTATCTAAAGTTCCTTCTAATACTTGGTGGTTGAATTTTGGTGCCACTACTCATGTTTCCAATATGAAGTAGGGATTCCTTACAATCCAGAGCACAAACCCAAATGAGAACCTTTTATTCATGGGGAGTCGGATAAAGTCCCCAATTGAAGGCATAGGGATTTATCATATTGTTTTATATACCAAATGTCACTTGGATCTATTTCAAACTCTCTATGTACCTTCCCCATCTAGAAATTTAGTTTCTATATCAAAACTTGATTCTAAAGGGTTTAACTTTAAGGTTGGAACTGGATGTTTCAATTTGTTTAATAAAGATAATTCCTTTATTATTTTTGGAATTCTTATGGATGGTTTATGTAAATTGAAAGTTGATGTTAATTTCTCTTCATCATTAATGTGTGTTCATGAAAATATTGGAATTTAGGTGTAGTTTGGTGA
Source organism: Jacaranda copaia (assembly GCA_014898725.1). Taxonomy (NCBI): domain Eukaryota; kingdom Viridiplantae; phylum Streptophyta; class Magnoliopsida; order Lamiales; family Bignoniaceae; genus Jacaranda; species Jacaranda copaia. The sequence continues at coordinate 467,428 of JACGDI010002091.1, forward strand.
ATGAAAGCTCTGCTTACTTGTGGTATAAATGTTTGAGTCATATATCCAAAGAAAAGGTTAGAAAGATTGGTAAAGAATGAAATTCTACCAAATCTAGATTTTGCTGATCTTAGTTTATGTGTGGATTGCATTAAGGGAAAACAAACCAAACATAATAAGAAAGGAGCCACAAGAAGTGCTCAACTTCTTGAAATAATACACACCGATATACGTGGACCTTTTGATACTCTGTCTGTTAGTGGAGAAAAGCATTTCATCACCTTTATAGATAATTTTTCATAGTGTGGATATGTCTATTTGCTTAATGAAAAATCTTAAGCTATAAATGCCCTTAAGGTATTTGTCACTGAGGTTGAAAGGCATTTGAACAGAAAAAGTGAAAATAGTAAGATCTGATAGAGATTGCGAATATTGTGGAAGGTATAATGAATCTGGACAAAATCCAGGTCCATTTGTCAAGTTCGTCGAAAGACATAGCATACGTGCACAGTATACTATGCCAAGCACACCTCAACAAAATAGTGTGGTAGAAAAGCAAAATAGAATATTAATGAATATGGTTAGGAGTACGATGAGTAACTCCTTATTTCCTAAATTCTTGTGGTTGTATGCAATTAAACTGCAGTGTGTTTGCTTAAAAGAATTCCTAGTAAGGTAGTTCCCAAAACTCATTTTGAGTTATAGACTAGAAAGAAACCTACTTTAAGACTCTTGCACATTTGGGGTTGCCCAATAGTAGTACAAGTATATAATCCACATGAAAAGAAATTGGATTCTTGAACTATTAGTGTTTACTTTATTGGTTACCCAGATAAATCTAAAGGCTATAGGTTTTATTGTCTAAACTAAAGCTCTAGGATTATTGAGACAAGCAATGCAAAATTCATTGAGAATAGTGAAGTTAGTGGGACTGCTAATAAACAAATCGTGGATATTAATGAAATAAAAGTTGATGTTCCATTACCTATAAATGTTCACACATTCACAATTGTTCCAAATATTATTCAAGAAATGCAAGAACAAAATAATGATGAACAATATTTGAATGAAGAAGTACCCTATGAAAAACCTAACTTATAATTAGCTGATAGAAACAAACCACATGGAATAGCCTTAAATAGACCTGTAAAGGTAAGAAGGTTGACTATTTCTGATGACTATGTAGTTTAATTGGAAGAGTCTGATTTTGATTGAGGTATTGATAAAGATCCTACTTCATTTTCACAAGCCATTAATAGTGATAAGTCTAATAAATGGATTGATGCTATGAAAGATAAATTGAAATTAATGGTTGAAAATAATGTTTGAAAACTCATTGAATTGCCAGTAGGTTCCAAGCAAGTTGGGTGTAAATGGGTCTTTAAGACTAAACATGATGGTGGCAATGTTGAATGATATAAAGCTAGACTTGCTGCCAAAGGTTATACTTAGAATGATGTGATTGATTACAAAGAGACTTTTTCACCTGTTTCAAACAAAGATTCACTAAGAATCATTGTGGCTTTGGTAGCTTAGTACGATTTAGAGTTACATCAAATGGATGTGAAAATAACCTTTCTTAGTAGGGAACTTGAGGATGAAGTCTATATGGATCAACTTGAAGGATTTTCTATGGAAGGAAAAGGTCATATGGTGTGTAAACTTAAGAAATCAATGTATGGACTTAAACAAGCTTTCAGGCAATGGTATCTTAAGTTCAATGATACCATTACATCTTTTGATTTTCAAGAAAACATTGTTGATCGGTGCATTTATCGAAAGATCAATAAGAGTAAGTCTATATTTCTAGTTCTATATGTTGGCAATATTCTACTTGCTGCTAATGATTTGGGTATTTTGCATGAGACTAATGACTTTCTCTCTAAGAATTTTGAAATGAAAGATATAGGAAAGACATCCTATGTGATTGGAATTTCAATATTTAGAAAGAGATCACAAAGATTGTTGGGATTGTCTCAAAACGTTTATATTAAAAAAATTCTTGAGAAATTCAATATGAACAAATTTTTAGTACGTGCCATCCCAGTACAGAAATCGGATAAGTTTAGTCCAATGCAATGTACAAAGAATGACATGGAATGTAAGGAAATGGAATCTATTCCATATGCCTCTATTGTGGATGGTTTGATATATTTGAAAACATATACCAGACCTGATATTAGCTTCATGGTTGGAATGCTTGGCCGATATCAAAGCAATCTTGGTATGGAGCATTGGAAAGTTGTAAAGAAAGTAATGAGATACCTTTAAGGAACTAAGGACTCTATGCTCACATTTAGGAGATCTGATCAATGAGAAGTGATTGGATATTCGGATTCAAATTTTGTTGGATGCCTTGATAGTAGAAAGTCAACGTTTAGCTACTTATTGCTAGCAGAAGGAGCAATTTCACGAGAAAGTGCCAAACAGTTTATCATTGCTACATCCAGTATGGAAGTTGAGTTTGTAGCATGTTATTATGCCACAATTCATGCATTATGGCTGCGAAACTTTATTTTAGGACTTGGGGTTGTCGACACCATTACTAACTCACTGAAAATTTACTGTGATAATTCTACATCAGTTTTCTTTTCCAAGAACGACAAATATTTTAGAGGTGCTAAGCTTATGAAATTAAAGTATTTTGTCATTAAGGAAGAGGTTTAGAAATATAGAGTGTGTATTGAACATATTAGGATAGATCTCATGGTTGCTAATCTATTAACTAAAGGATTACAACTAAAGACATTTAAAGAACATGTACATAGAATGAATCTTGGTTGTATTAACAATTGTTTATGATGATGTTGACACACTCTTGAGCTCAATAATGATATGTTTTTTATTTTCATATATTGTTTCTTGCTCTTTATGTTTGTATGCAAGACAATTATAGGGACATTGCATTGTTTATATATATATATATATCTTATGTGACCTCATATGATGAATTGCAAGTGTGGTAGTATATGAAAAGGAGTATGCAATTTGAAAGTGTATGATCACCATAACTCTTACTATATGATTTATTATGTTAAAGTCAATTATGGTGAAAGAATGGCATTATGAGATTTATTCATGTGTGCCTAATGTTTACACTATTAATGTTGTGAACTATTGAATCAAGTGGGAGAATGTTAGAATTATGGCCTAAAAGTTGACCATTATTCTAATGTTTAATGATAGATTAAGTTTCCTATTTGATGCTACTACGAGCTGGAAGGTCAAGTACTTCGATGGATTTGAGTGTTTTTGGGCTTGAGATCTGCAACCATGAACACACGTGAACTAGCTGAAATTCCCCCGGCTAAGGCACTCCGACGCCCAAGTTAGTTTAGATGGAGCAGAATATATGGAGAGTATGTAGTAAATAGTATCAAATGGCATTACCTTGAGTGCAGTTGGGCCTGTTGTATTTATAGTTTTATGTGGGCATGACTTTACCTAAATACCCTTATCAGGTGT
>JACGDI010002091.1:477781-488670 GCA_014898725.1 Jacaranda copaia
TCATTTCATGTTCAAAATCTGATACAGTGCCAGGTGGCTAAATCTCCAGTTTTCTGAGATAACCGTGCCAAAAGGGGCACGTGTCTGTTAAAGTTGTTAGCAGGGTTGTCAGAGTTGTTGCGGCAGTTACACCGACTGTCATGTGTTATCAACGTGGAAATATTCGACCTGCCAGATAAGCGAATAAAGGATGATTCGGTAATCGATTCATGTTGGCCAAAGACAAGAGCTCGCACGCGTGGCTTGATCCTGAAGTCGATACGGGTCGACTGTGGATGCTGCCACGTGAAGTCGATACAGGTCGACCATGAGTGCTGTCATAAGGGATCGATTCAAGTCGACCAGACACTTATTATTTGGGCCTTGTGGGCTTTATTATTTGGAATTGGGACTGTTTGGCCTATTGGGCTATCCCATATTACTATTTGATTAAGGTTTTCCTATTTAATAGTAAAATAAATCTGAGCTATTGATTCTAGTGTGTGATGGACTTACCAAGTTTAAAGTTACTCTCTAATATATATAATTGGTCCCCTCTCCACCTAATTAGGGTTAGCAAATGGAAGAAAAACTTTCCCATCAAGTTTTCTGCTAAAGAAATACATAGGTTAAGGAAGAGAAACTGATTAAAGAAGGTATCAACCTAAAGCCAATCAAGGTCAATTCTCTTATAGAATTATGCTGAATTCCACATCAAGTAGGTACCCTCATGTTTTAATGTTACATGACGATTATTTATTGCGAATCCTGTTACGGATATAATGTTGATAATTTATGTCTTAATTATGTTGATTTTACACCTTCACCACATAAATGACGTGTTGATAAACTATTACTACATGTAGGTTCAAACTCATAACTTCCTTGTAGGAAGTTAAGAACTAGACCAACTAAGCTACATCTTTGAACAAAATCATGAAGCCTATGTTTGGTTTTCTTCAAAGAACATTTTCATCCCTCAAAATGAAAGTAGGTAACAATTGTCCCAAAGCATATTTTCTTTACCTCAAAATATTTTAAACAAAAAGCTAATATAATAATAGCCTATATTAGAAAAGTATCATAAAACACTAATCCTTGAACATAAATTTATATGAAATGATATTTATATCCCTGCAAAGACAATAAAAAATTAGGGAAGAAAGTTTAATATAGAAATTAGCACTATTGATATATGTTGAGTGATAATGATATTTTTTTTTTTACAAATGATATTTTTAAAATGATAATAATTTTAAGTTAGTTACAATACAGTCTAATGGTAAAAATTAGTATTCTAAATTATCATTATAGACAATTAGCTAGCCACAAAGGTACAGTGATAATATTGTCACTATGATTTGTAACAAAACTTTTATTGCCATCATGTCGCCACTATATATACTACTACAACAAAGGACTTTCAAGCCTATTCTTTTTGGCCTTGAAAAATTTAAAAATTGTCTCAAATATATGGGGATGTACTGTCACGAGATACATGGAAGTTTTTTTAAAAAGTATCTTTATATAAAGTGAAAAAAGGCAATTTTTTTTTTCTTTAGAGGCTATTTTGTTATCATTTATGGGCTATCTATGCTATTATATATAGCACAGTTTTATTGATCACAATTGTGCAATTTTGACTAAATTCAAATTCTTAAATGTAACGCCCCATCATATAAGCTTTGGCAAAGAACTCATGTCCGTCAATTAGATATCCCTTCTGAACAAATTGATCATAAACTAATTTCAGAATGCACTTAGTGGATTTGGAGGCAATTCTTGCGTCTAATAGACTTGTGGGCTTGGGGCATGACAAATGGTATCGAACCAATCACTAGCCAAAATATTAGGAGTTAAGTGTTATGCGGGACAAAGTGCTATGCATGTGGCAGTCACTTTTTGAATCTATGCAACAAAGTGCTACACAAGCGGGAGCCACCTCTTGAATACATAGGAGACACCTCTAGAGTCCCAATACCTAGTGATTGATCTTGGACCTGTGTTATGTCGCGACGAAGATGTCATGTTTTTGAAGCAGGGGTGATTGTAGTGTCTCATCATATAAGCTTGGGCTAAAAAATTCATGTACATCCATTGGGTATCCCTTTTGAACAAGTTGATCATAGCCTAATTTCAGAATACACTCAATCGATTTAGAGGCAATTCTCACACCAAATGAGTTTGCTAGCCTAGGGTGTGCCAATAAAATTTTGACCATTTTGATTAGATTAAAAAATTTTCATTTTTTTGTTAATTTATTTTTGATTTTATTTTACTAAAACTAACTTATTTGTTATAACTAAAATTTCATGCCGTAGTTATTTGGAATTGCATAATTATATTTTATTTGATGGATAATTTCAAATATTCATGATGATTAGATTTTTATTTCTCCATAAGAGTTCAAAACATTTAGAATCATAGATTTAATATTTTATCTCACCATATAAATCTAAAATTATTGTTTTTTTTTTACTATCTTTTACTACAATTTTTTTGAGTTCTTGAGACAAAAAACAAATAAATTTATGTATGATTTATATTTGAATAATATACACAGAAAAATGAAACTTTTTGAAATATAAGATTTGCTAAATAGTCGAGACTAATCTAGTTTTTCTATCAAATGGATAAAGAAAAAATTATGCAATTTTTATACGGAAGTTATTTAATTTGATTTAATAAAAAAATAACATTTTAATTATTTAATTATGTATTTTTATGTTAAATTTACTTCATTATAGCTGGTATATTATTATATCTATTTATATTATGATGTTTTATAAAAACTATTTCACGATCTCTATCAATAGACAAAAGAATATATATAAATTCGCATATATGTAATTAGAAAGTTAACTTTCATTACTAAAAAGGATGCTCTTTTTTATAATATGTGTATATTTTCAATAATCTATATTTGATAATTTTAACAATTAAAAATATTTTTTGTGTTTTGAGATGATAAATTATGATACACAAAGTAGACGCATTGCTACTATCTAATAAATATATAGTTAAAGTTGAATCACTTAATTAAAAAAACCACTAAAAAAAGTTAGACATTTTTATCTTTTAACTAACTATACATTTTTATTCCAAGAACAATTTAAAAATTTATCTAAATAAAATAATTGATAATTTAAGTTATATATGTCAAAGCAAACAAACTAACTTTTAATATTCTAATGATCTTTTTATATTTTAGAGATCTAGCATTTTATTTTCAGTTGTAGTACACATTTTTTAATTATATTTATATCTTAATTAAATAATTACCTATTCAACAACTTAATATTTTAAATATATATAATTTTTAAATAATTTATATCCTGCATATTTTGCAAGTGAAAAAATGATTTAACAACCATGATTATCTTTTACATAATTCGCTTAAAATTTTTTATGACGTACCTGTCTCTTATAAGAAATATAATACAACTATTTTGTTGGAATATCAAATCATTATTTTATTGTTTAGATTTTGATAAATGAATAATATTGCCTTGGTTGATATGTAAGTACTAAACTTACCAAAAGGTTTTCAAGCTTAACTATTTGGATAATCTCTTTTAAATATGCAAAATATTTTTACATAAAATCATATAGGTAGAATATAATTAAAATAATTTAAATATAACGTATTTTATAAATATGAGAGTTTACTTTCCACAACTTTTATAATGTCAATTTTATTTTTATTTTATCAATGTTTCCAACTGAAAAATGTGCTAAGTGTTTTCAAAAATTGACAAAATTAATAATAAAAACTCATTCCCAAATATATTTGAAGAATTTATTTTTAGGGTACATAAATATATTATTGATGTAATTGAAATTTTTGAAAATTTGAAAAATAAATACTTAAAAATAGCCAAGAACGTTAATCTATAAATTTTCTAGTAGATTTATTTGCACATTTTTCAATATTTATGTCATGTATGTTTATTTACACATTGTTTTTAACAAGAATTTACAAAAGAATATATAATAAAATTAAGAATTATATCAAATTATTTATATATTTTGTATTTAATGAAATATTAATATGTGTTAAATATTAATTTAAATAATAAAAATTAAATATTATTTTATAATAATTTATATAATATGTAAAATATGTTATTTGATAACCTTAAAAAAATAGAAGAATAAACAAATCTTACTAGACATATGTTGACAAGTAATTAATATTTTAAATTTTCAAGTGCTATAAAACTTATTTTCATAACTTCTGCATTACTATCACGAGATTCATAGTAAAAAGTTCTTATACTTCACAAAAGGATAGTTTGCTTATAAACATACTAAAATATGTATTTTTATATTTATAATTTAAAAGTATGGTAAATAAAAAATTTTGCTCCATTGTTCATTTTCTTTTCTTATTATTTTTTAAATTTTTTATAATTCTAATAATCTATGTATAATCTACAAATTTAAGTAATCTATGTATAATCTACAAATTTAATGTTAGCAACTATTGATATTGCAGAGTCAAGTTGTATAAATTATCTTGAAATTTTAATATTTTCAAAATGGGACTAAATTGAAAAATTCACTATTTATAGATTTAATCTTTTTTTATTCACAAATTGACCCCCCGCACTAAAGTTTAATCCAATTTTCAATTAAGTCCTTTCAAGTTTTGAGTGTTTTCTTTTCAACCCCAAGACTATTTTTTGCCTCACATTGACCCCTTTGACCAATAATAATTCTGCACAAACCCACAAAACTTTCAAGTATTGCTCAATCAAGTTTTTTGTAGATTGCAAATTGACTCCAAAGATTTCAAATTTCTTGCAATTAAGTCCAGTTTATTTTTTTTTTGAGCCCTAAAATCCAACCAACCAATTTATTGATTTCTAAATCTTTATTTTTCAAAATACTAAATTTTGAGGGTGTTACACTTTTTCCCCCCTTAAAAGAATCTGGTTCCCAGATTCTCATATGAGTATTGTTCCAATTGATAGAAAATAAGTAGATTCGGTTAGTCGATCTATCTCTTCTCTTTGCTAAATTACACCAGGATTGATTATTCAAGTCTCGATGCATTTTTCATGCCTGTTGAATGCATCGTATCTCTTAACTTGTATACTTTACTAACAATCTCTTTTCTACTTCTTTTGGCACACATAATGTCTTATGAAACAAAAGAATACCTTGAATATTGGTATTGAACTCAACATTAGAATTTCCAAATTTCTATCTATTATGTTGTGTCATATTCATGTCCTCTTTGTCTTAATCGCATTACATCTCAATACTTCAGAGTTTTCCAAGAGTCCACAAAACCACTACGGCCACAAATGACTATTGGCACCGCATGTTCACACTTATTTGGTAGTTACCTTAAGGAGTAATCCAGTTCAACTTACATACTAAATTTCATAATAAGTTATATGTTCCCAAGTTGTATGAGATTATCCTTGTGTGTGTAAATTTCCTTTAGGAAGCATATATGCATTTAGCATTTCCTTAGTTGATCTCATCAATGCTCTTATCTCTGCAATCCTATTCTTAAGAGTGTTTAACTTCTATTTGACAAGCCATGGACCCGGGTTACATATTTAGTTCTCAAGGAAATGAGATAGATATGAAGGAATGTAAAACAACAAGAACAAATAAAGCATTATCACAGATTTCAAAAATTAGAGACCATAATTTCTATCAAATGTTAGGATCTGGTATTTCTTCTCCCATCAAGGCATAGGTACGAGCTCTTACACTTGGTCTCCCACTAGCTCCTACTACCTATTTTCCTTTTTCTGTAGGTATTGGGCCTCTCTTTCAAGGGCAATCTTTTAGGAAATATCGGTCACTTCCATAGCCCGTACATTTGCCTTGTTTTCCTCAATTGTTTGACTCCTCATGGTAAAGTGATCCACAAACCCGCACTACGTCAGCACTTTTTCTTAAGTCAAATTGGCTGTCTCTCTAGATTGAAAGGCTTGTTGGGTAGTACTTCCAACCTGAAGCTTCGATTGGTTTCTTCTGACATTACTCCACTCTTAAAAGTGCATCTTTTCCTTTTAACCCTTGTCCTCTATTTTTTGAATCTCCTGCAGCTCTAATTCAAGTTGCAATACTTTGCGTATTGCATGGTTGTAGTTTATTAGATAACAAATGGCTAGACCTTTCCTTAATTTCAGCCGTAACCCTTGCACAAATTGTTGAGCTTGTTGACCTTCATCATTTTGTATATAGGGAGCATACTGTATCAGTCGGCTAAAAGTAGACTTGTATTAACTAACAAAATGTGCGCCTTGAGCTAAACCCATGAATTCTTATGCTTTGGCCTATTTCACTTTCTAAGGGTATGTATTTGTTCATAAATTCCCTGCTAAAGTTTTGCCAAGTCCTACATGTCCCCATGACAACCCAACAACATTTAATGATCTTCCACCAACTACGGGCAAGTCTTGATAGAAGAAATGTAGTAAAACGAACTCTTCACTCATTTGGGTAGCATAAAGTGTCGAATATATCTTCCAGACTCTTTACCAATGCCTCCGTCTTTTTATCACCTAGCTTTCCAAGAAACTTTAGAGGATTGAAACAAACGAACTGCTCTAGGGCTTGATCTTTTACTATCTCAACAACAACTCCTGCTTCATCTCCTAACTGTCGACCTTGTTGATCAATTCTTGATCCCCTCTAATGTACAGGATTTGCTAGTTGGTCATCTAAAAGGGTTTGTGGAACTTCTTCTTCCTACGTGGCTTGAGAGTAAGCAGGTGCCTCTTAACTTGGAGTCCGTCACCTAGGAGGTCTTCCTCATCACCAAGGAGGTCTTCTTCATTACCCAGAAGGTCTTCCCCACCATCTAGTCCTAGTTGGAATAGGTACATCAAAACCTTCTTGAGATGCTATCAACTCCACCAACTCTTCCAAGCTTCTAAAAGAAAAAATGGAGAAGAATTAAATGAAATAAAATTGAGCCTATAAACACACAAGTCTTTATCATTCTATGATAACAATAAGACCTTAGCAATATCCTGTAGTACATAACCTGATCTACTTAGCACCAACTAATCACAGTCATTTTCATTACTTAAATCACATAAAAATTTCCTAAATACACAATATCCAAAATTCTTACTCAACCAACCTAAACAAATAATAAGCTACAAAAGTCCAGTAATATCTAAATTATATTCAACACCCAAGTCATCGATAACTTAGGCTCTAATATCCTTTAACTCATTCATATCTTAAACATTTCCACAGTCAAACTCAATTGTACTATTCAAAAGTTCCATATCCGAGGATCATATTCTAGTGTTGCTTAGACTTTCCAAACCTAAGCTTTGATACCACCTCTGTGGCACCCCATCCGGGATAGCACCTAAGTTGAGGTGCCACTCCAATTCAAACTTAATCTTAATTCATAAATAAGTAATATAGTCAATATCCCATTAGAAAATTTTTCAAAACTTGTCAGAAACATATTGTAGCAAATTTCAAACTTAACAAACCTCATCAAAATACGAAGTACATACCACCAAAGTTCTCATAACATCCAACATAATATTTACATGCCTTAAGTTGTAATTCAATCTTATATATCACAACATTTCTAAGATGAAGCTTAGCATTTAAGAAAACCCATGTACATATACACGCATCTATTTTATTGCAAAATTTCATTCACCGATCCAAGACTAAAATCTAAGTCCATCATCTGATCCTGTTTGAGGAAATTAAAAGTAAATAGAGTGGTAGGTCCAAAAAATGTAGTGAGGAATAATTATAATAACATACAATAGGGATCTATCGAGGATGAATCAACTCAACAGATCATAGTTTAATAGTTAAATAGAACTTATCAAGATACAGTCGAACAATCAAGAAATAATCAGATATTTCAAAAATAATCTATCACTTAGAATCTGATTGAACGATCAAAAGACTGACAAATATTAGAAATATCTTATACTGATCAAACTGAACTAAACTTACCCAGGCATAACCACCTGGTATAGAACTTACCCAAAGATATCAGAATAAACTTATACTAATCAACCAAACTTACCCAGGCATAACTACATGGTACCGAACTTACCCAGGCATACCGACCCAGTACAAAACTTACCTAAGCATATCAACTTGGTAAAGAGCTTACCTAGGCATGACAAGCTGGTACAAAACTTACCCGAGTGTAACAACCTAGTACAAAACTCACCTAAACACGATAACTTGGTACAAAACTTACCCAAGCATAGGTTGGTACACAACTTACCCAGGCATATTGGCTTCGTATATAACTTACCCGGGCATATAAGCTTGGTACATCACTTACCTAGACATATTAGCTTGGTACATAACTTATTATTGATAGAACAAACAATGATGTACCAATCAAACTAACTTACCCAAGTATAACAGCTTGGTACACTACAAATTACTGATAAAATAAATCTATAATACCAATCAAATTCAGACTCAGATAACCAAATGGATTGATAATGGAATGATTAGATAATAGAATAATCAAATAATAAAATGGTTCAGATGACAGAATAGCAAGATAACCTATAATAGATAGAAATTCTAGGTACTTAAACACAAGAAACAAAAGTAGAAACAAGAAGTAACCTTTATAGGGGTGTCTAGATCAATGAACAAATAATCAAATGAGATCTCAAACTGTTCACAGATTTCAATAACATAGTACAGTCAGTACAAACAAGAACAAACCCTCATAGAGGTTTTTCCACATAAACAAGATATAAATCAAGGCTAGGTTGGTAGGCCCTCACAAGGATGCAAGAAATATTGATTGAGCTTAAACAAAGTAAGTACTGGTTGGTAAACCCTCACAGGGTCACTCCACAAGAACATATAGAAATAATTGAGGCCAAAGTGGCAGACCCTCATAGGGCATGCACAAATACCCAAGAGGTTAAGATCCTCATAAGATTCAATAATCAACAGAGCGCTATAATCTAATCAAGTACCAAAGCGGTAGATCCTCACATGGATCAACAATCAATGAATAGCTATAATCAAAACAATAATCCAAAGTGGGAGACCCTCATAGGTTTTAACAATTAATGAATAAGCTATAATTAAGTCAAACACCACAGCGGTAGAGCCTCACCTCCTATAGTTTTAGAATGTAGTCACCGACTATTGGTCTGTAAGACCTATTTTTTCATCACCTATTCCAAAAGAATAGTTCCAAAGTCAAGATCCTCGTTTGACCATATAATCACAGTTACACAAGAAACCTAAAATTAATACTTAATTGGCTAAATCAATAGCTTCGATAGAGACATGCTAATAGCGCTAATCTAATAAAAGAAATATAATTAGGTCCTAAATCGTCCTGTTGATTTTGCCACAACATATTAAATTGATAATGATGGTCCAATATTCCCTAAAAATCCCAATTTTATCTCAAATTTATCACATGATAATTCAAATCCAAGTTCACTAAACTCATAATGGTACATACGTAACCTAAATCTTGTTTTTGTATCATCTCAATTAACCCAATTATCACTACTTAGGTTCCAAATCCATAAAATTAGGATTTAATTGCTTAGCTAACTCAATTATTCCAAAGTTATCATATATATAACAAGATCCCAGTCCACTAACTTATAAATTATATACATGTCTTGATTTTCCAGATCAAATCGAGCGTATTCTTTGTTTATATAATACATCATAAAGTTTGGAGGTATATACATACACATGCATACAACTAACATAAGTTTCTCATTTTTACCCAATATCTTTTTTTTGAAGCTTGTGTGCATGTAATCAATGCAACGAGACAAGCAAATTGTTCTATTGTTGTTGGTGGAGATGGCAAATGACACCACCAAAATGTTCCTTTTAGCTCAACTAACAAAAAGCTTCTACTAATTATGGATTTTGCTGCCGTTTAGTTGGTCAACTAGCCAAAAAATCAAAATCCTACCACCAACGCCACCACTTGGTTTTCTTTAAATTACTTCACTATCGATGGTCCATTTTTGAAATTCAAGCTACTGTTGTGATCTTTGAGTTGAGCCCAACAAAACCCAATAATTAAACTCAGGCTTTCTTCATTGAAACGAAAAAACCCTTCACCATAGCTATGGCTATAACTTTGAGCTAAATTTATAGCTGCTACCCTAGTTAGTTCTACAAATATTGGTATACTTGAGTTCCTTGAGCTAAGAGGAGCAAAAAAATATATAATATGTTAGGTTTTGTTGTTTGTCGGAAATGTGGTTGGAGGAGAAAGACATAGTGGTGTTGGTGAAGAAGAAGATGAAAATGGAACTAAATTGAAAAATTCACTATTTAGAGATTTAATCTTTTTTAATTCACAAATTGACCCCCCAAAGTTTAATCTAGTTTCCAATTAATTCCTTTCAAGTTTTGAGTATCTTCAACCCCAAGACTATTTATTACCTCACATTGACCCCTTTGACCAATAATAATTCCATACAAACCCACAAAACTTTCAAGTATTGCTCAATCAAGTTTTCTGTAAATTGCAAATTGACTCCAATGATTTCAAAATTCTTGCAATTAAGTCCAGATTATTTATTTTTTCAAGCCCTAAAATCCGACCAACCAATTTCTTGATTTCTAAATCTTTATTTTTCAAAATACTGAATTTTAGGGGTGTTACAAATTAACTCAAATAATAATAATTAGTCTCTCATTATTTATTCGGGTCCATTCTTCAATCATAATTAAATCCTATCTATCTTTTCAGTTCATGAATATAATTTTAGCACAATTAACTTATGTTTACATCGAGAATCTATTTAGCATTTTAATCAAACTAGATTAAGAGACACATTTAATTGTTTAAACAAAATTTTACCAATTCAAGTTGGGTTCAAAACCAAATCACAACCTAAAATTGGCCCCCATGCACTAGAAATGGAAGGGGGGGGGGG
>JACGDI010002091.1:488744-507746 GCA_014898725.1 Jacaranda copaia
CTTTTTAGAATTTTAATTTGGCCCACAAAACTTTTTCACTACTTGAAATTTAGTCGGCCAACTTTTGAGTGCCTTAAATTCACCCTTGGCTTTTAAATTAAGCACTCAAACTTTCTTTTCTTACACATTTGCCTTGGCTTAGTTTTCAATTTGTGCAATTACCTCCTTATTTTATAAATTTAGTCCTTATAATTTCTAACATCACACCAAAGCCCTAATTAATTTTAATACATTCTATTAAGGCCCCTTTCGATTTAGATATTGTTATTATTATTTTAAAATTTTAATATTTTAATTCAATTTTGTAAATATTTTTGAATTCCAACAAAAATTTCATGCCCATAGTTTGGGTTGTTACAAAAGGTGAGGATTGTATTAAATTATTTTAAAAATTAAATATTGTACAAAATAAATATTAAATTCTAAGAAAAATATGATTAGATATCACTATTTGTATGTTTTTCACAAATTGTACTTATTTGAATTCTCTACACTACAAAAAGTAAACATATTTTTGGGGGTCATTTAGTGCGGGTTATTATGAACCCCCACTAATTATCCTATTTTGTGGGGGTTATTAAACCCTCCTTAATTAATAATAAAAATTAGAAGTTTTTAGTATTTAGTGGGACTTTAACTATGGGGGTTTAACAACCCCCACTAATTAACAATAAATGATAAGAATTTTTAGTATTTGGATTAACAATCTCTACTAAAGATCCATTCCTAATTATACCACTTAGATATGAATTAAGCATCAATTGAATATTTTAGTTTTCATCATCTTTAAAAGCTAAAAAATATATCATAAAACTAACGTCCCCAAATTTTAGTGCTAAAATTATTAGTTAATATAGATTTGATTAATTTATTTTTTATTTTGCTTTTTAAATTATTTTAAAATGTCTTTTAATTTTGTATTAGTTTTTTGAATGAAAATAGTAATATATTATTTTAATTAGATATAATTTATAATAATACTTAATTAATTTTTTTAAAAATTTTTTTCACGTCATGGTTATAGCTTAAATATTGCTATTTTGGTTTTATTACAGCAGAGAGTATAAGTATATATGCACCTATCTACTCTAACTCATGTTAGTTGTAGCCAAGCTGGTTTGTGGCACTTTGTAGGAAGGCATTGGTTCGAGTCTTGCTCCAAACACAATTGCAGAATAATCTCTAGTCGTCAACGGTCCAGCGCATCGAGGCGCAAGATACTATAGCCCATCCAGTCCATGCTTCTATAGCCCAACCTGCCCACCAAAGTCTAGTCTTTGACCTAATTTCTAGCCTAAATGCAAGAACAACCCATGGATGAAATAACCCAGATAAGATTGGCCAGCCCGCCAGTAGCCCAATGTACCAGGGCTCGAGTACATCCTGAAGCCCAGCTTGCATAGGCCTGTGAAGCCCACTAGGTATCTCTAGTCCATGCCCCAGGTCCAGCTATATGGCCCGCTAAAATTATATGAAATAATACATTTTAATACTTATAGTGATTTTTCAACCCTTGCCAGATAAAAATAATCCCTTGTGATACGGATGTAATAGCCTGAGCTAAAGAAGAAAATCCAAGTTTCATCCTTGTCTATGGTGGGTTGAGCTAAGTTAAATCAGCCAAGCTATACTCAAGGAGGTTGAGCTTCACTAAGGAAGTTGAGCTATACTTGAGGCAACCAAGCTACACTCAAGGAAGCATAGCTTGACTAAGGAGGTCGAGCTGTACTCAAGGGAACCAAGTTACACTCAGAGAAGCTAAGCTATACCCAATGGAAGAGCTGAGTTGCGTTCGATCTAGGAAAGGAGGGACATGGGCCACACATGGCTTCATTTCATTGATTCAATTATATGCTAATAGTTAGTGGATTAGTGGGCGGTTATTATCTCAGTTAGTGGAACTTTTAGTCATATAAAAGACTTTGTGAAAATTATGTAATGGAGATTATCAGAAAAATACAAGATTACTTTTTTACTTTCAATTGGTGCTCTGTAAAATTATTCTTTTTGGCATCAATTTGGCATTATCTATGGGAAATAGATTAGGAGTTGAGATGTGAGAATGAGTAATTTAGGAGACAACGAAGAGATAGGTATGAGGATGATGTTGTAGAATGAGCAGGTGCCCGCAGCCATTGTAGCCCTGCCCCTAGTTACTGTAGTGCTAGTGATGGAGATGGTTATGGAGAGAAGAGTTGCCCTAATATCTCTATTAGTGGGGCAAATGACTATCAAGCAGTTGGCCATTTTTTTTATGGTCAACATTTAATGTTATCATGTCCATCTAGTCTGTTGGAGCTATGCATGTGGCCTCCCAATTGATGTTGCCAAGCCTCATGGTTGGTCTCTACTTATCAGGAATGGTACCCAATATTCCGGTGCCTTATGGTTTGGTGCATCTATCGGGGTTGGTTAACTTTGTACCTTCAACAAAAGCGACAGTCACTCCGATAGTGCACATGCCCTCAAGCAGAACCCCCACACAGAGTCCTAAGGTCGTCTTGGTTTCAAGAGTAATTGCGCAAGGCACGATGATAGTTGGGCCACCTTTTCCTAGTAATCCAGGGTTGATTGTAGGAGTTTAGGAGGTAACAGTGGCACCAGTGGATGGAATAATGAATGAGCCAAGAAAAGTAGGAGGCACATGTTATATACCTAAGGAGGCAGACATAGGGATCCCCCCTCATTTAAGTTATGCAGAAGATATGGTAAAAAGTCAGATCTCAATTGGACATGGTTTGGATAGGAGGAAAAAGCCCTAGTCAGGCTGGATAGTAGAGATAAAGAAGATGAGAAGGGAGTTGGAAGAGATGCGAAACAGGATAGAAGAGAAGACAGGAGAGGAAGTCAAGGCCTCACAGTTTGTTGAGGCTATATTGAGTGATCCATTCGCAAAGAACCACAAGTTTTTCAACATACTTAAGTACATGGGCACTGTTGACCCCACTGATTATCTGTGCGAGTTTGAGAACTTATCCCTATTGTATCAATTCTCAAATGAAGTAAAGTGCAAGACTTTTCTTACCACCCTAGGAGGGCCACTCAAAGGTGCTTTGGACAATTACCACCCCAATCCATTCATACATTTGATGAATTTGCCCAAAGATTCCTACATCAATTCACTAGTAACAAACAGTATTGACGGAGTGTGCAGAGCTTACTTTCCTTTCGACAAGAGGAGGTTGAAAGTTTGAGAAGTTTTGTAAAGTGATTCATCAAGGCTGCCTTGGAGGTTTTGTTAGCTACTACAGAATTATTGAGTGGTACCTTTGCTCTAGGATTGTGACTTGGCCCTTTCTTTTGGTCCTTAAGTAGGAAACCAGAAAAAAGCTATGATGAACTCTTCAGGTAGGCAGAGAAGTATATTTATGATGAGGAGGATTGTGAGGTAAAAATGAGGGAGTTGAAGGAGAAGAAAAAAAATACTAGAGGGAAGATCCTATCAATAAAAAGCCTAAACAGGAAGAGAGACTGAGAGCTGCACTTGTATGACAAGTGAAAGCTCCACCGGTGATGGGTCCTAAGTTTGATTACTACACCTCTTTGTGGCTACCAAGGGAACAAGTCATGTAGGCTATTGAACATCTTAACCTATTTCAATGGCCACACTCCTATAAAGACAGTTTTTACTAGTTTCATAATAAGTATGGGCACATAATTGAAGAATGTGATCACCTATAGAATAAGTTAGAATAGTTGGTGTGAGATGGGTAGTTAGATGAATTTATGGCCAAGGATGTAATTGGGGATAGAGATAAGCATCTCACATAGGTGTGGGAAGGGTAATTGAAAATATGACAACCTAAGGGGGAGAACAATGATAAAAGTGGGAACATCAAAGGAGTAATCTATATGATCTTAAGAGGCCTAGCCGAAGAAGACCCATCAAGCTAGGAGAGCTAGGGCTCAGGCTATAGCACATAAGAATATAGAAGTGGCGTCTATCTCTGGCATTAATGATATTCCAGTTATTCAGTTCTGACTAGATGACCTAAAAACCCTATATCTACCCTACCAAGATGCTTTGGTTATTATAGCAATGATAACCAACTTTGAAGTGGTCCGTATTTTCATTGATGGAGGTAGCTCGACAGATATCATTTTTTATGATGCTTTCCAGCAGATGGATCTGAAAAACACCATGCTGGAGCTAGTAGAAACATCACTTTTTAGATTTTCAGGAGAGACAATTTGGCCTAGAGATAGATTTCCTTGCTAGTCTCTTTGGAAATAGAAGTATACCAAAAGACCTGTATGGTAAATTTCTTGGTAGTCTATACTCATTCCATGTATAATGTGATTCTTGGTATGCCCATCTTTTAGTTCTTCTAGGCAGTCGCTTACTGATACTATATGAAGTTGAAATATGTGGTGGGGCAAATGGTGGGTGACTAGTACACTTTCAGGAAGTGCTATGTTGATATAGTGAGGAAAAGGTGCTATAAGGATGATGAAGCCAGTCATAAGCAAAGGTAGAATGGTGCGGGTGCACCCCTAGTCACAGAAAGGCAATAGAAAATTGAGCTCAAGGGAGAGCTCATGCCAAAAGAGTTGGTTCCTAGAGATCCTAGCAAGATCACACAGATAGGCTTCTACTTGGAGATAAACTTAAAGGTAGAGCTAATTACTGCATTGAGAGACTATGTGGACGTTTTTTCCTTTTTTGTTAAATACCTCATAGGGATAGATCTAAGATTATCTGAGCATAAGCTCAATGTTGACCCAGCTGTCAAAGCAGTTAAATAGAAGAGAAGGTATTTCAGTCCTGAGAAGGATCGCATAATTCAACAAGAGGTGGAAAAACTTTTGGATGTGGGGCATAGTGTGGAAATCTAATTTTTAGAGTAGATCTCCAATGTGGTATTGGTGCCAAAGCATGCACACAAGTGTAAGGTGTGCATAGATTTCAAGAATTTGATTAAAGCTTGTCTGAAGGATTTCTACCCTCAACCTAGGATCGACTTGTTTGTGGATTCCACTTTTGGGTACGAACTCCTTAGTATGATGTATGCCTTATAGGGATATCATCAATTTCTCTCAGCTCGAAGGATCGCAAGCGGGTAAGTTTCATCACATGCCAAGAAACTTACTGTTATCTAGTCATACCTTTTGGTCTAAAGAATATGAAAGCCACGTATCAGAGGCTAGTAGATCAGATGTTCAAGTATTAGATAGGTCAAAATGTGGAAGTATATATTGACGATATGCTGGTGAAGAGTGAGAGCTAAGCTAATCATGTGGGAGATTTGAAGAAGACTTTTGAACCCTGCACAAGTACGGGATAAAACTAAACCTAAAGAAATGTGTGTTTGGAGTTAAGAAAGGTAAGTTTCTAGGTTATCTGGTGACAAAAAGGGGAATTGAAGCTAACCCAGAGAAAATTCAAGCTATTTTGGAGATGCGTCCTCCAAGAACTGTGGATGAGGTCTAAAGATTGGTTGAAAGGATAGCCGCTCTAAGCAAGTTTATACCTCGATCAGTTGACAGACGTTTACCTTTTTTTAAGATATTGCAAAATGTAAAATAGTTTGAGTAGGGAGAAGTGGCACAGCGTGTGTTTAAGGAGTTGAAATCCTATTTAGCTGGGCTTCTTTGACTAATGAAGCCCACTCCAAGAGAAACTCTCTATTTATACTTGGTAGTAGCCTAGCAGATGGTGAGCTCGGTGCTTGTGAGAGAGGATGGAATCGTGTAGAGATTGATGTATTTTGTCAGCAAGATTCTGCATGACGTCGAATTGAGATACCTAGAAATTGAGAAGATAGTACTAGCTCTGGTGATCACAACAAGAAAGTTAAGAGCTTATTTTTAATCTCATCCTATAGTCATGCATACTAACCACCCTCTAAAGTAGGCTCTCGAGAAAACTGACGTGGTAGGAAGGTTGGTCAAATGGTCTGTAGAGTTGGGGGAATATAATATTAGCTATGCCCTTAAGAATGCTAAAAAAGTGCAAGCTTTGGCAGATTTTGTTACAGACGCACCTATAATGGGGGATGAAGGCCTGTGGATGGTGTATGTTGATGGATCGTCAGAACACGGGGGAAACAAAGCTAGAATTATGGTTGTTAATCTTGAAGGGAAGGAGATGGAATTCACAATAAAGTTCCATTTTAAAGCTTCTAATAATGAAGTAGAGTACGATGCCATAACATAAGATATTAGAATGGCCATGTAGAATGGCACCAGACATGTCCAGGTGTTCATTGATTCATAATTGGTAGTGAAGTAGGTCGAAGGATAGTATTTAGCCAAGAAGATTAGGAAAAACAAATACATGCGACTGGTGGTTAAACTAAGACAGCAGCTGGCTAAGCTTTAAGTAACCTAGATCCCTTAGGAGAAAAACAGCAAGACAGACTGTTTAGCTAAGATAGCTAACTCTTTAACTAAGTGCAACACCTAACGAATAACTATCCAAGAGCTAGACAAAGAGAGTCTTGATGTTAAAATTCTCACTATGGAATAGGGGTAGGATTGGAGAACACCTATCATACAATACTTGTAGGGAGATAACCTAGGGGTTGATCACAAGTTGCGTGTTCATGCAACCAGGTTTATTATATTAAATGGACTGTTGTACAAAAAAGGTTTTTCTCAATCATTGCTACAGTATTTATCCTCTCAGAAAGGGGAATATGTCCTACGAGAAATTCATAAAAGGTGCTGTAGGAATCACTTTGGCAGGACAACATTAGCCTCCAAGACTATCCAAGTTGGGTACTTCTAGCCTACTGTTCAAGCTAATGTGGGGGAATTGGTGAAAAGATGTGACAAGTGTTAGAGGCACACCTAAATTAGCCATGTACTGACTAAGCCAATACATGGAATAAGTACTCCCTCCTCTTTCACTAAATGGGGGATGGATATCATGGGGCCTTTTCCCCTAGCAGCTAGGCAAAGGAAGTTTCTATTGGTGGCAATGGATTACTTTAGCAAATGGGCAAAGGTGGAGCTACTAGCTAAGATAAGTGAGAACGAGGTGCTCAAATTTCTATGGAAGAACATAGTATGTTGGTATGGCATCCCTAGGGAGTTGATCTAAGATAATGGAAGACAATTCCAAGGGGCTAAGGTGTAAGCCTGGTGCAAAGAGATGAAAATAGTCCAACATTTCAACACTATAGATCATCCACAAACTAACAAGCAAATAAAAGTCACTAATTGCAATCATTCGAGAAATCTAAAGAAAAGGTTGAGCCAAGCTGGGGGTGGTTGGGTGGATGAGCTTTCCAACATATTATGGGTACATAAGACTACACCTAAAGTGTCAACTGATGAAACACCCTTTAATATGGGGATGCATTAATCCCAGCCGAGGTACGTATAGAATCACATTAGGTATTGGAATATAACCCCAAGGAGAATAAAGAGTGGCTCAAAGCTTCATTGGATATGATTGAAGTAAAAAGGGAAAATGCTTGCCTTAGATTGGTTAAATACAAGCAAAGGATGCAAACTATATTCAACAGGAGGGTCAAGCCTCGTAATTTTCAAGTGGGTGATTAGGTGCTGAGAAGAGCAGATACAGTGAGGAATGTCGGAGAGCTAGAACTAAATTTGGAAGGACCCTATAAGGTGATCAAAGTGTTGAAGGGAGAAGCGTATGAGCTGGAAACAGTTAAAGAAAAATAGTAGCTCGCCCGTGGAATATACAAAACTTGCGGTATTTTTACATGTAATTTCTTTTTGTTGGAGTTTGCATTACTAGTCCTATTTTACGTTAGCTTTTTTCATAACAAGTTGAGTTGGGTTAGTTTTGATTTCTTGTAAGTCATTTTAAAATTCAGTCATTTTTGTTCATCTAAATCTTCTTAGCCGATCTAAATATAATGGACGAATGCCCAAGTGAAGATTGAAAATGCCAAATTGAAATCAGCTCGGTTAAACTAAATACAATGGATGAATGTCCAAGTGAAGATGGAGAATGCCAAACTGAAATCAACTTAGCTGATTTAAACATAATGAATGAATGTCCAAGTGAAGATGGCGAAGCCCAAACTGAAATTAGTTCGGCTAATCTAAATACAATGGACAAAAGTCCAAGTGAATGGAGAATGCCAAATCAGCTTAGGTGAGCCAAAAAATACAAAAAAAAAGAGATTAATCTTGTTGGGTGACCTGCCAGCAACATGGCCAAAATTCAAAGAAGTAAGGTGATACCTATTGCGAAAATACTTGGTAACCTGAAGTTCCATTCAGTTCTTCCTTCCAAAAGGTATACAATTTTCAAACATACTAGAGAAAAAACATGAGCCATAATAGACTGGCTGTTAAGTAAAATATAGTACTACTCTCAAGATGAGGAAAGGTCGAGAAGATCTGTGGCAATATTAGAGGCAGCGACATCAGTTGGAGATTTCACAGTAGGGGTGTTAGTTTGGCTAAAAGGCTTGGCTACAACAGTGCCTCAACTATGGTGGATATCTCAATCATTAGATATAGCTCCCTGGGCAAGAATGTTTCTACAAATGTACCTTTGTTTTCAGTACTGGCAGCTACTTCATCTTTCGAGTTCGATAGGGGAGACTGAAGGCCATATGTGCGATCAACATTTTTCTCTAGTTGAACGTGCCTCAATATGCCCCTCACTTCTAATTGGTCGGCATAAATGTTTATGCCATGGTAATAGTACCTTAAGGTTTTCTCAACTAGTATTTGCTTGAATTCATTACGTTTTAGGTACTCTGCCAAATGCAATTTTCAGTAGCCCTCCAGAAAGATTTTTCCCTCCTCAACATTAGGAAATACCTTAAGAAAGGTATCTTGCCCTTCTCGACATCCTTTCTCCTTGGCCCTCTCTGATGCCTTGGCTTGTTGTGATAATAGCTCGATCACAGTAAGCTTAAACTTGGCAAGGCTAGTGACTAGGTCATCATTCTTCTCTTGAAGAGAAGCAAGTTGTTCCTTTAGCTTAGCAAACTTACCTACCTAGGCCTGAAGCCTGCTCAGCTTGCCTGTCAACCTTTGCTTGTTAGCCTCCAATTGTTGGTACTCTCTTTCCCACCAAGCTAAGATACTCTTGGCAAGAATGTTGGCCTGAAAAATGCAGTGTTAAGTATAGTCTGAGTAATGCTATTAAGTTGCCAAAATTAAAGAGAGCCAATCACGTACCTTTAACAGATAGGAAGCGAATTGGCTGCAGAGATTGTCAAAAGGCATATGTCAGCTAATTGCTGATCTGAGCTAGTGGAAATACCTCTAAGGAAGTCTTGGCCCAAAGCGTGGGTCGTATGAATCAAAATTGAGCTAATTACCATTAAATAGTTATTTGGGCGACTTTAGCGTAAATTGAGGGAGCTCGATTCCTTTGGGATATCCTTAGCTAGATTTCATGTATTAGGGGATGGTGTTGGCCTCTTAGATGCAGGAGCTTTTGGTGCGGGAGTATGGTATTTCTTGGATGACGCCTTGACTGCTGGCCTTCCGGAGGAGCTAGTACCACCATTTCTCTTAGGAGGCCGATCATTTTTTTGCCTCCCTGATTGAGCAGTCACTTTGGCCAAAATGAACGCCTTTTTAGATAGTCTTTCTGCAAAAAAAAAAAAGAAAAAAAAGGAGAGAGCAGTATGTCAGGCGCAACTTATTAAAGTTGCAACAAATGTATCAAGGTCAAATAAAATACCAAATGATTCAGTAAGCTCCTCCGCTTTTAGACTCAAAGCAAAATGGTAGAGAAAACTTAGTTATTCCAAGTAAGAGAATTGTAGTTGGCAATTATTTAACCTATCTAAAAGTTTCTACTGATCTGGTGAGGATCTTTTACGGGAAGAGCTCTCATTAAGTAAGAATTCTACCTATTTTAAAGGGAACCTCCACGGCCCAGGTGAAGAAATAAATATGTAATGCTCTTTTTAATATTTTACGGAGGTAGGATACTTTGATAGAAAGTGCACATCTTCCTGAGATGTAAGGTAAAATAAACCTTGACCTAAAAATTTTGGATAAAAAAGAGAGTGAATTAGTGAGGTGGTTAGTTCTATTTGGAGATGCCTATACTGAATGATAAAGCCGATCATCAATCTAAATGAGTTGGGCGTAAATTAGTTAAGAGGAACACCTAAACCCATAGAGATGGAGGTCAATAGCTTTGGGATGGGGAAGCACATACTGTCGTGCATTTGCTTTACATAAAAATAGAGAAAGCTTACGGGAGGCAAATGCAGCTAATATGAAGACCCTGGCACCACTATTGAATATTCGAGGGATATGCCCATAATCTCTCTTAAGTTACTACTTTTACATCAGGTCATCCTAGAGAAATAAACTTTATAATAGGGTAAACCCACACCCGCCATCCCCCTTTTAGTCTCTTGCAAAACCTCTACGGGAACACTAAAATTTGATTCTTCAGAATCACTACCCTTATCTAAGTTGGTAGACATAGTAAACGATTTCTAAATACACATGAATAAAATAAAGGTATTCCAAAAACACCAACTGAAAAAAAGGAGAATAAGAAAACGAGGGAGAAGAGTAGATCTTTAGAAAGAACCTGGGATTATTGTCAATAGGAAAGCGTGAATAGAAAGGTGATGGAAAAACTCTGGGGTCCAATGGCAAGTAGTAGTAGGGAAGATTTGGTGGAAGAAGTGAAGAGTAGGAAGAGAAATGGAGGAAGAAGTGAGAAGTGGAGAAAATATAGGGAATTTATAAGAGAAGTAAGAGGCTTTCAGACTCCCAATTTCAAACTCAGCTGTACAAGTGGTGCTCGGGATACGCAAGATGAGATAGCCCATTTAGTGCACTTGATGGACATGACTTTGGAAAGAGAAAAATTATTGAGCTGCTTTTTTTGTAAAAAGTACAAAAACATATTTGTAGCTATTGGTGCCAATCTCTTTAGCCACAACGTTGTCTTGTTAATAAGGGGTAATTTTTAGGATTGCATAGTTTTGGAAATGGAATAACAGCTCAGCCAAGGTGTCATCTCGGCAGATGGACGTTGCAAAATTGCACCTCAGCTGAAAAGATAAGAGTTTCTCGGTCCTAGTGAAGTTGCTAATGGAATTAATTTTTCCATCCTAATTAAGCCTAATCTGACTTTAGCTCGAACTTGGTTATAGTTCAAACCACTTTTGAACTACATTTAGGGGAGAGGTGTGATACGGATGTAATAGCCCGAGCTAAAGAAGAAGATCCAAGTTTCAGCCTTTCCTATGGTAGGCTGAGCTAAGTTAAACTGGCTGAGCTGTACTCAAGACAACCAAGCCACACTTAGAGAGGTCGAGCTTCACTAAGGAGGCCGAGCTATACTCGAGGTAACCAAGTTATACTCAAGAAAGTCGAGCTACACCCAAGGGAAGAGCTGAGTTGTGTTCGATCCAGGAAAGGAGCAAATTAGGCCACACATGGCTTCATTTCATTGATTCAGTTGTATGCCAATAATTACTGGATTAGTGTGTAGTTATTATCCTAGTTAGTGGGACTTTTAGTTATATAAAAGACTTTGTGACAATTATGTAATGGAGATTATCAGAAAAACACAAGATTACTTTTTTGCCTTCAATTGGCTCTTTGTAAAATTATTCTTTTGGCATCACCCTACAAATTCACTTAATTATTAGTGGAGGTTGTAATGGTGGTTGGTCAAAAACCCCCACTAAGAATTAGCAGGATATATAATTGTGGGGGTTTGGGGAACCGTCACTAAAGGTATTAGTGGGGTTTTAAAACCCCCAGTAAAATTATTTTTTTTGTAGTTGTTTTGTTGGGCTCGACTCAAGGATCACAATGGTAGTTTGAATGTCCAAAATGGACCATTGACGGTGAAGCAATTTGAAGAAAACCAAGCAATAGTGTTGGTGGCAGGATTTTGATTTTTTGGCCAATTGACCAACCAAGCGATAGTGAAATCCAAGATTGGTAAAAGGTTTTTGTTAGTTGAGCTAAAATGAACATTTTGGTGGTGTCATTGGCCATCTCTGGTAGCGACGAGGGAGTATTTTGCTTGTCTGGTCACGATGATTACATGCACGCAAGCTAATTGTGCATTTAGAGCTTTGATAAAAAGATATTGGGTAAAAATGAGAAACTTGTGTTAGTTGTATGCATGTGCGTGTATATGCCTCAAAACCTTGCGATGTATTGTATAAATGAAGAATACTTGTGACTTTATCTAGAAAATTAAGACATATATATAATTATATAAGTTATTGGACTAGGATCTTGTTATATATATGATAACTTTGGAACAATTGAGTTAATTGAGCGAACAAATCCTAATTCTATGGATTTGGAATGTAAGTGGTGATAATTGGATTAATTGAGATAAAACAAAAACAATATTTGGGTTATACACATACCATTATGAGTTTACTGAACTTGAATTTGAATTATCAAGTGGTAAATTTACAATAAAATTAGGATTTTTAAGGGATATTAGACCATTGTTATCAATTTAGTATGTTGTGGCAAAATCAACTGGACAATTTAGGGCCTAATTATATTCCTTTAACAAAATCAGTACTATTAGCATGTCCTTATCGAGGCTATCAATTTAGCCAATTAAGTATTAATTTTAGGTCGTTGTTTGTGTAACTGTAATTATATGGTCGAATGAGGATCTTGACTTTAGACCTATTCTTTTGGAATAGGTGACGAAGCAAGAGGTCCCGCAGACCAATAATTGGTGACTGCATTCTAAGACTACAAGAGGTGAGGGCCTACCACTTTGGTATTTGACTTGATTACAACTTATTCATTAATTGTTGAAGCCCGTGAGGGTCTCCCACTTTGGATTATTGTTTTGATTATAGCTATTTATTGATTATTGATCCTTGTGAGGATCTACCGCATTGGTACTTGATTAGATTATAGTACTCTGTTGATTATTGAATCTTATGAGAATCTTAACCTCTTAGGTATTTGTTCATGCCTTGTGAGGGTCTGCCACTTTGGCCTCAATTAATTCTATCTATTCTTGTGGAGTGATCCTGTGAGGGTCTACCAACTCATACTTACTTTGTTTAAGCTTAATCGATATTTGTTGCACCCCTGTGAGGGTCTGCCATCCTGACCTTGATTTATATCTACCTATTCTTATGGAAAACCCCTATGAGGGTTTGTTCTTGTTTCAGTAATAATTGTACTATGTTATTGAAATCTTTGAATTATTTGAGATCTTATTTGATTATTTGTTCATTGATCTTGACACCCCTATAAGGATTACTTCTTGATTCTATTTTGTTTCTTGTTTATTTTAGCACCCAGAATTTCTATCTATTACAGGTTATTTGACTATTTTGTCATCTAAACCATTTTGTTATCTAACTATATTGTTATATGATCATTTCGTTATATGTTCGTTCGATTATCTTAGTCTAAATTTGATTGGTATTATGGATTTATTTTGTCAGTAATTTGTAGTGTATCAAGCTGTTATGCTTGAGTAAGTTAGTTCGATTGGTATGTCATTGGTTTGTTTTGTCACTATTAAGTTATGTACCAAGCTAATATGCCTAGTTAAGTTATGTACCAAGCTGATATGCTTGGGTAAGTTATGTACCAAGCCAATATGTTAGGGTAAGTCATGTACCAAGCTATACTTGGGTAAGTTCTGTACCAAGTTTTCATGTTTGGGTAAGTTTTGTACCAGGTTGTCACGCTCGCGTAAGTTTTGTAATGGGTTGTCACACTTAAGTCAGTTTTGTACCAGCTTGTCATGCTCGGGTAAGTTCTATACCAAGTCGATATGCTTGGGTAAGTTCTATACTAGGTTGTTATGCTTGGATAAGTTTGGTACTAGGTAGTCATGCTTGGGTAAGTTTGGTTGATCAGTATAAGTTTGTTATGATATGTTTAGGTAAGTTCTATACCAGGTGGTTATGCCTAGGTAAGATTAGTTCAGTTTGATCAGTATAAGACTACTATGGTATTTATCTATATTCTAATCGGTCAACTGTATTCTAACTGATAGATTGTTCCAAACTATTTAACTATTTCTTGATTGTTTGACTCTATCTTGATATGTTCTATTTGACTGTTAAACTATGATCTATTGAGTTGATTCATCCTCGATAGATTTCTATTGCATATGATTACAATTATCCCTCACTAAGTTCTTTGGACTTATCCCCTATTTACTTTTGATTTTCTCAAATAGGATTAAGTGATGGATTTGGATTTCAGTCTTGGATCAGTAAATGAAATTTTGCAATAGAATAGATGTGTATATGTATATGGGTTTCCTTATATGTTACGCTTCATCTTAGAAATATTGTGATATGCAAGATTGAATTATGACTTAAGGCATGTAAATATTATGTTAGATGTTATGAGACCTTAGATGATATGTACTTCGTATTTTGATGAGATTTGTTAAGTTTGAAATCTATTGCTACATGTTTCTGATAAGTTTTGAAAATTTTTCTAATGGGATATTGACTGTGCTGCTTATTTATAAATTAAGATTAAGTTTGAATTGGAGTAGCACCTTAGCTAAGGTGCTATCCTAAGATGGGGTGCCACAGAGGTGGCATCAGAGCTTGGGTTTAAAAAGCCCGAGCAACGTTAGAATATGATCCTCAGATATGGAACTTTTAGATAATAGAGTTGCGTTTGATTGTGGAAATGTTTAAGATATGAATCGGTTAAAGGATATTAGAGCCTAGGTTATCCATAACTTAGGCGTTAATTATAATTTAGGTATCATTGGACTTTTTCCCTTATCGTTTGTTTAGGTTGGTTGAATAAGAATTTTGGATTCTATGTGTATTTGGAAAATTTTCATGTGATTTGAATAATGAAGATGACTATGATTAGTTGGTGTTACGAATATCAAATTGTGTACTATAGGACGTCGATGAGGTCTTATTGTTATCATAGAATGATTAAGACTTGTATGTTTATGGGCTTGATTTTATTTCATTTAATTCTTCTCCATCTTTTCTTTTAGAAGCTTGGAAAAGTTGGTGGAGTTGATGGCATCTCAAGAAGGTTTCGATGTACCCGTTCCACCTATGCCTGATCAGTAGGGAATACCTCCTTGGCAATAAGGACCTCCTAGGTAATGGACTCCAAGTCAAGAGGCACATGCTTACTCTCAAGCCATGTAGGAAGAAGAGGTTACACAAACCCTTTTAGATGATTAGTTAGCAAACCTTGTACATTAGAGGGGGTTGGGAATTGGTTAATAGGGTTGACAACTAGGTGATGAAGCAGGAGTTGTTGTTGGGATAGCAAAAGATTGAGCCGTAGAGAAATTTCTTTGTTTCAATCCTCTAAATTTTCTTAGAGAGCTAGAAAATATCAAGGCAAAGGAATGGGTAGAGATTCTAGAAGATATATTCGACACTTTATGCTACCCACATGAGTGAAGAGTTCATTTTGCTATATTTCTTTGATTAGGACCTAACTATAGTTGGTGAAAGATGATTGAATATCGTTGGGTCGTCATGGGGACCTACTGGACTTGGCCAAACTTCACCAAGGAATTTATGAACAAATACATACCCCTGTGTCACGGGTCGCTCATTGGAGAAGAATGATGACCATGACTTGGAGGGGTGTTAGGAGTGACAAGGCGTTGTCGGCTCACACGGTAGAGCATAAATGACCCATGAGCAGAGACTCTTACGAGGTGCAGATTGAAAAACTGTTTTGCTGGCATACTCTCTGAGTTATGAGGATGATTTCCACCAAGTTTGAAGTCATTCCGTGTCCGTTTGGGCACCAAACATTAAGGGCAACAGGGAGCGATCTTTCTGCACGCGGGCAGCACAACGATGCGTGGAGCAGAGTGGCTTGGAAAAGGAATTTTGTGAAACTGTTTCAGTGGGGTATTCCATGGAGTGTGGGGAATGTTTCCACCAAGTTTCACCAGTAGGAGGTTCCGTTTGGATAGGAAACGGTGAAGACCTTTAGAATGCGGCAGTGCAGTGGCATTGTTGTGATTCCAGTGTATTGCGAGGGCAATTCCTATTCCATGGAGAATCGGACGGGGCTGCAACTTGGCAGAGTTAATGTAGAAGCCGGGAGCTATCCAATGGTTCAAGCAGAGAGTGATTTGGAAGTCGGGAGGTAGACTTTCAAAAATGTGTTCGTGCTCGGCATTTCAATATCTATTGTAGGCACAACAAAAATCATTTTTTAAGCTTATTATAAGGGGGACAGGCATGTCTGAGGGCTGTTGGGACGGTGGGCATGCCATGGTGGGCAACCGGACAATCCTACCCGTGCTATCTAGGCACTAAGCGGGCAACTCCTTGAAGGCGATGGGGAGCCTTCAAAGGCCGGCTCTAGACATCTCATAGAAGTGTTTGGAGTCCCCAGATGGGTTGGGAACCGAACGGGTGGCGTGGGGCCAGGTAGGCCCACGTTGGGTCTGGGAGGGTGCCGAGAGGTTGTAAGGCGGAAATGCTTGTGCCCTGCAGGCTTCAAAAATTATGGGGCAATACCTCTAGGCCGATTGAGTAATCGAGATGAATACCTAAATGTCTCATGAACTAACTCGCTAAGCATGGGCTATGGGTTCTAGCCTTGCTGCGGGAGTCCGTTGGCTTAAGACATGCGGTCGTGGGGTGACGCCGCATAGTGGGCTAGTGAAGCATGATGCTAGCAAGTGGAAAATCAAGTCCAATGCTCCATGTGGGACTTACATAAGATGATGGCACATCACATAAGTCTTGGACTTACATGTGGCCCTACTCTGGCAAGGCACAAACGAAGGGCGCTACGGAACGGCCTAAGTGCTCCGAGTGAGTGACGAGCACGAGGATTACATTAGTGACCCTCAATGCCGAGACGGAGCAAGATTGCTCCTTTGCCATCGAGAGTTGCATGTAAGGGACCTAGATTGAGGACGTGCATGCTAGCTAGTCGGGGACCGTTAAGAAAACACGCTTGGCTTGCCGGACACGAGCCTCTGATGATTGTGGGCATTTGGAATAGACGAGTACGCCAGTATTGTGAGACGTTCTGATGCTTATGCTAGTAAGCTACTGGGCCGAAATGAGGGATGGGTCATGAAAAAGACTCGAGATGGATGTTGGCGGATCGAAGGTTGGGAGGAACCTGAGATGTCATCACGGCAGACGTTTACTCCGCTGCAAGATCGAGTCCGTCCGTGACAAAGTGGCATCAGAGCCTGAATTTTTACTGTGTGTGAGGATTCAAGCGGGAAGTGGATTGAGCCAATCAGATGATCAACCTTCTGGAACCCAGATACTCTTTGAATAGGGAATTAGCTCATGAACTCGACATGAGTAAGTGGGTTGAAACCTAGGACTTTTTTGACAAAATCATGCTGATTTGCAGCACAGATTGTGTTGGCTTGTTGTCTTGGGCTTTAAGATGCTTCAATGAGCTATTTGTGGATTGGATATGATTTTGGGGATGTCGGTCAATGAGTTTTACTATCAGTTGGCATCCTGATTCGAGCAGTAGGTGTTGCTTACAGAGATTGGGCTTTTAGTACAACGGTTTGGCTTCAAAAGTACTATTATTGATGGCTATAACTTAGGCAAAGTTTATTAACCTAAGTTCTAGTGCAAATGTCGGTTGGGTGAATTTTAATAACCTAATGGTGCAGTTGTGGTCGGTAACACTCGATAGGTTCTACTAGAGTACTGAGTTATTGATATCTGCAGATTGAGTGAAGTTTATTAGCCGATTTGTAGTGTGGCCGTTATGATTGGGTGAAGTGTGCTAGCCTGATTGTTTTGTGCTTGTCAGTGACTACAATTAAGCTCTGTTGGCAACTTCAATTGCTTTTGGTTGGCAGTTTATTTGCGCTGGGCGCATGGCTACCAAAAATTGCATGAGGTAAGGAACTAGTGAGCACATTAAGACCTTTTTGGGTAAGCAGGTTGTTGACCGTTTTTATGGGAAAATTTGGAAAGAAAATAAAATTGAATAGTCATCTTAACTTCCAAGATGGGACATGCCAGAGATCCGGGTGGACTGAGTGAACCACATTTGCGAAGATAAGCAACCATGTTGCGGAGGGCCGCAAGTCAGAAGGTGATCAAGGCGATGTGGCCATTTGGTGGATGGGATACCACCTTTGAGGAGAAACTTTTGATGAGGAAAAGGTGAGCATATCATTGGGAAGGCGTAGAGACGCCATAGCACATGAGGTGCACAAAGTTGAAATTCGAGAATTTTTCTTGGACATCTTGGGAACAGATATTTCGAGTTGAGAAGCTACTAGAAGTCTCAGACACCGTGTAGTGACTTTATGAGAATTTGCATTTCCTGGTAAGGATTGAGTACTCTTGAGTAGAGTTGTGTGCTCCAGACAAGAATGTACGCTATTGGTTTTGGAATTGAAATAAATATTAATTCCTTCCATGACAAAGAGATCCTATTTTGGATGCAATCTGTTGAGACTTGTTCCGAGCTTGAGTGGGGGAGCCTACCAAGCCATTCTAAGCTGAATTGGGGAATGTTCTCCAGAGGGATTCCGACATCGGTATATAGGCTCTGCGGTTTAGGGATTTCTGAGAGGGACAACTAAGTTGAGAATTAAAAGGGGTGTCAAACCCCATGAGCAGAATTGAGAAGGACATAAGGCCCCATGAGCAGATTTCAAGTGGAGTAGCGAGAGCTCCTTGGGTGGTGCCAATCGGTAGAGAAGTCGAGTTGAGCAACCAAGTTCAAGATCAGGCAGAGAGGCCCTGAGTCTCAAGTGTTGGGCAAGAGGCCCTGAATTTTGAGTTCAAGTGGGCTAAGGAATAGTCACTTAAGGAGGATGTGAGTTGCTGAGGGCGACAACACCTTTGGTGGGGAGAGAACGGGGATTGCATGTGGACTTCCCATTTTATGATTTGAATTGAACAGAGTTCATCGAGTTGAGGGCCTTTCCTATTGCTAATTATTGGGTAGCCATGCAGACTTCTTTTGGGTTGTGCCGGAGGGCACCGTTCAGATGAATGAATTGAGTTGTGCAGGGGCACAATTTTGAGAGCTCAGGGGAGCGAAAGACTCATCCAGGGAAAAATTAATCAAAATTGAGTTGGGGCACCACATACACTTCAAGTCCTTGTGTATGTGTTGACGAGG
>JACGDI010002091.1:507846-518881 GCA_014898725.1 Jacaranda copaia
TTGTGGGCACACAAGTGACCCTGAATGCCGAGATGGAGCGAGATTGCTCCTTTGCCATCAGAGGTGCATGTAGGGGACCTAGATTGAGGACGTGCATGCTAGCTTGTTGGGGATCATTAAGAAAACACACTCGGCTTGCCGGACGCGAGCCTCCGATGATTGTGGGCATTTGAAATAGACGAGTACGCCAGTACTGTGAGGCATTTTGATGCTTATGCTAGTAAGCTACTGGGCTGAAATAAGGGACGGATCATGAAAAAGACTCGAGATGGATGTTGGCGGATTGAAGGTTGGGAGGAACCTGAGATGCCATCACGGATAGACGGTTACTTCGCTGCAAGATAGAGTTTGTCCATGACACCCTGGAAGTCAAATAAGCCAGAGCATGAGAATTCATGGGTTTAATTCAAGGGGCACAGTTTGTTAGTTGGTATGAGGATACTTTTAGCTGACTGATATAATATGATCCCTACAAATAGAATGATAAAGGTCGATAGGATCAACAATTTTTGTAAGGGTTATGGCGAGAATTGAGAAAGGGTTTGGCCATTTGTGATTTGATAAACTACAACCGTGCGGTAAGCAAAGCACTGCAACTTGAATTAGAGCTGCAAAAGATCCAAAAAATAGAGGACAAGGGCTAAAGGAAAAGATACACCTTGAAGGGTAGAGTAATGTTGGAAGAACAATTAAAGTTCTAGGTTGGAGGTACTGCCCAACAAGCCCTTCAATCTGGTGAGGCAGCCAATTTGACTCAAGAAAAGGTGCTAACGCAGTACGGGTTTTGTGGATCACTTTACCATGAGGAATCAAACTATTGGAGAAAACAAGGTAGATGCATGGGTTATGGAAGCGACTGACATTTCATGAAAGATTTCCCTAGAAGAAAAGGCCTAATACCATCAGAAAAAAGAAAACAGGTTGTACGAGCTAGTGGGAGACCAAGTGTAAGAGCTCATGCCTATGCCCTAATGGGAGAAGAAGTACCAGATCTTAACAAAGTGATAGAACGTATGGTCTCTAATTTTTGAAATCTATGATAATGCTTTATATGTTCTTGTTGTTTTACATTCCTTTATATTTGTCTCATTTCCTTAAGAACTAAATATGTAACTTGAGTCTATGGCTTGTCAAATAGAAGTTAAATGCTCTTAGGAATAGGATTGCAGAGATAAGAGCATTGATGAGATCAACTAAGGAAATGTTAAATGCATATATGCTTTGTAAAGGAAATTTGGACACACAAGGATAATCTCATACGCCTTGGGAATGTATGACTTATTATGAAGTTTAGTATGTAAGTTGAACTTGATTATTCCTTAAGGTAACTACCATATAAGTGTGAACATGTGGTGTTAATAGTCATTTGTGGCCGTAGTGATCTTGTGGACGCTTGGAAAACTCTGAAGTATTGAGATGCAATGCGATTAAGATAAAGAGGACTTGAATATGACATAGCATAATGGATTGAAATTTGGAAGTTTTAAAGTTGAGTTCAATATCAATATTCAAGGTATTTTTTTGTTCTACAAGACATTTTTGTGTGCCAGAAGAAGTAGAAGAGAGATTGGTAGTAAGGTACACAAGTTAAGAGATACGATACATTTGAGAGGCATGAAAAATGCATTAAGACTTGAAGAAGCAAACTTGGTGGAATTTAGTAAAGAGAAGAGGTAGATCAACTGACCAAATCTACTTATTTTTTGTCAATCAAAAGAATACTCAAATGAGAATCTGAGGACCAGATTCTTTTAAGGGGGAAGGAGTGTAACAGCCTTAAAATTCGGGATTTTAAAAAATAAAGATTTAGAAATCAAGAAATTGGTTGGTTGAATTTTAGGGCTCTAAAAATAAATAAAGTGGAGTTAATTGCAAGAATTTTGAAATCTTTGGAGTCAATTTGCAATCTATAGAAAACTTGATTGAACAATACTTGAAAGTTTTGTGGGTTTGTATGGAATTATTATTGGTCAAAGGGGTCAATGTGAAGTAATAAATTGTCTTAGGGTTGGAAAGAAGACACTCCAAACTTGAAAGGACTTACTTGAAAAATGGATTAAACTTTTGGGGGATCAATATGTGAATAAGAAAAGATTAAATCTATAAATAGTGAATTTTTCAATTTAGTCCCATTTTCATCTTTTTCTTCACTGTCACCACCATGTCTTCCTCTTCCAATCACTTTTGCCAGCAAGTGACAAAACCTAGCATATTATATACCGTTTTGCTCCTCTCGGCTCAAGGAACTCAAAAATA
The DNA here is from genome assembly GCA_014898725.1 of Jacaranda copaia. Taxonomy (NCBI): domain Eukaryota; kingdom Viridiplantae; phylum Streptophyta; class Magnoliopsida; order Lamiales; family Bignoniaceae; genus Jacaranda; species Jacaranda copaia. The sequence continues at coordinate 510,103 of JACGDI010002091.1, forward strand.
CCAATATCTTGTAGAACTAATTAGTGTAGTGGCTAGAAATTTAGCTCAATGTTACAGTTGCAGCAGTGGTGATAGGTTTCTCTGTTTCAGTGACAGAAGCCTGAGTTTAACTGCTAGGATTTGTTAGGCTCGACTCAAGGATAACAATAGTAGCTTGAACGTCCAAAATAGACCATCGATGGTGAAGTAATTTGAAGAAAATCGAGCGGTGACATTGGTGGCGGGATTTTGTTTTTTCAGCTAATTAACTGGCTAAATAGCAGCAAAATCCAAAATTGGTTGAGGGTTCTTGTTAGTTGAGCTGCAAGGAATATTTTGGTGGTGTCATTTGCCATCTTTGGCAGCAGCAGACAACGATAGTGACAGAACTATTTGCTCATCTCATCATAGTGATTACATGTATACAAGCTAATCGTGCATTTAGAGCTTCGATATAAAGATATTAGGTAAAAATGAGAAACTCTTGTTGATTTTCTATTAATTTGTTCAACATTTTTTATTTTTACTAGCATTACATTTTTATTGTTTTATTTGAGTTACTTTTAATTTGTTGAGTTGTTTTTTATTATAATAAATATAAGTGTTTTTTAATTTTTGTATTGTGCCTCTAAATATGATGAGATTTTGGCGAACATGTGTACTTTTTTAATATTCATACATTGTGATTATGTGGAAAAATTTTCAATTTTGCGCCATGAATTTTTAATAAAAAATATATGGTGAATTAATTTACTTTTGCATGAAATTAGAATAATATATAAATTATATTTCAATTATAATTAATTTAATTTGGGCATAGCATGTTATGAATGCTAGTTTTGATATGTGCATCAATACATAGAACTCTAAAAATAAGACAAAATTTGATAAGTGCAATTAATATTAAATCCCCACTGAAATTATTATTGATGGCTATTTTAAATTGTGCTTTTAATATTTATTTGCCTCTGAATATCTAATTTTGTCATAGTAAGAGTTGTATTACCAATTATCAATAGTGACAAAGTTTGATTTTGGAGGATGAATTATTCTTTTAATTGGCCAAAAGAATGCTTTGGTTTCTTGAGTATCCTAAGAGGGATCTTGAGCTCAAAGCAAATTCAGCTTCTGCCTGCAAATAAAGCATTCCCGCTATATAATTTTATAATAAATTTTTAAAATATTGAAGAGACCGTTGCACAAGTCTTACAAAATTAATTTTATCGAGTGATCAATATAAATGTAAAATTTGGAATTAAAAATTTAAAAACGGGTTTATAGTGTGTGTATGTCTAAATTTAAAGGGGGGGAGGGGAATCTTACTAGCTAGAATTCTATGCTTTCAAGGTCTTCATAGAACCTTCATTCCTACAAATTGTCCACGCATGTGCACCATATTTCTTAAGTTGAGAACTCGAACTGATCATGAAGCATCATTTCGTTGAAATTTATCCAAGTTTTAAAAAAGTACTTTTCAAATCCATGTCTAGAAAGTTTGGAAAAGTAAATCTTGTAAGATGTTGACTATTCGATAAAATAAAATAAGAAAAGAAAACTCATTTGATTTACTTTGAAAAGAAAAGAAAATGTCGTCAATATTATTAATGTTTGAAAACATTCACTTTCACCACCTTTAACCTAATAAAAACTTAACGTACATTAAATTTTATCTCTCATCAAAATATTTCTAAATAAATTATTCTCTTTTAAAATATTTTTCAACAAATATCAAAATAATAACAAATAAATATTACATTCTTCACTTCCACTACAAAAATACCTTCTTTCATAACTTTTTCCCCATGACTTGACTCAAAATTGAAGATGTCTTCTTAAACGATCCATGAGCTTTTATTAGAGAACTTAATATAAAGAAATTGAATATCTTGTTAGTTAAAACTTGTTTTACACTTGTATAAAATACGTATATAATAACTGAAAAGTATTCTTATTTTTAGACACATTTCAAATTTAAGGAATAAATTTCATATTATTTTAACAAATGTTAATACATGTATTATCATTTCTTAAATTATATTGTAAACACAAATCATAAACATATAAAAGATTGAAGTTTCAAATCATAGTTTAATTATTTTAAATTTATAAAAATTGATCTACACTATTTTGTATTTATAAACACGGATTAGGCTTTCATTTCTTTTTTTCCCTTTAACTTAGTTTTGAAAGTTTTCTGCATTTTAGAAAAGTAGTTTCGAAATTATTATGGCCCGCTATATGCCTTAGTTTCACCACAAGAAAGTTCGGGTCCCATTTTCAATTCAACATCATTTAAACCAGTTCACACTATTTTACAATTAGGCCAAGGCATTGATAAGGTAACACTATAAAATGGCAGAGTTATAGAAGGGCAGAGTCACATTAAGAGTGCAGAGAAGCCTTAAAACTTTAACCAAAATGGAAATTTTATGCCAGATAGTTGCTGCTGCTTTTGTCTTTGTGGTGCTGACATACGCATGGAGAATACTGAACTGGGCTTATATCAGGCCGAAGAGGCTGGAAAAATGGTTGAGGAAGCAGGGTCTCAAGGGGAATTCCTATAGCTTTCTCCATGGGGACTTGAAAGAGATGGTGAAGATGACTGAGGAAGCCAAGTCAAAGCCCATCAATCTTGATGATGATATCAAGCCAAGGCTCCTCTTCATGAAAAATATTCAGAAATATGGTATGTGATTTTCTTCCTTCTTCAAGAAAAGGGTATGTAGAAATTATGAAGTCTTCTAGCATGCTTAAATTTTCTTGTAGCATAGAAACTGATCTTTTGTAATGTTGACTTGCAGGAAATAAGTCCTTTTTGTGGTTTGGGCCAACACCTACAGTTGTTATCACAGACCCTGAACTCGTTAAGGAAGTGTTCACCAAGAGTTATCTGTACCACAAGCCAATAAACTCGAATCCACTGACCAAGCTACTTGGAGAAGGAGTTGCGAGCTATGAGACAGACAAGTGGGCCAAGCACAGAAAAATCATCAACCCTGCTTTCCATCTAGAGAAATTGAAGGTTTTCCTGTTGCACGGATCATCTTCTTAGATATCACAGTAATTTTTATTAATATGTCGCATATACTTACTTTCACCAGAATGCAATACACTAAGATGAGCATGCTTTTCCACTGTTGCTTTTTCGCAGCTTATGATACCGGCTTTCTGTTTGAGTTGCAACGAAGTTTTGAACAAATGGGAAAAGAGTCTCTCACCGGAAGGATCGTGTGAGGTGGATGTGTGGCCGTGTCTGCAGAATTTGTCTAGTGACGCAATATCAAGAACTGCGTTTGGTAGCAGCTATGAGGAAGGCAGAAGAATATTCGAACTCCAGAGAGAACAAGCTGAGCACGTCCTCAAGGCACTCCTGTCAGTATACATTCCAGGATGGAGGTAATAAATTATGTCAACTGCCTTTAGAGAAGAAACGTCTAGAGCAATAAATTACACTCTATAAAATATCATTCAAATATTGGCATTCCATCACAAAACACGTTTCTTCCTATGTGCAGTTGTACTCTATACTTTTTGATTCATTTGTCTCACGCGTTCTCAATTTGTAGATTTATGCCCACCAAAAGGAACAAGCGAATGAAGGAAATTGCAAAAGAAGTTCAGTCCTCAATTGGTGGTGTCATTAATAGAAGGATTAAGGCAATGGAAGCAGGGAAAGCTAGTAATGAAGACTTATTAGGCATATTGTTGGAGTCCAATTTCCAAGAAATCAAACAACATGGTAACAAGAGTTTCGGAATGACCATTGATGAAGTCATCGAGGAGTGCAAGGTGTTCTATTTTGCTGGGCAAGAGACCACTTCAGTGTTGCTAGTGTGGACATTGATTTTATTGAGTAGATATCCAGACTGGCAAGCACAAGCTCGGGAAGAGGTTTTGCAAGTCTTCAGGAAGCAAACTCCAAATTTTGATGGTTTGAATCACCTGAAAATTGTAAGTCGTTTCCAATTTGACATATGAATGTTCCTAAGCACGACGCTCACCAACTGGTGTATTTCAAATTAGTGGACTAATGATAAGCACTAGAAATGCTATAGTTGTCGAAGACTTAGAGTGTTTGGCTTAGAACATTTAAAAGATTTTATAAGTTCCTATATTGTATAAGATGATTTTACAATTTATAAAATGCTAGATTTTATTTTTAAAATAAGTTATTGAGATATTCAGAAAAAATAAGATTCTAGTGTTGAAGAAGTTAATAATGATAATTTTGTAATTAAAATAATTAAAATTAAAGGAGCATGTTGAAAAATAAGTTAGTATCTCCTAACATCTTAATTTATGAGCTTATATATACTTATTTTCAAAAAAATTTACCAAAAAGCTTTTAAACGTCTTGTAAAATATTTTCGAAAGTTTATAAGTTCAATCAAATATCTCCTTGTTCCGATTAGCCATAGATCGCATGTAATTTCTATTATGTTATATTTAGTTGTCATGACTCTTGCGAGACCTTAATCACAGGTCACCATGATCTTACACGAGGTCTTGAGGCTGTATCCACCGCTAGTTGGTATTTCTCGAAGAGTCAATGAGGAAACCAAGTTGGGGGAACTAACGTTACCGGCTGGAGTTCAGCTCGCATTGCCAACTATCTTATTACATCATAGCCGTGAAATCTGGGGGGATGATGCATTGGAATTCAAGCCAGAGAGATTTAGCCAAGGAGTATTAAAGGCACAGAAGACAGAAGGTGTCTTCTTCCCATTTGGTTGGGGACCTAGAATATGTGTTGGACAAATATTTGCAATGCTAGAGGCAAAAGTGGTACTTTCTATGTTTCTCCAACGCTTCTCTTTCGAGCTATCGCCGTCCTACACACACGCTCCTCACACCATCATAACGCTCCAGCCTCAGTATGGTGCTCATCTACTTCTGCACAAACTATAAAATTATCAAGTAAGATCGTCTGATGAATAGTCGAGAGCCAAAATTTCACCATTATGGAAATAAATTTTAAAGTAGGTTCATAGTGCTTATTTCCTGCAAATTTGATGCATGGTACAATAATTATTTTCACAATTGGAGAAGTATAATTTTATTGGATTGAGTTGACAGGAAAGGGCAAGTATTTAGTGACAGCATAAACACTATGTTACTTTCTCAAAAATAAATAAATGAATAAATAAATAATATATTAGTGGATTGCCTTATCTTTGAATACAGAAAATCCAGTTCTTTTAGTATGATTTTTCATGTTTGATCTTTTATGATTAAATTTCCATGAGAATTGGATGAAACAAATTGAGTTGGAAAGTGTGGCCCAGTAGTGCAGCATTGCCAGGTTGTTTGGGTGAAATTATGAAAGCCCGTTATGACTTTTTCAATTTTCAAATTTTCACTACTAAAATATATTTGATTTAGTCCAATTTCATTAGAAATATTACTGATTTTCATTTTCGCCTTTCTTTAGGATTAAGATTTACGTCCGCCATCCTTTCCATTATCCCTGTACTTCTCCTTTGTCACAATCCCTCTCTACTTTCACCTCCAAGATTGAATAAGATCCCTTTTCTAAATTCATTCAACTTTATTTAGGCTTTAACATTTTCAACTAAAATCATATTCACTCATATACAACAATGTGGTGACTAGGTGCTCATAGGGTTTTCGCAAAGAACACAAAAGAGTCAATGCTTGGTCGTCATTATCAATTTCAATATCAATATTATCCAAATATAAAATTGTTTTATCTAAAATAGTCTAACTCAAAATGAGTACCTTTTTTCATTGTGAACGTATGCAAGCGATGCTTTAGGTATGTACAATTGATTGATAAGAAACTTGATCATGTACAAGCTCTCTAGACTCAACTACAATCCCACCTATGTATTGCTAGGTCTACAAGCTCTTTAGATTCAACTATTATCCGCCTATGTATTCTCTCCAGCAATCTCTCTTAGTGTTGTCTACTAACGCTGGGTCCAACGAACCTAGAGCTTTCTCTAGCATTTCATTCTTCTCCTTTTCTAAAAACATCTCGAGTACGAATTTCTCCCTTCAGTTATGCAAATCTTGCTGATTTAGAAGTGCTTGCATCTTTCATTCACAAGCCAGTCATTTTTCCTGTAAAATTTCTCCCCTTTGTATTTTATGGAGGACACTCTTTGCGGTTAATTAAGTTGGCTCCCCTTTGTGTGTTTGCCCAATCTTATTGTAAATGCTAAGTAAGAAATTAATAAGAAATGAAAAACCAAACAAGACAAGTCAATAGGTTACCTTCATGGTATGAAAAGAAATAAAATTTTACTGAAAATAAATACGAGTACAAAGATGTTTTGATCCAAATCTCAATTTCAAAACACCCAACTCTCTCAATGTATTTTAATCATTTAAACACAATTTAATTGTGCTTCAGTGTGTTTCCGCCACTCAAAATATTTGGTGATTGGCCTCTAATTGGTAACTATACACAAATTATAATTTTTAGTTATCGAAATAGACCCAAATAAAATATTTGGTGTTATGAGTTTCCAACCAAATTTGATTCAAGAATTGTTGTACAACTTTATCAATAAATGGTTGTCACAGCAATTCTACACAAATTTTTGACATGTTGGTCCAAATGTCTGCTTTTAATTTATTTTTTTCAATAAAACTATGCAAATGATGTTCACCACATGCATGTTTACTCTTGCATGTCCACGAAGAAATCGTGGAAAGATGTAAAGAAGTTCTATAGCGATGGGTCTCATCTCTGCCAAAGCAATATTCATTTCTAAATAAAAAATTTTCTCTTAAAATTAATATTTTTCAACAATCATCAAAATAAAAATAAATAAATATCACATTCTCCACTTCCACTACAAAAATGTATTATTCTTTGAGGACTTTTTTCCTAAGACACTCAAAAGCATAACCAAACAAATTCCAAATTAAAGATGTCGTCTTACAGGAGCCCTGAGCTTTTATTGAAAGACTCAAAAAAAAGTTATTCAATATCTTGTTAGTTAAAACTTGTTTTATAACTGTATAAATTAGTATTCTTATTTTAAACAAATTTTAAATATAAGGAATGGCATTCATATTATTTTCATAAATGTCAATACATGCATTTTCACATTTAGTATATTACACATATTTTCTTTTAAAGTCAGATGTTAAGAAATATTTTTCATATTTATTTAAAACTTAAATTTATTTAATTCTAAGTAATAAATGAATATCATGCAAATAACTAAATAAACATCCTGAAAGTTTCTAGAAGTTTTACTATTGTTTAATATATAGTTAGATTTAAGTGTATCATAATCATTAATTCAATAGTTTAATGATGCACATAAAATAAATTCCTCTAGTTTTGCCTATGGGGACTTGAAAGAGATGTTGAAGACGACTGAGGAAGCCAAGCCCATCAATCTTGATGATGATATCAAGCCAACGATCCTCGATTTTTTCATGAAAAACCATTCAGAAATATGGTATGTGATTTTCTTTCATCTTCTTTATGTTTAATTAGAGTTCTATGTGAACTTATATATCAAGAAAAGGGTATATGAAATCTTGCACAAAACAGGGCTTTATCATGATTTTTGGGTGTATTCTGAGCCTTTGGTTGAGAACACACACACACAGACCTCAGTTCAAAGTATGTTTGATACAAGTGTGCAAGAGCTTTTATTAAACACACAAATGTGTGTAATAACCACTGCTTTACACGTGTGTTAAAGATCAATGCTGTCTTGTTGCATATCACTTATAGAAGAAAAACTATTGGGTTACCATGTCTGCGGACAACTGAACCACTGCATTGGACAATTGAACAAGTGACTATATCATTACTTTGCACCCTAAATTTTCTTGTAGCATGAAGCAGATCTTCTGTAATGATGACATGTAGGAAATGAGTCCTTTATATGGCTTGGGTCAACGCCATTAATTGTGATCACTGACCCTAATCTCATTAAGGAGGTGATGACCAAAAGTTCTCTGTACTACTTGCAGAAGGAATTGTGAGCTATGAGACAGATACGTGGGCCAAGCACAGATAAGGAATCCGCTCTTTATAATATGCAGTTGTTGAATGGAAACACCTCCATCTCATCAATGTGGCTAGAGCCATTTCCTTCCAATCTAAATTCCTACAGAGATCAGGACAGAATGCATTCTTACTACCACTCAATCAACCGCACTCCATCACCCCTTTTATCCAACAAAACCCCATTTGAACTTCTCTTTCAATCCTTCTTTGATTACTCCACTCTAAAAGTGTTTGGATACTTACCTTTTGCATCCACACTTTCCTCTCACCGCCAGAAATTTGATCCTAGAACACGCATGTGTGTCTTCCTAGGATATCCTACAGGATACAAAGACTATAAACTTCTTGATCTTAATACAAAGCCGCCTTCATTTCAAGGGATGTTGTCTTTCATGAGCAAATATTTCCTTGTACAAGGATAACCATGCTGAAACACTCTCTGATTTCCCTCTTCTTGTCATTCCCAAACCTATTATCACTCCAGACAGGGAAATCGCAATTTTAGTCCACAACTATTGCTTGTTTTGATTTCACTCCATTTTGATATGGGGTTAGCATATTTGATCCATTTTCACAAAATTGTACCACATTTAGTCTAACGTTTTACAAATTTGGTCCATCGAACTAAAAAATTTTCAATTGGGCCCATACAATGCCCAGTCAGCTTCAATTAGGCTTAAAATTTGGGATTTTGTCACATTTGTCACCTAACTCCACATTGTCTTCTATGTCATCTGCCACATCACCCAAATGGCTTAGACCAAAATAAAAAAAAAAGTGGGAAAAAAAAAGCCAAAATCC
>JACGDI010002091.1:519005-548410 GCA_014898725.1 Jacaranda copaia
ATATATATATATATACACACACACACACACACAAAATGAAACCATCCCACCCACCTTCTCCATTGCCCACTAGATCTGGCAGCTGTCGTGCTCATAACAATCAGTGCCATTGTAATACCCTTAGAATTTTCTTGATTTTATTTATATGATCTTGTTATTATTTGAAAATTTTATGAATTTTATATTATCAATTATTTTAAGAAGTTTTGTGGTTAAAATTATAAATTCTATAGACTTGATTGTACAACTGTTTGAATAGTTTGGGATTTGAATGAGAAACCTTAAGTCAATTAGGATTAATGTTTAATTTTATCAAATTGAGGGACCAATTTTGAGGTCTCATGAAATAGATGGCAAAAATTGAATTTCACTAAAAACATTTGAACTCAATTGCATAACATAGATTTTAAAAGATCAAATTGCAAAATTGAATAAATGGATTTAATAAAACAACTAGCTCTAGAGTTTTGTTCTTCATTTTTCCTCCCTTTTCTTCAACCTTCTCCTTCTCCATTTCTCCCCACCACCGTGAGCACCACCATCTACACACTCTACTAGCAACGATCCTTTCTTCCAACCAACACCACAGTCGAGACCAGCTTCACTCCAAGTCTCCAAAAACACCATCAGGCGCAGCTAACAACCATCGAAGATGCACGGCGGAGGAGGAGACCAAGAGAGAGAAACTTATGGAGGCTACTAGGTTTGCTGTTTTCAGCATCCATCGGCCAATCTAGAGGATACTATGAGTAGCACTCGACGAGAAGAACTACGTGGAAGCTTTGCATGGTAGTGAACTATGGCGGCAAGGGCAGAAATCGACAGCGGAGCAAAGGCAATTTTAGAACTTTAAGTTAACTGTTGATGCACTTTTCGACAAAGAAATAGGAAACCAAGGGTACCATTGGAAAGCACTCGGTGAGAGGAGTCGAACGGCAATGGCATTGCACTTTTCGATAGAGGCGGCCAAGAGATAGAATTTTTATCTCGTTCCCAAGAGTGCATGCATACAAATTGATCATCAAAATTCTAACTCATTTATGAGATATTAGTATATAATGATGATATATATATGATTGCATGTGTATATATATAGATTTCGATCATCATTAAATCTTGTATTCTTGTATATTATGATAGAAATAATCGATCAAGCACCCCAGCATAAAAATAGAACAACTTTGATCGATTAAACGAGCCCAGTGAATTCAAATGGTATTTCATGTAAATTATAGATTATATAGTATATTAAGTGTAGAAAACCCTAATTTTATGTAACCATGATCTAATCAACTAAAGTTTAGATTTTATTAGTAACTGGATTGTCGTGATCAATATCAAGTACCAATAGGATAATTACTTAGGATTGGGCTGTTATGGGTATGATTCTAAGTATTGATGATGGATTCTAGTAGAGTTTGACTGTGTCATTGATGTGATTAAGGTAAGGATCTAACCTCTCAAGTATTTGCTTATATGCCCAGTGAGGGTCTACCTTTTTGGCACCTTTTTATCTGTCTGCGATTGTGATATGTCTATGTGTGGGTTTTCTCTTTCTGTTCCATATTCTGTTTGTTGAAAATTCAAAATGTTATTTACTATTTGATTTGCGAACCCTTGTGAGGGTTATTGTTTGATATAGATTTTGTTATATTATTTGATATTTGATTTGAACGCCCCTGTGAGGGCTATTCTTTGACATCAAATCTATTTTTGTGGTTTCAGTGCTCGAAACTCTCTTCATATTGTTAGATTCTATCTCTCATACCCTAGTCTTGCAGCCTCACCCCTTTTTGATCTTAATGAAAGAAAAAGTTATATTGAAATGGTCTGGTAGACCTAATCGTATTGATACTTCTCCTAATTGTTCATGTATCTTATAATTGGAATAGGCCTTGTTGACCATTATTGAATATCATGCTTGTTATTACTTGAAAGTAAATTTGTTATCTATTGGCATTGTTTCGTGCCACCCATGGGAACGCCCTTGGGAAGTTTCTACCTGGAGGAATGCCATGGGAAGTAGGGTCTGAGGCTAGGTCTGAAAAGATGGCTAGGCAAAATGAACCAATAGTGACAAGTCTTCTAGCTAGTACCCCCCTAAGATCCTTACTTATAGGTACTTGGAGGTAGTGAATTATGAGTGGCGGGATTTGGTATGCGATCAACCATGCTATATCAATGACTTGTTGTACACCGAGCTGTGTGCCCAAGTAAATAGAGAGATAAAGAAAAGTGCTTATGCTCAAATTAATTATTATTGATTGTTACCTTAAATTAATCAAAGAGCAATAAGGAAGGATGCTAACAGGTTTGCTAATTGTTTGCATGTTTCATGTTTTTTCAAGTTTAAAGATTGATTCATGATAGTCTTGATTTGATCGCCTGAATTGTAATAAGAAGATCTTGTTATTTGTGACTCTAGTTCATCACTATCTCCAATTTCTATTTTGTAATCCCTCACTGAGTCTTTGAGACTCACTCTCCTCATTATCTTTATTTTCCAGATAGGTCAAGGTGAAAAGACAAAGGATCATGTTTTAGACAAAAGTTATTTTGTAATAGATTAGGTGTATGGTTGTATATATAGTTTCCACCTAATCGAGACCTTGGTTAAAGGATAAAGTGTGAATGTCATATGAACGTAAGAAATTTAGGTTATATATATCATATTTATAAATGCTTGTTTTACTTGAGACAGTTTAATTTTAGATTTTCTAGTTATCATTTGAATAGATTTCAAGCTTGAATTGGTGGCTCTTCTGCTTAGGGTGATGCCCCGAGTAGGGTGCCACAGAGGTGGTATCAAAGTTTAGATTTTTTGATGACCTAGCAAATGGATATTAGTAGGATACATGATGAGTTTATACAAAATAAAGGCCTATATCTAAGATAGCCGACTAGTTGTAGACTTCACCTTCGTACATGACCCTTGAACTTATTTTAGGGGGAAACCTTGATTGTTTATATGAGATGAGTTAGGTAAGAGTGATGAGTAAGGTTAGGGGGATGATCGAAATTGTTGGTTAGCCTTTAACGATTTGATCGCCATTGTTTGAACTTGGTTGATTTGTTGATTTCTTATAACTTTGTCTTTTAGATTAAAAATTTCTCATTAACTTTAGATGTCATTAGGTGATCTTGGCAGCAATAATTGAGAAGAAGTTGAAGATGGTCTAAGAAACATAATGGCATCCCATGAAGGTTCTCATGTACCTATACCGTCTCAAGCAGCTCGGTGGGGAAGAGGGAAGCTACCCGATCCATAGGCAACAGCACATTGTGTTCCTAGACAAAAAGTACTGGTTGAGTAGCCAACCCTGTTTGAGAAAGAGATTTCATAGACTCCTCAAGTCAATTAACTAGGTGTGGGCCAACCAACTAAGCCTATGTTCCAGATGTGGCAATAGTTCAGGCAATTTTATCAGCAGCAATAATAAGGTAGTTGAGCAAGGAATACTGAAGAGCCTGCAAAGGATCGATATTTGGATCAATTCTTTCGGTTGCAACCCCTAAAGTTCCTAAAGGAACTCGATGATAAAGATGCAGAGATATGGGTCATGAGTTTAAAAAAGATGTTCAGAACCCTAAGATACCCAGATGAACAAAAGATATGATATACCACTTTTCTACTTGATGGTCCTTCACACGATTGGTGGTAATTGATCAACCATAGGTGGATTGTAAAGAGAACTCCGTAGACTTGGGAAAACTTTGCGTTGGAGTTTATGGAAAAATATGTACCGCAGGTCACCAAGTATGCTAGGAAAAGAGAGTTCATGGAGTCAATCCAAGGGGTGTCCATAGTTAGTCAGTATGAAGATACCTTTAGCCGACTGATTTGGTATGCAACTTATATACTAATAGATGAGAGACGGCAAGTTCAAAATTTTGTAGAAGGGTTACAACCTGAACTAAGATGGGGCCTTCTCTTTTATGATCCCTTGAATTACAATCATGTAATAAGTAAGGCACTAGAGGTGGAAGCAGATTTGAGGGAGATCAAAAAGATTAAGGAGAAAGGACAAAAAAAGAGATTGCCACCAAATGGGCTGAACGATTTTGGAAAGAATAAGATAAAGTTATAGACTGGCATAGCTTCAAATCCAGCACCGAAGGCATGCGGGTTTTATGGAAAGTTAGGTCATGATGAGTTAGAGTGTTGGAAGAAGCATGGCAAGTGTATAAACTATGGCCGTGATCAACACCTTATCAAGGACTGCCCTAATATTAGAAGGCTAGCTCTCACAGAGAAGGGGAAATAGGTCATAGGATCTAGCAGAAAGCCAAAGGTCCAAGCATGGGCATATGCTATAACGGGAGAAGAAGTGCCCAATCTCACTGATGTGGTCAAAGGTACAATTTCCATTTCAAGAATTATTGGAAATGCCTTGTATGATCCTGGAGCTTCACACTCTTTTATATCTGTTAATATGTTTGAAAAATTAGGTATGAACTTGAAGTTATGGCATATCATATAGAGGTTCAAACACCTTTAGGAATAGGGCTAATGACATATGTAGTCTATCAAGATTGCCCAATTTTGATTGAAGATGGGGTGCATTTAGCTGATCTTATACAAATGCCTATACAAGGATGTGATTTGATCCTTGGCATGGATTGGCTATATAAACATCAAGCACAGATAAACTATTACACCAAGTGCCTCACTCTTGGGGACAAAACATCAATATCTATATGCCATCCCATAAATAATACCTCCCTGGTACCTATTATATTTGCAATAGAGGTCAGGAAGATTTTAAGGAAAGATGGGTAGGGAATTTTGTCATACCTTATCAACAAGCCCCAAGATACAGTGAAGATTGAAGAAATGGAAATGATAGCTGAGTATCCAAAAGTATTTTTGAAAGAATTAAACTTGTTACCCCTAGACAGAGAGATAGAATTCATAATTCACACTCTCCTTAGGACCACACCTTTTTCTAAGACCCCCTTACTGAATGGCTCCCACAGAGCTTAAGGAACTGAAGAATCAACTCCAAGAATTGCTAAAGAAAAGGAGTTTATTTGATTGAGCACGTACCCTTAGGGAGCCCTAATACTATTTTCAAAAGAAGGATAAGTCCCTAAGAATGTGTATTGATTACTGAGAGTTGAACAAGGTCACAATCAAGAATAAGTACCTCCTACCTCATGTAGAGGAGTTGTTCAATCTACTACGAGGATCGAGAGTCTTCTCAAAGCTAAATTTGAGATAGTGGTACTATCAATTGAAGATCAAAGAAGAAGATATTCCTAAGATAGCTTTCAATTCTTAGTACAATCATTTTGAGTTTGTAGTGATGCCCTTTGGACTAACTAATGCACTAGCCGTATTCATGGACTTAATACATTGGATTTTTAGACCTTATCTAGACCGATTCATAGTCATCTTTATCGATGACATTTTAGTATTTTTCAAATTCAGAGAAAAGCATGATTAGCATTTGCACTTAGTTCTCAAAACTCTGAAGGAGCATCGGTTGTATGCCAAATTTAGCAAGTGTGAGTTCTGGATAGAACAAGTGGCATTTTTGGGACATTCATATCTCAAGATAGGATAGTGGTTGATCCTTCTAAGATATAGGCGATAATCAACTGAAAAATACTCAAAACTATAATGAAAGTTCATAGTTTCTTGGGACTTGCTAGTTATTACCAAAGACTTGTACAAGACTTTTCTAAAATAGCCTGCCCGTTGATGAAATTAACCCAAAAAGATTAGCCATTTAATTGGAGTGATGAATGTGAGAGAAGTTTCTAAGAATTGAAGAACAGATTGACCACCGCTCCAATTTTAGCTCTTCCAAAAGGATTAGAAGGATTTATTATGTATACCGACACTTCTAAAGAAGGTCTTGGATATGTGTTGATGCATAAGGGGTGAGTTATTGCTTACGCATCTAGAAAATTAAAATCACATAAAGAGAATTACCCAACTCATGATTTGGAGTTAGCTGTAATAATTTTTGCCTTGACTAAATAAAGATATTATCTTTATAGAGCTATATTTGAGGTATACACTGATCATAAGAGCTTTACGTATTTACACTCTCAAAAGGATTTGAATATGCAACAATGAAGATGGATGGATTCCTAGAAGACTATGATTTCTCTATTATCTACCACCCAGGAAAGGTGAATGTGATGGTAGATGCATTGAGTCAAAAGGCCGAAATAGCTTATATGCTAAAAAGAGAAGCATTAGGAAGTCCAAGAGTAGATTTGGTGATTAGAATGAAATAATGAGGTTAGATTGCAGGAGTAAGAGTTCAACCTAAACTATACAAGGAAATTTGGCAAGCTTAAGACTAAGACGAACGGACGTTGAAACAGAAGGGGATGATTGAAAATTTTGAAGTGTCTGAATTCATCCTCAATAACTAAGGTGCCCTCCTGTACCGTAAAAGGATACATGTGCCTAAAGGGATGAAAGAAAGATTGCTAAATGAGGTACACAAAATGAGATACATGATACATTTAAGAGGCACAAAGATGTACCAAGATCTTAAGAAACAATTCAGGTGGCATAGTTTGAAGAAGGACATTGTGGACTATGTGCATAAATGTCTAACTTGTCAACTAGATGAAGGCAAAACATCAACAACTATCAAGGTTGTTACAACCACTCCTTATTCCTGACTGGAAATGGAAATAGGTCGCGATGGATTTTGTAACTAGTCTGCCAATAGCTAGGGGAAGATATGATAGTATTTAGGTGATAGTGGATCGACTGATCAAAACCACGCATTTCTTGCCAGTTGGAACATAATATGATGCTGAGAAGTTAGCAAAACTGTAGATAAAAGAGATAGTCCTACTGTATGGAATCCCTACTAGTATTGTGTCAAATTGAGACCCAAAGTTCACTTCAAGACTGTGGAAGAGTCGGCAGAAGCATTTAGGGACTCAATTGTGGTTAAGTTCTATAGCTCATCCACAATTAGATGGGCAATCAAAAATGGTTATCAAAATATTAGAAGATATGCTTCGGGCGTGTGTTTTAGACTTTTAAGGAGGTTGGATTCGACATCTCCCCTTAATCGAGTTTGCTTATAATAACAGCTATCAGTCTACCATTCAAATGGCATTGTATGAAGCTTTGTATGGTAGGAAATGCCGATCACCAGTACATTGGGACTTAGAGGAATACCAAGGTAGTATTGACAAGTCACCAAATACTATATAACTTGAGCTAATTCAAGAAAATATTAGAAAAGCACAGGTGATTAAGCAGTGGATAAAAGCAACTTAAGATAGACAAAAATGTTACGCAGATACGTAAAGAAAGGATTTAGAGTTCAAAGTTGGTGATAAAGTATTTCTCAAGATATCCTCGAGGAAAGAAATTAGAAGAATTGGTAAGGGCGGAAAGCTCAGTCTGAGATATGTTGGGCTATATGAGAAATGTGAAAGGATTAGGCCTATAGCATACTGTCTTATGTTGCCCCAGAAATTAGCAGGGATACATGACGTCTTCTATGTATCACAACTTTACAAGTATTACCCTGATCCTTCTCACATCATTTCATCAAAGCACATGCAGTTGAAGGGTGATTTAACATATGAAAAACAACCAGTATGTGTCCTAGATTAGCAATTTCGAGAACTTAGGAATTGAAAGATTTCCTAAGTGAAAATATTATGGCACAGCCACAATGTGGAAAAAATAAAATGGGAGCGAGTAGATCTCATGCACTAGTAATACCCTAAACTTTTCCAACATTTAGGTGAGAGTCTAGGAACCAAATTCTTTTAAATGGGGAGTCTGTAACACCCCTAGAATTTTCTTGATTTTATTTATAATATATGATCTTGTTATTATTCAAAAATTTTATGAATTTTATATTATTAATTATTTTAAGACATTTTGTGGTTAAAATTATAATTTCTATAGACTTGATTGTGCAAATATTTGAATAGTTTGGGGTTTGAATGAGAAACCCTAAGTCAATCAAAATTAATATTTAATTTTATCAAATTATGGGACCTATTGTGAGGTCTCATGAAATAGATGGAAAAAATTGAATTTAACTAAAAAATTTGAACTCAATTGCATAACTTAGATTTTTCAAGGATCAAATTGCAAAATGGAATAAATTGATTTAATAAAACAACAAGTAGTAGCATGTTTTTTTTCATTTTTCCTCTCTTTTCTTCAACCTTTTCTTTCTCCATTTCTCCCCACCACCGTGACCGCCACCATCCACACACTCTACCAACGATAGTCCTTTTCTTCAAACCAACACCAAATTCGAGACCATATGCACTCCAGCTCTCCCAAAACACCATTAGGTGTGGCTAACAGCCATTAAAGATGAGCGATGGAAGAGACCGAGAGAAACGCACAGTAGCTATTGGGTTTGCTGTTTCCGATGTCCATCGGCCAATTTAGAGGGTATTATGAGTAGCACTCGATGAGAAGAACTATGTGGACGCCTTTCATGGAATAAACCACAACGAAAAGGGCAAAAACCGGCAGCGGAGCTAAGGCAGATTTGGAACTTTAAGTCAACAGTTGACCTACTTTTTGGCAAAAAAAATAGGAAACCAAGGGTACTGTTGGAAAGCTGTCGGTGAGAGGCGTCAAACAATGGTGGTGTTGGACTTTCCAGCAACAGCGATGGCCAAGAGATAGAATTTTTGTCTTGTTCCCAAAAGTGCATGTACACAAATTGATCATTAAAATTTTGACTCATTTATGAGATATTGGTATATAATGATGATATATATGGGATTGCATGTGTATATATACACATTTCGATCATCGTCAAATATTGTATTCTTGTATATTATGATAGAAATAATCAATTAAGACACCCCAGCATAAAAATAGAACAACTTTGATCGATTAAACGAGCCTAGTGAATTCAAATGGTATTATTTCACGTAAACTATAGGTGATATAGTATATTAAATATAGAAAACCCTAATTTTATGTAACCATGATCTAATCGACTAAAGTTTAGATTTTATTGGTAACTGGATTGCCATGATCAATATCGATTACCAATAGGATAATTACTTAAGATTGGGTTGTTATAGGTATGATTCTAAGTATTGATGATCATTAGGGTTGAACATGGATTTTGATATAAGGCTATTCTTTTGAACAGGTGACGGAGGATTTGACCCTGAGGACTAGTAGAGTTTAACTATGTCGTTGATGTGATTAATATGAGGATCTAACCTCTTGGGTATTTGCTCATATGCCTAATGAGAGTCAGCCTTTCCAGCACCTTTCTATCTGTTTGTGATTGTGATATATTCATGTGTAGGTTTTCTCTTTTTGTTCTGTACTCTATTTATTAAAAATTTAAAATGTTATTTGCTATTTGATTTGTGGAGCCCTGTGAGGGTTATTGTTTGATACCAATTTTGTTCTATTATTTGAAATTTGATTTGAATGCCCCTGTAAGGGTTTTTCTTTGATATCAAATCTATTTTTGTTATTCTGATGCCCGTAACTCTCTTCATGTTGTTAGATTATGTCCCTCACACCCCAACCTTGCCAACTCACCCCTTTTGATCTTGATGAATGAAAAAGTTATATTGAAATAGTTTGGTAGACCTAATCATATTGATAGCTCTCATAATTGTTCATGTATCTTGTTATTAGAATAGGCTTTTTTGGCCATTATTGAATATCGTGCCTGTTATTGCTTGAAAGTAAATTTTTTATCTATTAGCATTATTTCATGCCACCCATGGGGATGCCCTTGGGAAGTTTCTATCTGGGGAGACACCACAGGAAGTTTGGCCTAAAGCTAGGTCCAAAAAAATGGCTGAGCAGAACAGACCAACGGCAACTGGTCTTCTGACTAGTACTTATCTAAGATCCTAACTTATAAGTAGCTAGAGGTAGCAAACTATGAGTGGTAAGATCTAGCATGCTGTTGACCATGCTATATAAGTGATTTGTTACATGCCAAGCTGTGTGCTCAAGCATATGGAAAGAGTGCTTGTGCTCAAATTAATTGTTATCTTGAATTGATCGAGGAGCAATACGAAAGGATGCCAACAAGTCTGCTAATTGTTTACATATTTCTTGTTCAGTTTAAAGATTGATCATGATAGTCTTGATTTGATTGCCTGAATTGTAATCAAAAGATCTTGTTATTTGTTATTCCAGTTCATCACTATCTCCAATTTCTATTATGTAATCCCTTACTGAGTTCTTAAGACTTACCCTCCTTGTTATCTTTATTTTCTAGACAGGTCAAGGTGAATGGGCAGATAATCATGTTTTAGGCTAAGGTCATTTTGTAATAGATTAGGTGTATGGTTGTATATATAGTTTCCACCTAATCGAGACCTTAGTTAAAAGATATGATGTGAATGTTGTATGAACTTAAGATATTTGGGTTATATATAGCATGTTTATGGGTGCTTGTTTTACTTGAAATGGTTAAATTTCAGGTTCCCTAGTTATCATTTAAATAGATTTCAAGCTTGAATTGATAGCTCATCCACTTAGGGTGATGCCACGAGTAGGGTGCCACAACTGTGGCCACCATTGAAGTTTATGGCTCGGGGTGGAGTTTGGGGGGTGGAGGGGAAAAGGGGAGTTGTGAGGTGGGAGGGTGTCAATGAAGTTAGGCTGCAACAAGGGCAAGGGATGAAGCAAGGGGCTATGGTAGCAGAGGTAAGGGGATGAAGTAGGGTGATGTTGGGTGGGTAAGTGGGTTAGTTGTGGGGTGTTAGGGAGGATGGAGAAAGAAGATAAGTTATTTAGTATTTTTTTAACATTATTAAATATATTAATATTATTATTATTATTATCTAATTTTTAAATAAATTATATATGTATATAATATATTATTAATGAAATTATTTTAAATAATTTTATTGTTTAATATAATTGAATGCAATATTATTTCAATTTTTCTAGTTTATAAATTATTTATTCATTTTATTTTTGATTAGTAAATAATGAAATTAAATTTAATTAAATTACTAATATATATTTATTGTTTTAAAATTAGTAATTATGTAACTTAATTAACAAATATATTTGTCATTTAACATTACTAAATAAATTTACTTACCTAGATAAAGTTTTTTAGATATTTAATATTATATATTAAATAGAATATTTTAAATATGTAACCATGTTGAATAGATAATATTATTTTAGATTTTCATTATTCTTAATTATTTATTTATTTTATTTATTAATTAATTTTTATTTATTCATTTTTTATATCTATATATGATATGTTTATATATCGATATATGATATTTTATAAATTCACATATATGTATATTTAATATTTTAATCATTTTTTTAATTGATAAGCTTCAATGCAATCTTTACTATTAGCCTAAAGTGACTTGGCAACACATATGGCAGGTGACATGGATCAACATGAATAGTGGTGAGAAACCCCAATATTTTAAGCTCGATTGAAGCTGACAAGGTGTTGTGTGGGCCTAATTGAAAAGTTTTCATTTTGATGAATCAAGTCTGCGAAAAATTGGACTAAATGTGCCAAACTTTTGTGCAAAATGGACCTAGTCCACAACACCCAAGTTGCAATAGTTTGGGGACTAAAATTGCAATTTTTCCCACTCCAAACGATGTCCCTAGTCCTTTTTCTCAACATCACACATCAAATCCTACTTCTATCACATATCAACCTTTCATCCCCCTTAGAAGATCCTAAAGGGGCCACAAAACTCTTGCCAATCTCCAAGACTATCATTTGCCCCAATCTCTCCACTAAGTCTCTTTATCCTATTCAAAACTACCTATCCTATAGCTGTGTAACCCCTTCTTAGAACAACACCCAAGTTGATGAGCCACTTAGTTCAGTCTTAAAGTACAAATCAACTTAAAGGAAGATAATTCAAACTATCCCAAAAGGTCAATGAAAGCTAATAGAGTCAATAGATCCATTAGAAAATTTTTCCAAAATTATCAAAGACAACAGCAACCTTCAACTTAAGTATCTACAACCAAACCACTATGTACATATCATCAGGGATCCCACAACATTCATTATAATACATACATAGTGCTGATATTGAATCCAAACTTAACATATTATGATACTTCACAATTTCAGACCTAACATATCAAAATATCTCTAAATTAAAATATAACATTCTTGAGAACCCATCTACATATATATATATATATATCACTTGATCCAGTACAAAACATATTTCTCTTAAGCACAAGCCAAAAATCCATATCTTTCACTCAATCCTGTCTAAGAAAAATAAGTAAATATAAGGAGGGTGAGTTTTAAAGACTCAGTGAGGGAAAAACATAACAGAAGATAGAGGAAAATGTTGAATTTCAACGAAAATAAACAAGGTCATTGATGATAGATCAGATAATCAGTTCACAATTGACATTAACCAAAGTTAGCCCTATAAGAGCATGAAACCTGTAAACATTTAACTGACTTGTTGGCATCCTTCCTTATTGCTTGATAAGCCATCTCCTTTAGGGTCTGCAGCTAAGTCATCACAAGCAACTTTTTCTAGTCGGACATGAAGGGCCTGACCATCAACAATTTTAGAGGCACGACCCCAATTGACCTCACCGACATCAATGATAGCAAGTTTTGGACCCCAATCTCCATCCCAAACTTTGGTGATGAAAAGTTCAATAGCAAGAATAGGTCGTCATTTGATCAAAGTCTAAAGAGGTCAGTCCCTTTCTAGTAAGTCAAGGCAGTAGCTTTTCTTTTCCCCTTATCAGCAACAGTCTTTTTCTGGGCGGGTTTAACCTATTTGGTCACTAGTCTCTTTTATTAAGCAGAGGGATTGCTCGTTCCCTCAGGTGCTAGTCAAGCTAGTTGAGGGGACTTAAAGCCAAATTTGGATAAAAATAATTAAAATTTTCTTATGCAGTTACCATATTGGAATGATAAGCCATCGCCTTTAAAGCTTCCAACTAGGTCATCTTGAGTAGCGTTTTCTAATCAAACATAAAGAGCCGAGCCATCAGCACTTTTAGGACCCCAATCAACCTCACTGACACCATTGATAATGATTTTTGGACCCTCAATCTTGATCCCAAACCTTGATGATGAAAATTTCAATGGTAGGAATATGTTGTCATTCAGTTGAGGTCCGAAGAGGTCAATCCCTTTCAACTAAGTTGAGGTAATAGCCTTTCCTTTCCCTTTATTAGTGGTAGTCTTCTTTTGGGCAGGCCCAACTTATTTAATCGCCGATCTCTTTTATCGAGCAAAGGGATTGCTTATCCCCTCAGGTGTTGGTTGAGCTAGATAAGGGGTAGGAAGCAATACTTGCGACTGAGGGGCGAGCTCTCGAGGAGCATGTGCCTAACAGCGCTCTTGTGCCCTTTGCTGTCGTGCGATTGCTTGTTGTTAAGTATAACTCATCATCTCTTCTTGATCTGAAAAAGATAGGAAAAGAGAACACATCAAAATTGATCAAAAAAAAATCAAACACATGAAAAGTTCAAGTAAGTCAACTAGGGTACTTGTCAACTAGGGTACTACCTAGTTGAGCACTAGCAAGCAAACCCAACTGGGCAGGCGTTAAGCCTACCAGCACTAGGTTCCTCTCCTCAATATACCCCGATGCTTCTATTTACCCAAACTAAACAAGGTTGCTAATGAAAGTATTAGGCTAAGTGAGATTCTCATGCACTAGTATTTTAACATGACCCCTCAGCCATCCCCTAAGTATATTAAAATTGACCCCTCCAAGTGCTTCAACAAAAAAAATAGCATTTCTTTAACTCTTGCCCTTGCAAAGAAGAGAGAGTCACCAAAAACGTTCGATGAAGGTAGGCCATGAGATAACAAAAGCCTAACTCCTTAATACTTCCCAACTTCTAAGACATCGAGAGGTGAAAGAGGTTGGTAACGTTAATGAAGCTTGGAGGCTAGTCATGTAAAGGTATTAGAACAACAAAGTTGTATAGAGTAGAAAAGAAGTTAGGAAGGAGTTGGGTAATCCAAACTTCGAGGCCGTTTAAGAGGTTGATTATTGGTTGTACTAAGGGAAACCTAAGCCCACACTTCAAGGCCTCCTTGAACACTATTACGCACCCAATGGGAGGTTGGTACATCTTACCTGTGGGACTAGAGACGATCAACCCAAACCTTAAAGGAATATGATACAACCCCCTAAACAGCTTTAGGTCGTTAGATGTGGTCTTGGATATAAATTTACTACAGTGGTCAGGTGTGAATAATTGAACACAAGACATAAGTAGTTGACTCGACTCAACCCCACCCCTAGCATTGCCTCGACTATCTCCTAACTACTAGAGAGGTCGAATTATCACTAGATGCCTCACTAAACCCGCTAGTCGATTCATCTAACATCCTAGTCGAACCCACATCCGACCTGGTCTCCTCACTATCACTCCTACTATTGCTGTCCTCACCAAATACTCTCAACATATTGGAGATATGAGATATGATTGAAGTAAAGAAGAATGAAACTTACTTGAGATAAAAAAAATAATTCAGAAAACTTACACATTTAGTAGGAATAAAACAAGGTTAGATTAGCAAAAAATGCAGTAAAATGGAAAGTTTTGACCTGCTGGGGAGCTGTGAAAGTGAAAATGAATACTTTCACCATGCCTATTTATAGGCTTTAGTCCGCGGCAAGCCAATCGATTAATATAATCATCTACTGGCTCATTATTGTGAATCCTCCAATTATCCTTTCACATTACCCAACAAAATAGTCACATTAAACGCACTGAAATTGTGGTCGACTTTCAAGATATAATTATTACCAATGCGTTGATCTCCTTGTTGAGCATATCTAATTTTTACAAAATCAGCTAATACCCATTTTTTCTTGTCGATCATCTCAATTAGGACTTAGGAGTAGAGAGGACTCATGATGTGAGATAGCCTTAATGGGCCCAGCTTAATAATACTCGACCAGACAACTTAAGTTTGATTGTCCGAATTGGAGATGTTTATTCAACACTCAATCAGAGAGATATTTGGATCTAATAGTGTCCATCCATGTTGACCAAAACCTATGCTAGCAATGCATAGGCAAGTATTCAGCTTGACCTCATAAGGTTGAGATGGTGAGACCACATCTTTGCTGCATTGAATGTTCTGGCAAGTGGCTTGCCTTCGCATTAATGGTATGTGCCACCACCAATACCACCTTTTCTGCCAAGCTACAGTAGTGCGCACCTCCTACGTACCATGATGTCCTATGGAGTAAGAGGAGCTACCACCTGGAATAGTACACAAATCAAAGAAGACTTAAAGGTCCTCAAGCAAAGACAAAGGCCCTTTCAACACAAGAGCATCATGGACATATCAACATCACCAGAGAAGCTATCAGTACCCCATCATCACCCTTTAGCAAGGTATATCTATTACCACTCAAAGTCCTCACTCTGTTGCTTCACCTTCTAGTCAATTCTATACTGACATGAGCGTTGAAGTGCCTTAACAAAGGGTACCTCAGTGAGCCTAACATGTGATATTTATAGCAAGACTGGACCCAACAATATTATCAAACCACTCTCTCAACCCCCATCCATTCAATTGGATTGGATTATAGCCCAGAGCACCACTAAGTAGTCCATACCTTCTTTAGTCCCTTATAAAAGAAATTATTTCAAATAATTGAAAATGAGTTCTCCATTATTATATTGCTAAAAAACTAAAATGATTAAATTGATAGTATAAAAAGAAAGTTCAGAGTTTGTAGTTGCCGTAGGAAGTAACTATTTAAATTTGAAACAATTTATTCAATGAAATTGTTATATTATATATATAGTTTTATCTAAAATTATTTTACATATCTAAAAAATACTATTATAAAAATAATTAAATTTTAAAGACTCTTATAAATTGAGGACTTATATATCAACTAATTTATAATTATTCATATCTCAAACTCCTAACTCTTTAATAAAGAAGTGGTGATTTGATATTTTACATAAATATTTGTTTATCTCTTTTGTAAGCAACAAATAAGTTAAATATTTTAAATAAGTCTCACTAGTAAGAGATAATTATGATTGTTAAATATTTTAATTTATTTCTGAATTATATTTTATGTAATAGTTATATATGTATATATATATATATTTAAATTATAAGTTGTTCAGAGAATAATTATTTAATTTAGAAAAATAAAATAATTTTATTTGATCAAATAATTGAATTTTTTTATTTATTTGATAATTTTTTATTAAAAATAATTGAATATTATATTACTTCAACTAAAAATAAAGTTATGATATCTATATAAATATAAAAGAATTTATTAACTATGAAAAATTGATTGTTGTTTTGAAATAACTTAGCTATCAACTACTTCTTTTCAATAAATTTTAAGGTTTTTTGAATAAAAATGTATAATTAAATTTTTAAATTAGTATTTATTAGAGCTCACATCTATTAGATAATATCATTATTTCGTATATCCATTTAATTTTTTATATTTAATATTATCAAATGAAATATATATTACTAAATATAAAATATATCAATTGTGAAAAAGTATTTATCTAGCTACAAAATTTTTATTTTTAGTTGTATATACATAATTTTTATAAATCATTTTTTTATTGAAGAGAAATAAAAATAATTTTCTTATAAAAATATTATAATAAGTAAAGATTCAACCAATTGAAATGAACTTATCAAAGCAAATGATATTGTATACAAAAACAAAATTGAAAAATTCTTTTTATATGCACATAATTAGAAATGAATAAATCAAGTGCTAATAAACTTAATGAATATTTTATAGAAAAACTATATAGTATTTCTTCATTCTTTTGATAAGAAAATTGAAATAATTTCAATAATTTAATAAAATTATGATATTTTTAAATATCTCATAACATCATCTTATTCGAGGTAAATTACTCAAATATCAGGTATGTATAATGTTTTATCTAGATAAATCGAGAGAACTGCAACTAAAATAATAGTAAAATAAAAATTTAATATCAAAGATAAATTCATACAAAAATATTTGAAAATAGTATTGAAAATAAATACATACAATATAATTAATTGAAATAAAAAAGCACTGCATTATGATATTTTTAAGTAATATAATAATTACAATCCTAAGCTGGTCATAAAAATTTTAATTTTAAATAAATATTGAGGAAACAATAAAGTAATAACATTGATAAAATATTTAAATATATTAGAAAAATATCTAATTAATTTAAAATAAAATAATATAAAAATATGTTACCAAAAAAATATTAAAAATTTTCTACAAAATGAACTTTAAATTAATCAAAAAGAAAAATATATTGTTATATTATGCTAAGTGGGGAAAGAGGTCATACAACCAAAAATATATAATTGTACTACAAATAATGTGAAAATAAAATGTAAAAAGAGGAATTGTAGAGTAACAAAATTTACATATAAAATAAATAAAATATTTATCTATTCATTTTGTGATAAATTAAATTTGTAAGATAGAATTTTGTGATACGAGTACTTAATATGGTGCTTATAAAATATTTTTAAAATTATAAACTTAATTAGTAAGATAAATATGATAATAGATGTTTTTTTAATTATCTTATGATATAGAAATCTATATTGCTGTTTTGCATAACTGCAACATAATATTTTAGTCATAATAGACAATTTGATTGTTTTAAAATAAAATATAAAAGTAAATAAATAATTAATGAAAAGTTTTCAATTAATTTAAAAAACTTAAAATTCTAAGAATTTTAGATGTGAATGAAACTGCACAATTAAACTCAAAATTACATAATTAGATAAGTACAAAATTGTGTTATGTATAATAGTATATATATCTTTCTAAATTAAACAAATAGAAATGAAATTAAAAAAGTGAACAATAAAACCAAGCAAACAATAAATACTTGGAGAATGGAATAAAGACACACACACAAAGTAATAGAGGGGGAAAATGCTAGAAATTGAAAACAATAATGAAATGACTTTCAAAATAAAATATGAATTAGTTATTAAAGATAAGAGAAAGGTCATGAAAAATCATCAAATTATAGAGTTTAAATGATCAAATAATCTTTCAGAATAGAAATAAAAGAAATTTTGTAAATAAAATGCCATCATCTTTTGGCATTAAAGATAAGTAAAGAATGATTTGTTCTAGTTGAGAAAAAAATTTCAAAAATCATGATATCTTTAAATGGAATAAATAATATCAAATTTAATGACCAACAACACATTTCTAAATTTAATTAAAAAAGCTCAAAATTCTAAGAATTCAAAATTTGATCAAAATTACACAATTATGGATCCCACATTATTGTACTATATATAAATAGCATGTGTCCAGTGCAATACACCAAAAATAATTTATTTTATAATAATATTTATTTTACTCCATGTGATTAAAACTTGAATTATAATTACTTTTAGCATTCAATAAAAGAAAATCTATTACTAAGTAGATAAAATAATATGAATATTTCAATTGAAAATATTATGTTTGAAGATAAATTATACTTAAATAAGTTGTAGAATATCAAAAATTGCTAATTCTATGTAATTTATAAATTATACAAATATTTATAAAATGATAACATTTAAAAAAATTAAATAAAAGAATTAAGAAAAATAAAATAGCAAATAATGTTTTACTAAATATTTTTTTTAAATTATATATATGTAACACCCCAAAAATTTGTGATATTTTGATATTTTATTTAAATATTATTTTCTGGGAATTTATTTGATGTTTGTAAATTTTGAAAATTGTGTGGGTTAAAATGCAATTTTAAAAGATGTAATTGCACCATTTATTTAATTATGAGGGGGGTTAATGTCAATTTAAAAAAATTAAAGGACCCAATGTGAGGACTCATGAATTTGGTGGCTAAATTGAATTTCATTAAAAACATTTTGGACTCAATTGCATAACTTAAATTTCCTAGGGACTAAATTGCAAAAATGAAAAAATTGAATTTAAATAAAAGAAACGGGCAACATGATATATATACACATGAATAGGATTTTTTTCTCAACTGTAATCTACTTGGGTACTATTTACTTAATGTGGTTTGACTTATTAATTATTTTTGTACATGTTTTCTATATTGTTGTTGTAACTTGAGTTCCGAGAGAGTTGATAATGATTTGAATATTGTTGTGACAAAATGACCACATGTCTAAGACTTAAAGAAAGTTCTAGCTTGTGATGGCATCATGTGGAAGTGTTGATGCCCCCGATCCAGTAAGAGGAGGTTGTAGGGGAAGACCACAGGCCAGGAAAGGCATCGCGCCCTAAAACATTAGACGAGGAGAACCTGTCTATTAGCAGGCATGGCCCAGGGAAAAAGGTTCACAATCCAATCCATTGGACCAACCCACCATGAATCAACCTACTAAGTATGGAGACCCAGAAGGGCAACTGGATAGACAACATGACCTAGCTAGAGGAGATAAATCAAAGGCAAATGATGAGGATACCGATGATCGGGCATTAAAGCGATTTCTATGGCTCCAACCCCCTAAATTCTTTGGAAAGCCCAATGACATAAAGGTTGAGATATGGGTTGAGAGTTTAGAAAAGATAGTTGACACCCTACGGTATCCTATTGAGCAAAAGATCAGATATGCTACTTTTCTCCTAGAGGGTCCCGTACATAATTGGTGGAAGATGAACAAACAAAAGTGGATTGCCACAAGATCTCTCACAACCTGGGAGAATTTCACTTGAGAATTCATGGATAAGTATGTTCCCTTGGTAGTTAAGCAGGCGAGGGAAAAAGAATTTATGAGTCTGATATAAGGGAACATTCAGTCAGCCAGTATGAGGCAACATTTAGTCGATTAATTTAATATGCTTCTTTCATGATGAAAGATGAGATCAGATAAACCCAGCAGTTTGTATAGTAGTTGAGACCAAAACTCTGATGAGGACAGGCAGCTTTTAGTCTGCCAAACTTGAACATGGCAGTGAGTAAAGCATTGCAGTTAGAGTTAGAACTGCAGGAAATCTGCAAAATTGAAGAAAGGAACCAAAAAGTGAGGCTACACCCCAGAGGACAAGGTAGCACGGGAAAGAAATAGCCTAAATTATAGATAGGGAGCACTACACCTCGAGCACCTCAAGATGAAAAGGTAATGGACCCAACCTAGGGCGTGAGTCAAAAATAATGTGGATTCTGTGGAAAGTCGGGACATGAAGAATTGAATGCTGGATGAAGCAGGGTAAATGCATGGGATGTGGCAACAACCAACAATTTTTGTTAGACTGCCCTAAAAGAAAAAGGCTAGCACCTACTGGTAGAAAAGGAAAGCAAGTAGTGGGAGGAAAAATGAAGCAGAAAATGCAGGCTCACACTCATACCCTAACAGAAGAGGATGCACTCGACCCAAATGAGATGGTCAAAGGTGTGAACTCTTTGGAATTAATGGTAATACCTTGTATGATCCTAGTGCATCCCACTTTTTTATATCTACCTCATTTTTGCAAAAGATGAATAAGCTACCTAAGACTATGGCATACCAAATAGAAGTTTTGATACTATTAGGAGTAGGGTTGACTACTGATACTATATATCAGGAATGCCTTATCATGATAAGAGGTAATATATACTCAACCAATCTTATTCAAATGCCTATTCAAAGGTACGATTTGATTCTTGGTATGGATTGGCTATATAGACATCAAGCACTAGTGAACTATTACACAAAGTATGTGACATTTGGAATTAAGATGTCGGTATCATCCCACCAATCAGTGGGTACAAATCACCCAACACCAATGTGTCTGCATTAGAAGCCAGAAGAATTTTGAAAGAAAGCGGATGGGGATTTTTTACTTATCTTATTAATAATCCTCAAGATACAGCTAAAATCGAAGAGGTAGAAGTAGTGGCTGGATAGCCTGAAGTATTTTAGAAGAGTTAAACTTATTACCTTTGAATGGGGAGATACAATTTGTCATTCACACTTTCCTAAGGACCACACCAATATCCAAAACTCCCTATAGAATAGCACTAGCAGAACTAAAAAAACTAAATGATCAACTTTAGGAACTACTGGAAAAGAAATTTATACAGCTTAGCACATCTCCTTAGGGAGCCCCAATACTATTTGTTAAGAAGAAGGATGAGTCCTTGAGAATGTGCATTGATTACACAGAGTTAAACAAAGTCACTATAAAAAATAAATACCCCCTACTGCATGTGAAATAGTTATTTGATCTATTACAAGGGCCTACAGTCTTCTCGAAGTTAAACTTAAGGCAAGAGTATTACCAGTTAAAGATTAGAGAGGAAGATATCCTAAAGACTGCCTTTAATTCATGATATGGTCACTTTGAGTTTGTGGTGATGCCATTTAGTTTGACAAATGCTCCAACAGCATTCATGAATCTAATGCATTGAGTATTTCAACCATATCTAGATAGGTTTGTGGTTATCTTCATTGACAATATCCTGGTATACTCAAAGACTTGAGAAGAACATATCGAGTATTTATACTTAGTTCTCAGAACTTAAAGGAGTATAAGTTGTATGCTAAGTTTATTAAGTACGAATTTTGGATAGAAAAGGTATCATTTCTTGGACACATCATATGCCATAATGGAGTGGAGGTTGATCCCTCTAAGATAGAAGCGATAGTCAATTAGAAGAGGCCTAAGAATGTGATGAAAGTTCATAGTTTTCTAGGTCTAGCTGGCTATTACCAAAGATTTGTACTAGATTTTTCTAAAATAGCTAGCCCAATGACTGAGCTAACTTAGAATGATCAACTATTTAATTGGGATGATGATTGTGAGAGAAGTCTTTGAGAACTAAAGAATAAATTAACAACGGCCCCATTTCTAGCTTTTCCAAAAGGTTTGGAGGATTTTATGGTATATACGGATGCTTCACAGAAAGGGCTTGGGTGTGTATTGATGCAAAGAGGGTGAGTCATTACCTATGCATCTCAGAAGCTCAAGCCACATAAGAAGAATTATCCTACTCATGACTTAGAGCTAGCTGCAATAGCTTTTGCACTATCTAAGTGGAGACATTATCTCTATAGAGCTACATTTGAGGTATATGCAAACTACAAAAGTTTCAAATATTTGAGGTTGTAGAAAGGCCTAAATATGAGACAACACCGATGGGTGAAATTCCTTGAAGATTATGATTTCTGAATCTCTTACCACCCAGGAAAGATGAATGTAGTGGCAAATGCACTGAGCTGCAGAGTTAGAATGGCCCATATAACAAGAACAACAATGACGAAAGCTATGAGAACGGATACCATGGTGATGTTGAAATGGAAACTTTGGCTTGCCAAAGTGAGCATGCAGCTAGAGTTGTATGTTGAGATATAGAGAGCTCAAGCTCAAGATAGTTAGATATCAAGATAAAAAGAAAAAATTAAAGAATTTGAAGAATCCAAATTTAATACTGACAATCAAGGTACCCTTTTATTCCACAAGAAGATCTATGTGCCGAAAGAAATGAGAGAAGAATTCTTAGGAGAGGCACATAAAACAAGATTCACAGTACATCTAGGGGGTACTAAGTGTATTGAGACTTAAAGAAGCAATTTTGGTGGGACGGAATGAAAAAAGATATCGCAGCCGATGTGTGCAAATGTTTAACCTGTCAGTTGGTAAATATTGAACATCAGTAGCCATCAGGATTACTCCAACTACTTCCAATTCTTGATTGGAAAAAAGAGCAAGTCAATATGGATTTTGTAACGAGCCTGCCTACAGCCAAAAGAGGTTATGACAACATATGGGTGATAGTGGACAGGCTCATTTCCTACCAATTGGGTGTAGTTTAAAGTTGAGAAGTTGGCAAAACTGTATATGAAAGAAATTGTGAGACTATATGGAGTACCAATTAGTATTGTATCTAATCGAGATCCAAAGTTTATTTCAAGACTTTGGAGAGCTCTATAGGAGCACTTGAGGACAAGGTTACATTTCAATTCTGCCGCTCATCCTCAAATAGATGGATAGTCTAAGAGGACCATTTGAATACTAAAGGACATCTTGAGGGCTTATGTCTTAGACTTTAGTGGAAATTGTAGCCGACATCTACCTTCAATCAAATTTGCATATAATAATAGTTATCAATCCACTATCTAGATGACCCCATATGAGGTATTATACAGCAAAAAATGTCGATCCCTGTTATATTAGGACCTTGAAGAACACAAACATCGTAGTCATGAGTCTCTAGAAACAATTAGGCGAGAGCTAATTCAAGAAGCTATTGAAAAGACTTAGATCATTAAGTAGTAAATAAAAGCTGCATAGGATTGCTAAAAGAGTTACGGGGATAATAGGAGAAAAGTTTGGAGTTTATAGTGGGTGATTAGGTATTTCTTAAAGTATTTTCAAGAAAGAGAACTCAAAGGATTGGCAAAGGCAGAAAGCTGAGCCATAGATATGTTGGCCCCTATGAGATAAGTGAAAGGATTGGGCTAGTAGCATATCATTTGGCTTTATCGCAAAATGTGACAGGCATTCATGGCGTCTTTTACATGTCACAGCTTTGGAAATACTTCCTTGACCCTTCCCACATTATTCCCCTAGC
Organism: Jacaranda copaia; assembly: GCA_014898725.1. NCBI lineage: Eukaryota > Viridiplantae > Streptophyta > Magnoliopsida > Lamiales > Bignoniaceae > Jacaranda > Jacaranda copaia. Next base: position 542,512 of record JACGDI010002091.1, read on the forward strand.
CAACATACCATTGTAAAGTGATCTGACATATGAGAAACAATCACTTAGTATTTTGGTTCAAAAGTTTTGAGAGCTTAGGAATTGGAGGATTCCTCAAGTGAAAGTTCTCTAGTTCAATCACAATATTGAGGAAGCAACATGGGAACTGGAGGACCTCATGCGCCAATAGTATCCAGAACTTTTTTAGTATTTAGGTGAGAATCTAGGGACCAAATTCTTTTAAGAGAGGAGGGATTATCACACCCCAAAAATTTGCAATATTTTGATATTTTATTTAAATATTATTTTTTGAGAATTTATTTGATATTTGTAAATTTCAAAAATTTTGTGGGTTAAAATACAATTTTAAAGGATGCAATTACACCATTTATTTAATTATTGGGAGGGGGTTAATATCTAATTTAAACAAATTAAAAGACCCAATGTGAGGACTCATGAAATTGGTGGCTAAATTAAATTTAACTAAAAATATTTTGAACTCAATTGCATAACTTAAATTTTCTAGGGACTAAATTGTAAAAATTTAAATAAAAGAAACAGGCAACATGATCACTCACCACCATGTCCACTACCCCAACAACCACCAGCGATGACCGTTTTCTTTTCAAACCAAGACCACTATTGTACTCCCCTCACCTTCAACTCTCCAGTGACACCAACATTCACAGCTAACAGCCACTGGAGAGGCACGATGAAGGAGATCAAAAAAATAGGTTCACAGTGGGCAGCTGGGTCTCGAGTTTTTTGGTGTTTAATAGTGAATCCGAATCTGAAAGGTGTTTTAGGTAGTACTCGATGAGGAGAACCATGTAGAGGTATTGCATGAAGGTGAAAAACGGCGGCAACGGAAGAAATCAACGGTGGAGATAGGCAATTTTGGGGGCTATAAGGCTACGTTTGACTCTTTTCCTAGTGGAGAAATCGAAAACCAAGGGTACCATTGGAAATCTCTCGATGAGAGGAGTCCAGGGGTGGTGGTATTGAACTTTTTGGCGGTAGCAATTGTACAAAATCACCATCTCATTGCGATGAACACATGCACGCGGTCTAATTGTTGAAATTCCAACTCATTTGTGAAAAATGGGTATAAAAATGATGATAATTGTATATTTAATTGCATGTGTGTATATACACATTCCAATCATCATCAAACCTTATATTATCATATATTATGATAGAAATAATCGATCAGAACACTTGTGCATAAAACAAAACACCTTTGATCAATTAAATGAGCTTAGTGAATCCAAAATGGTATTATTTCATGTAAACTATAGGTTATATAGCATACTAGGTGTAGAAAACCCTAATTTTATGCAACCATAATTTAATCGACAAAAGCTTGAATTTTTATTGATAACTGAATTATTATAATCAATATCGAGTATCATTATGGAATTATATAAATAAGTATACCCTGCATACATCTATATATCCAATACTAATAGCATGTTTAGAGCAGTAATATTGGATCAAACCCTAACTAACATATCAATAGGATAATCACTCAAATTTGGGACTATTACTGGTATGATTCTATGTGTTAGTGATCGTTAGGATTGAACATGAATTTTAATATAAGGTTACTTTTTTGAATAGGTGACATAGGATTTAACCCTGAGGATCAATAGAGTTTAACTGCATCACTGACAAGATTAAGGTGAGGATCCATTGACCTAGTATTTCTTGAGTAAAGCAATGTTATTATGATTGAACCCTGTGAGGTTTAGTTGATTAGGTATCTGTCTTTGCTATCATTACTATTATTGATTGACTGCTGAACCCTGTGAGGTTTTACTACTTGATATTCAATTTGACTGTCGTTATTACTGTTGCCTGAAGCCTGTGAAGTTCTATTATCTTAATTTTCATTCATTGAATGTCATTGTTTGTCATTACTTATTGAACTTGTCAATAATACCATTGTCTATCATGTATTGAAATTATTTGAATCACTTGTTCGTTCTGTTCTGGTACCATGAAGAATTTCGTGTCTCATATGTTACTGTACCGGTCAAACTGCATCGTATATCATTGTTAGCTGTGTCAGCTTCCTTGATTGATTTTGATTGTCATTATTACGCATTGGCTTTATTGAAACCATTCTATGAAACTCATTGTTCTGCCATGTTGGCTGATTGACTGATCGAACTGAAAAGCACATGTATAGGAGAACTATTGGTTGAGTACCTTTCCAAGCTATTATGCTTGAGCTACTATTAATGCCAAACTTTTATGCTTGAGCTACTATTAATGCCAAGCTATTATGCTTGGGCTACTGTTATTACCAAGTTGTAATGGTCGAGCCACTGAACTGATTGTCACTATACTGAATTGAACTATTATTGTACTATTATGGAGGCATAAGTACGTTCTAATATGCATGATATATGCGGTTGGGTTTGCTATCCTTGTAATTATATATTCCTCATGGAGCAATAAGGCTGGAGTGGTATCCCAATATAGATCGGGCTAATGTCCCGACAAACAGCCACATTTATACCTCCCAATTGTGATCGATTGAGATATCCCTAAATCTCTCAAGCAAGATCAGTTGAGACGAACAGGCCGTTGAGCCAGTGGTCACGCTTCCGACCTAACGGTTTCTAGTGACTTGGTTTCCTTCATTGTTTTCTTTTAGCATTGACTTGTTCTTATATTAAACTATCATTAATTGTTATCTATGTACCTTGATTTTCAGTTGGTCATGCATTGCTTTACACTATCCTCACTGAGTCCTTATGACTCACCCTCGTGTATTACTTGTCTTTACTCAAACAAGTATGAGATAGGAGGATATGAGGACTAACAAACCTAGTAAAGATGATTTGTATTGGAGCTTGTTTATGTATATTTATATATAGCTGCGCTTTGGGTTGTTTTGTTTAGAGATGTGATATGTCAAAACTACTGATATGCTCGTGGTTTGTATGTATGAATCATGTTACAAGTGACGACATTTTGATTTGAATGCTGTTGAACTTCTCATTATGGTATTTAGCACTCTTATATAGCTTTTACATTTGGATTAAAGCATACTGTAAGGTTGTGATGTTGTTGATGTTATTGTTGAAAATTTGTAAAAAATTTTATGGGCCTATTGATTTTATTGATGCATTATTAAGGAATTAACTAGAATAGTGCATTAACTTAGGTGTTATCCTGAGAAGGGGCACTATAATATATTTATACATATATATAATTTGGCATGATAAATAAGCAAATAATTGTTTTATAATATAAAGCTTTTTGGTATGATTTCTTAATAATGTGGAAGTTATAGTTACAATTGTCATGACATTTGAGAATTTTAAATGTTAAATATTTTTTTGTTAGAATAAATATATATCTCCTTGTATTTTATCTATAAAAATAACTTACATTAGATTATTAATCATTTGATAACTAATTCAATAAGTAGTTTGTAGCATGCAATTTTTATATGTTAAAATATCTCTTAATGTTTCATATAACTCTAATAAATAAAATTCATTTATTTTTATTTATATATAGTTATTTTATTATTTTTAAAATTATCAATTAACATATATTATATACATGAATAAAATATTAAGTAAATTTTTAATATCCAGTTTAAAATAAAATATCGATCTCTCATAAGTTTCTTTTATAATTAGAACATAAAAATATGTGAATAATTAAATGGATGTTTACTTTTAGTCAAACTTTGTGATCTTACATCACTAATCAATATAAAAATCCTTTTTATGAATTATAATAAGCAAAATATTGAAATAAATGTACTCGGTATGCTTATAAAATAATGCTATTAAATATATTGAAAAATATAAATTAATAACATTTGCTATTTTAGTAGTAATTTATCAAGCTATCTTCTAAAAATTTTCAACTATATCAAATATATATATATATATATATATATGTCCATATAAAATAATCTATTTCATATAATTGAAAATAATTTTTTCATTATTACATTGCTAAAAAAGTAAAATGATTTAAATTGATAATATAAAAATAAAGTTGAGAGTTTATAGTTGTTGTAGGAAGTAACTGCTTATATTTGAAACAAATATTTTAATGAAATTATTTACTATATTCTTTATATAAAATTTTATCTAAAAAGATTTTACATATCTAAAAATATTATTGTAAAAGTAATTAAATTTTAAGGAATTTGATAAATGAGGACTTGTATATCATTTAATTTAAAATTATTACTCATTTCTCAAATTTCTAACTCTTTAATAAAAAAGTGATGATTTAATATTTCACATAAAATTTGTTCATCAATTCATAAGCAACAAATAAGTTGTAAATTTTTTAAGCAAACTATAATATCAAGAGATACTTATGATTGTTAAGTATTTTAATTTTACCTTTGAACTTGTCTAGAAAATAATTATTTAATTAATAAACAAAAATACTTTATTTGATCAAATGATTGAATATTTTTTATTTATTAATTAATTTTTTTATTAGAGATAATTGAATATTGTATTACTTCAACTAAAAATAATGTGATTGCATCTTTATAAATAAGAATTTATTAAAAAAGAAAAATTGATTGTTGTTTTGAAATAACTTAGTTATCAACTACTTTTTTAGATAAATTTTAAATTCTTCTGGATAAAAATGTATAATTAAATTAAAAAGAAAAAAAAATCTCACTCTTTAAATAAAAAATAATTCAATATTTATTAGAGATTATATTTATTAGATAATTTTATTACTTTGTACATTCATTTAATTTTTGATAGTTAATATTATCAAAGTGAACATAAATTACTAAATATGAAATATATCAATTGTGTATGAGTATTTATTTAGCAATGAAATTAAGAGTTTTAGATGTATATACAAAATTTTTATAAATAATTTATTTATTGAAGAGAAATAAAATTATTTCCTTATGAAAATATTATAAATAAGTAAAGATTGATTAGTTGAAATAAACTTATCAAAGGACATGATATTATACAGAAAAAATGAAAAAAATTCTTTCTTATATGCACATAACCAGAAATGAGAAAATCAAGGGCTAATAATTTTAATGAGTTTTTTTTTTAGAAAAATACATAAAATTTCTTCATTCATTTGATAAGAAAATTAAAACAATTTCAACAATTTAATAAAATTATAATATTTTTAAATATTTCATAACATCACATCATTCGAGGTACATTAGTCTAATATAAAGTATATATAATTTTTTTTATCTAGATAAATCGAGAGAACTGCAATTAAAATAATAGTAAAACAAAAATTCAATATCAAATATAAGTTTTTAATGAACATAAACAAAAATATTTAAAAATAACATTGAAAATAAGTACATAAAATATAATTAATTGACATAAAAAAATACCACATGGTGATGATTTTAAGTAATATAAAAAACTATAATCCTATGTTGGCCATAAGAACTTTAATTTTAAATAAATATTGAGGAAATAATAAAGTAATAATATTGATAAAATATTTAAATATATTAAAAAGGTATCAAATTAATTTAGAACAAAAAAAATAAAAACGATATAAAGATGTGTTTCAAAAAAATATTAAAAAATTTTTACAAAACGAACTTTAAATTAATTAAGAAGAAAAAAGAAACATCATTATATTATGCTAATTGGGGAAAGAAGTCCTACAATTAAAAATATAGAATTGTAACATGAATAATATAAAAATAAAAAAGTAAAAAGAATAATTGTGGAATAACAAAATTTATATATATAAGAAATGAAATATTTATTGATTAATCTTATGATAAATTGAATATATAAGATAGAATTTTGTGATAAAAGTAGTTGATATGATGTTTATAAAATATTTTTTAAATTATAAACATATTTTGTGAGACAAGAATATGATTATAGATCCTTTTTGAATTATTCATATGAGATAAAAATCTATA
>JACGDI010002091.1:548510-559667 GCA_014898725.1 Jacaranda copaia
AGAATATGATTATAGATCCTTTTTGAATTATTCATATGAGATAAAAATCTATACCGCAATTTTGGATAAACACGACATGATATTTTAGTTATAATTGATAAGTTGATCGTATTTATGTGTGTTTTATTTTAGTCAGGCTTTATGAAATAAATATAGAGTTGCTAAACGTGAAAGTTGTCAATAACTATATATACTTGATGCTGCACACATTTATCTTCAAATATAAAAGTTTAATTATTTTGATATATTGTCTTGTCAGCACATATATGGTGGGGGTTTTAACCCTAAAAAGGCATCTCTAAGTATCAGAAATAGAGAATAGCTTGTAAATTATTCCAAGCTCTTGACTCCTTTCAATGTGGGATACTAAGTATCGTCAATACAATAATCGGAACATGAAACATCAGTAACGAGAAATAAGTGATAATATAAAATAATCATTGGTGACATTAATTTATTAAGCGAGAAAAATTTTTATTTTATTGATAATAATATTTTTTAAATGACAATAACGTTTTTTTATAACAATATGACTTAATAGTGACATGAACTAACATTTTAAGTTCTCATCATTGATAATTAGTAACATACATATATAGTGCTAGTCTATTAACAATAAAATTTGTCACTATAATTTGTAATAAGATTTTCATCATGATTCAGTTGTCTCTATATCATTAATTGTCAATTCTGACAGTTTAAACAGTATTTTTATAACTATTACATTTATAAAAATTATTATATTGACAAAACAAATATTTTTTAACTTTGCATGTGACTAGTGACAACTTTTATATTGTTACTTAATATTTTGTCACTAATATTTTTTTTCATACAGTGTATTAAGTTATGAAATATTTAATTTTGTCATAATAATAATTTTGCAAGTTTAACAATAAAAAGATGTATTTAAATTGTCACTATTAAAAATAGTAACTTAACTTTAGTGACAATCCAATGACAATAAAAATTTTGTCACAAATCATAATGACAATGTCACTATACACATATCATCACAACAAAATTAGGATTAAAGACACTAAAAGGTGCTGCTTAAATAATATAATATAGGTAATTTTATATTTAATGATATTTTTTAGCAATTACACAGTTTTCATTGCTTCACAGAAAGGTCCCTCATGATGGTAAGGTTCCCTCCTCTATTCATTGAAAAGTTTCATGATTGACTTACATCCCACATGTTTCAAAGATTTTGATTCCTTTCCTCTCATTGTAGACCTCATTCCCCCATTCTTTCTATGTTCTCTACCTATGGCTTCGACCTATATCCTTGCCTAGTTTTATTCTATTGGTTTCGACTTATGTATGATCTTTCTCTCTTGTCCGTTGATTCTTAAAACTGTTGCAGCGGATAAGCTAAAGGTATTAACGTTGACAATTAAGTCTACAAGAGCAATTAAAATGATAAAAGAACTAAAAAAAAGCTTAATGGTTCAAACTAATTAATTAAATAAAAAAGGCCCAGAGAACCCAAAACTAATTAAGCTCATGAAGAAGGGAAACAAAATCCAAATGGGCATAAGTCCATCACAAATAAGTTATAAATACTAAGCCCCAACAAAAACTTGGGTAGAAGAAATCATTCGCAAAAACTCACAAAACTTCAATAATCTTCAAGAATGAAATCTCTCTCTACATGTTCTAAAGAAAATGGACTGAAAAGGACCCTACTTCACTTTCATGCAACATCATTTTGGCGCCATCTATGGAAACTCCAAAATGTGAAGGGGAAACATTAAGAGTGTAGATGAGATCCATGGCGCAAATCACTAATACCAAAGTAACCCCCAACATGAGGGAGAGAATGAAAACCACCACAACATGTCTTTACCATTGGTGATGGACTGGACCTCAAACCCTAAAGACTTCACTCTCTATGAATCCCAGAGCCGAAAGAGAAAGGCTAAAGAACTAGAGCTCAAATCTAGAGAAGAACTCAAGATCATAGAAGTCTTCCCAGGCAACCCCCTAAAGATTACCAAGATTGGAGCTCTCTTGAACCCAAACTTTATAAGCCTATATGCTCCTTCCGAGATAATGGTGGACATGCTCATATGGAGTGTGATAGACCTATAGGGGAATCTCCCCTAACGTTATTGTGAATCACCTCAGGATAGACCTAAACATGCACCTAATGGAGTAAAATAGAATGAATTTTTGAGTGGAGTAGGACTAGATAATCAAGCAAGAGGTGGACAAGCTCCTAGAGGTAAAGTACATCTGCCTAGTCTAGTATCTGAAGTGGCTAGCCAATGTAGTGGTGGTTCCCAAACTCAATAGAAGAGGATGTGCATTGATTTTACTAGCTTGCCTAAAGGATCTATTCTTGCTCCCGACACAGATGCATTGATAAACTTCACAATAGAATGTGAAATGCTGAGCTTTCTAAATACGTATCAAGGATACAACTAGATCTATTTAACCCTAGAGGACCAAGAGAAGACGAGTTTCACAATTATTGATGGGGTATACTACTACAATATGATTCCTTTTAGATTCAAGAACACAATCGCCATATACCAGAAATTGGTGAACTACATGTTTGAAGAAATGATGAGGAGAAATATAATGGTACACATTGATGACATGCTGGTCAAAAATCACAAGTAGAGAGACCACCTCTACAATCTTGAAGAGTGTTTTAATATCTTGAGGAGATTTAATTTATGGCCTAACCCAACAAAGTGTGCCTTCAGTGTGCATAGAGAAAAGTTCCAAGAATATATGGTGTCGAGGCATGGGATTAAAGCAACCTTGATAAGATCAAAGTAGTGCTACAGATGCAACCCCCTTAAAATATTATGGAAGTGCAGATACTAGTAAGATGCCTAGCTTCTTTGAACTACTTTATCTCTCATTCTACTTAGAACGAATTACCCTTCTTCAAAATCTTGTGAGAAGCCACGGCTTTCAAGTGGATCAAAGAATGTGATAGAGCCTTCTTATAGCTGAAAGAGTATTTGATGTCAACCTCATTGCTAAGAAATCTAAGGATGGGCGAAAACCCTGGGCCTATCCTAGCCACCACCGATGTTGTGGTTAGTGCCATATTGGTGCACAAACAAGAAAGAGAATACTAGCTAGTGTACTATGTCAGTCACGTCTTGAGATGCTTCCTTATTGAGAAACTGGTCTTAACTATGGTGATGGCCATGTGGGAGCATTGTCTTTACTTTCAAGATAACCAAGTCATTATGCTCACCAGTTACCTATTGAAGAGTATACTCAATAGTTCAGAAACATCAGGATAACTAATCAAATGGGCAGTAGAGCTGGGTTAACACGAGATCAAGTACCATCCTCGACTCACCATCAAAGCACAAGTCTTGGTAGATTTTTTAGTGAAGGGTATGGTAGAAGAAAAGAGAGCTTTCTCCCAACATGGATCCTTTATGCAGATGGATTGTCCACAAGATCCAACAGTAGAGTAGGGATAGTCCTTGTGAGTCTCCAAAGCCAAAAGCTAGAGTAAGCAGTAACATTCACATTCCTGACTTTTAATAATGAAGCAAATATGAGGCACTAGTAATTAGAATAAAGCTGACCTATGCAGCTGGAGCATTGTGCTTAAAGTTTACCACAACTCCCAATTGGTGGTAAAATAAATTACTGAATGTTATAAAGTTAAATAGGATAGCATAGCAAAATACCTCAATTGAATGGAAGCAATTTGAGTGCTTCACCCTCACTTAGATTCCATGCAAACTAAATGTGGGCATTGACTAGTTGGCCAAGATTACCAGGTTGCCAATAGCTGTGAAGAGCCGTCAAACCATTTTTTTAACTCTGGATGTTCTGGACCAACAACTCCTAAGGGTGTGACTTATTCATTCCCTAAGGTGAAGTATATAGAGAGAGGTACTACTATGCAGATGACTCCCATTGTAAATACCTGTAGGAAGGAAATCTCTTAAATTACTGAAAGAAGGCACAATAAAGTGAAAATACAAGTGGCCTGATTCATGCTGATAAACAAGGACCTATATAAACGAGGCTTCTCTCCACTTTAACTGAAGTACTTGCCACCCAGGATGGTAAAGTATGTACTATAAGAGGTATATGGAGGCCTATGCATGAACTATTCTAGAGCAGGATCATTGGCATCCAAAACTCTTCGATAAGGATATTTCTAGCTAAACATGTTGAAAGATGCTCACATATTAGTGAGGAGCTGTAAACCTTGTCAAGTGCATGTTCTCCTTGATCATTGACCTATTACTCTATTTCAACTAATCAACAACCCTTGGCCCTTCGCATAATGGAGAATGGACATTATAAGACCTCTATCTCAAGCTACTAGCCAAAGAAAATCTCTTATTGTAGTTGTTGACTACTTCTCTAAGTAGGTAAAAGTAGAACCCCTAGTGCAAATATATGAAAAAAGAAATGATAAGATTTCTTGGAGGAACATTGTCTGTAGATTTAAAATCCCTCAAATATTTGTTCCGACAATGAAACCTAATTTATCAAAGCAAAACTCAGAGGGTGGTTCTGAGCACTCTCTATCAAATAGTTCTTTACATCTATCACCAACTCATAAGCCAATGGACATGCTAAGGTTATGAATAGGACTATCCTCCAACATCTTAAAATGCAACTTGAAGATACCGAATAAGTGTAAGTGGATGAACTCCTTTTGGTGCTACTGCGTATCGAGCCACAACTCAAGTGTCCATAGGAAAATCACTATTTAGCTTACCGATATATTACATAAGTTGCAATTGCTATTTAGCACTCAATTTTGTTCTTTCAACATTTGATTTGTAATTCTACTATTAGCATTATGTCATTTCACCCCTTGGAATGCCCATGGGACATTTCTTACTCGTTACCCATGTAGCACCCCTTCCTAGGATAGCACCTAAGGTAAGACGCCATTCAATTCAGTCTTAATTCAAAATCTACAATAAATAATAAGCCCTCAAAATATTTTAAACTCATCAGAAAAAGCAGCAAATTTCAAATCTTAAACAACCTAAACAAAAGTATCAGAGGTAACAACACACTTCAACTTAATCAACTTCTCGCAAAATACTATGATAGAAATATAAGTTCCAAGTACATACCATCAATATTTCAAAAATGATTAACATAATATATATATATACACCCTGCAAATGATAAATTCAGATCTAACATCTCACAACATCTCTTGGGTTTACAAAACATGCCAACGTATGCCCATAAGCAATACACACGGCAATTCTAGTACAAAATCATATTTGCCGACCCAACTGGAAGTCCAAGCTTATCATTCATTCCTGTCTAAGAAAAATTAAGATAAAACGGGTGATAAGTCCAAAGGACTTAATGAGGGATATTTATAATAAGGAACAATAAGGATCTGTTGTGGACGAATCAACCCAACAGATCATCACTCAATATTCAGTGTAGAAACATATCAAGAACAAATAGAACAAACAGTAGCAATACCAATAGACAGATAATAACAATTTTGAAGAACAAACTATAGCAAATTTAGGATTTCTAGTAGGTACTAACTCGAGGTTGTATTAGTTAGCTAGAACGGCCTGGGATCATCTCAACCAATTGTGCTCAGAAGGTATAGAGCATCTCAATTGATCACAGTCAAGAGGAAATACTGATAGCTCATTCGACCTGGACAACTGCCCAATCTAGACCAACAAACTTTACCACTCTTGATGCTCCATGAGCAGGGTACAAACAATTAGAATATGAATCAGAGCATAACGGACTTATCAAATTCACCTTATCATAAGTTACAGGCTTACCACTTATCCCAAGCATATGGCAAGGATTAACATCCAGTTGCTTAATCTAAGAGTTTGGGTCCATCGCTTATCCAATGCACACAATAAGGATTAACATCCCGTCACTCAATATAAGAGTTTCGATCTTACAGCTTATCTCATGCAACAACGAGTATTAACATCATATTATTCCCAAATAGCAATCACAAACAATAACAGATAGCAAAATGGAAGGATAACAGATAACTAGATAACAAATAGACATAAACAAGTGTTAGACAAATAATAATCAAAAGTTCTGGGCTCCAAAACAAACAGGAATCAGAATCAAACTCAAAGGTAACCCTCACAGAGGAGTTCAAATCAGATAACAGATAATAAAATGAAATCAATGTCAAATGATAACTTTCACAGGGGTGTACAGAACATATGACAATAACAGATAACAGATCAAATTTCAAACAATCAGAATACGTATGGAACAGAAAACCCATACAAGGGCTTATCACAAGAATAAATAGAAATATTCAAGGCCAAGGTGGCAGAACCTCACTTCCGTAATCTCAGAAACTGTAGTCACCATTAGCAGCCTACTGGCGCTTGAGTTCTAATTCCACATCACCTAATCTAAAAGAGTATATTTACTATTAAATCCACATTCAACCTTACATCTCACTAATATACTTATCAATTTTTCAGACCACTAATTATCCTCTTAACACAATAGTCATAGAGCTTAGGCAATGCTTAGTAACGTAAATCTGCTAACTAAGCCACTAATACAAAAATAGTTATGAAATTCGCCTCAATTATTAAAGAAGTATAACCCAATTCCTACTTACATATCATTCTCATATCATCATCCCAGAACATTATTAATAATCCAATTATCTCAATTAACCCACTTCTGTCACTCAAGTTTCAATTCATAAAATTAGGGTTTCTCTTATTGCAATACTCAGTAATTTCCATAATTTCATAAAATAATAATACTATCCAATTACCATATCTCAAGTTCTAATTTCATAAATCATAGTTAAATAACCTAATTATCTCAACTAATCCTAACATTACATAATAATACAAATTCAAGCCTACTAAATCCACTACAGTCCAAGCATGGCCTCCATACACATATAAAATTCGTGTGAAAATCTCATATCACCGCTTAGTACAACATTCAAAGCAATATGATACAACACGTATATATAACCAAATCCATACCAATTCTTTACCCACGAATCAGTTATTTGAACCTCAAAACCACAAACCAAGGACACTGTTGCGATCCTCGCGATGAGATGAGGATTATATCTCGGTACCCCCGTCACGTCGCCGCCATGCATCGCCGCCGAAAAAATGCAAAACCACCACCAATCAATACCTCTCAGCTCCAGGAATCTAATGCACACCTCAATTTTGAGTTTCACCATGGGAAGTCAGTTAATTATGTCTTGAAAGTCACGGCACCACCTTATACCACCGTGCTTTGCCATCTCTGGTGGTCGAAACTCAAAACTAACTTTGCCAAATGCTTCCTTGAGCTAAATGCATCCCAGAACACCCTCAGTCCAATGCAGAAGACCTTTGAAAACTAGAAACCCACCAAACTTCATCACTGCCCATTCGGCCTTCACGTTTTCCAGTGGCCTACCGTCCAACCACCATGCATAATGTATCACTGCATTGCTAAAGTTGAAGGGAAGCAATTTTTGGGGGTTGGTTTCAAGGAAGAACAAGCTACCAGAGAGATCGCCAAAAGAAGAGAGATGATGGCTCGATGGAGAAGAAAGGTAAAAATGGGGTCGTAGTTGCAAATTCCATATTTATAGTGGGTACTTTTAGAAATTTGATTTGGCCCCCAAAACTTGGTTAGACTTCAATTAAGTCCCTAGAAATTTGAGTGCATAAGATTAGATCCTTTGACCCCAAATTAATAGCCATGAAAACCCAAAAGTCCCAAGATTAGTCCAATCAAGTTTCTAAAAATTACAAATTTACCCACAAAACTTCCAAAAATTTTGCAATCAAGTCCTTTTGATTATTTTCTAAAACACCAAAATCCAGGGGTGTTACAACCCATACCCATACTTATTAAAGATAATTTATTGGATACAGGTATGATCTATACCCATAAATTGCTTATGTACCCATACTCAAAAATTATCCATTACTTTATACTTAAATTTAATCCATAAACCTAAAAATTGTTTGTACTGAAATCAACTTTATATTAATGATAAAATTTTTATATATAAAAATTACAAATACATGAATGAATAGTAACAACTAAATAATTTTTTTATTAAAAATTCAACCAAATTAATAAAGTTAATATATTGGGATAGTAATTTTTTTTAAAATTGGAATAACAATAGCAACAGTTGAACATTTTTTATTAATAAAATTAATAGTGGAATAAATATTTTTAAAAAAAATAGTTAATAAAATTAATTTTGCTAATGAATAAAGTTTATTAATAAAGAAATTTAGCAATTTTCATAAACAATTAAATATAGAAAAAGTTTTTGCTTTTAAACTATTTTTATTAACTATATGTTTTTATTAACTTTTTTTTAATTATATTAATTTAATTAGCAAAAAGTTTAACTGTTAATTATGTTAATAAAGTTTAATTTTTTTATTAATAAAATAGTTAATTTAATTAGAAAAAAGTTTAAAATTAATTAATTTAAATTTAATTATTAAATTAAATTAAATATACAAAAAAATATTATTTTTTGTTATCGTATGCCAAATAATATTTTTAGTATATATTGAGAAAATTAATATATATTAAAAGCATAAGTCTAATAAATTAGACCAATAGGTCTTAGGTTTTGGATTAGATAAGGTAGGGTAGGATTAAGGTCTCATCCTTTTGGGTATTTTAGGGGGGTAGAACATAGAGTATTTTTGTTTGTGTTTTTTATGGTATGGGTATGGGTAGGGTATTTACAGGCCTAGTTGGGACACCATGAAAAATTAGGCCTAGGACTAGATCCAACAAAACAGCTGGGCAAAATGGACCTATGATGACTGGCCTATTGGCTAGTAACCACTCACAATCCTAACTCGTAGGTAGTTGGAGGTAACTATTTACGAATGGCGGGATCCAACATGAGGCTGCCCCATGCCACATGTTAGTTATTTCATACTAAACTGAGTGCTCGAGTAATGAAGAGATAAGGAAGATTATATGTTATGTCTATTTCCTATTTGTTTGTTATGCTTTGTTTTGGGAGCAATAAGGTTGGATTTTGCCAACAGTTCTACTAAGATTTGAAATTGACTTGTATTATGATATGTCCTATTATGTCATGTGTTTATTATTACATATATCATTCATTCGAGTCCCTATCTATAAAACACCTGAAATTCAAATTTTTTTAGAAATAAAAACATAGAACTTAGGATATTGATTGGTCAGATTTTAAGGCTAGAAAAATAAATAAAAAGTACTTTTGAGGTCAATTTGCAATTTATAGAAACCTAATTAAGCAATCTTTAAAAATTTTGGGGGTTTGCATGGAAAATGTTTGGGTTAAAGGGGTCAATGTTAGGTGCTCACACAATTGTGAAGCTTAATTGAAGAATCAACAAACTTTGAAGGACTCAATCGCAGGCTGGAGGAAAGATTTGGGTGTGAAATCATAATTTCCAAAAGTTGGCCTTTAAATAGCAAAATCGGCCCCTGATTTCTTCATTTTCTCCTATGCACCACCATGACTTCCTCTCACCAGCGATTCTTTTTCAGCAACCCAAACCCTATCATACTTGGTATCATTTTTTTTCTCTCATTGCATAGAACACGAATATTCCATTTTCACCTAAAACCAACCAACATAGTGATCGAAAAATTGGTTAGAAGTTACTACCACGATAGAGCTTGGAGATGTGGTGTCCCCATCAGCAGAAACTAAAATCTGGCAGTAGGTTTTCAAGGCCTCAACTTAAGGGTGAAGATGGTGGTTTTGGATTGAAGTTTCAAGAGGCAGCGATGGCTGAATTGAGCTATATTTAGGTGATGGCGAGCAGTGGCGCTAGGCTTTCAGGGCTACAATTAGAGGCTTTCTTTGTGGTAAGTGAGAAAATTGGTCTGGGCATTTGGTTCAAGGAGCTGAAATGCAGTTATTGGGGGTGGTTATGGTCAATTTTGATGACGGCGCAACGGCGAGATGGGGACAGTTTCTTTAGCTCATCGCAATGATCATAACGATACTCACAATTTATGATTTTAAGGCTTTATTAAGCACATATTAGGTAAAAGAGTTAGCATTGGGAAGTTTGAATTTAAGCTTTCGATTCTTTGAATTTTCTTCCAAGAACTTGTTTGTGGCAATATTAGAAATTAGATATATGACTTGTATGTATATTTGCACCATGCATGGATATACATGTGCTTAGTGGACCTAAATTGGCATTATTTCATGATAATTTGGCGATTGATTGAGTTAATCGGAAGAGAAATCCCTAAATCTTATATTATGTTAAAAGGGATGTAGAATTGATAAAGGATTGGACTTATAAACCATCCATGTTTGAGGCTTAAGTAATAATAATTGAGTTAATTAAGATAATTAGGTTGCTTTGATTTAATATAATGATATGAAGTTAACTAGTTAATTAAGGACCCAATTGTATTCCTTTATCAAAACCAGCATTATTAGCATGTCATTATCAAGGCTATTGATTTAGCTCATTAAATATTGATTTTAGACCATTATTTGTATAAATGTGATTATATGATTGAATAAGGATCTTGATTGTGAACCTATTATTTTGAATTAGGTGACGTGGAATTGAGACCCATGAACTAGTAGACTGCTGATAGTGATTATAGTTTTATGAGACTACAGAGGTGAGGGTCTACCACTTTAGCCTTGTTTACTTCTATTAGTTCTTGTGGAAAAACCCCTATGAGGGCTAATTGTGCTTGAACTGTACCTACTCGTGTTTATTGAAATCTATAATTGATTGTGTTCTTGCTTGTTTATACCTCTATGAGGGCTAGTACTTGATTGTCCTCTAATTTGAGTTCATTCTTATTCGTTCTATTGCCCAAAACTTCTTAGTGTTACCTATCTTGTACTTGTCCTCAATTGGTACTTGTTATTGTTCTGCACTTGTTCCCATCTTGTATTATTATTAAGTACCTTGCCAGCACACTTGCTTGTTCGTACCTTATTATCTAGCTATGATACCTTAATCATACTTGTTAATCATTATTATTTTGCCTTGTCGGCATATCTATTCATGTTATCTGCTACCTCACTAGCTTACATTTTATCTTATATTAGTGATGTGCTAGGGAAGGGCTTCCCCCTGGTCATTTGCTTATATTGTTATTAGTACTTGTTAATTGTTTGAAGACTTGACTGACCAAAGGCCTAACTGGGTGAAA
>JACGDI010002121.1:32214-55089 GCA_014898725.1 Jacaranda copaia
CAATTGAATCGATGTGAAATTTAAAAAAACAAATTTTATACTTCGTTGTTTCAACATTTGTACTTCATTTATTTTGAATGGAAATCAAATTTCCTGCCTCGGTTCAATTGAATCAAAGGGAACTTCAAAGAAAGAATTTTTATATTTCATTATTTCAGGGTTTGTACTTCAATTACTTCGAATGGAACTCAAATTCCCTACCTTGATTCAATTGAATCGATATGAAATTCAAAGAAACAAATTATATACTTCGTTATATCAGGGTTTGTACTTCATTTCCTTTGAATGGAAATTAAATTCCCTACTTGGTTCAATTGAATCTAAGTGAACTTCAAAGAAACAAATTTTATAGTTTGTTATTTCAGGGTTTGTACTTCATTTCTATCAAGTCATTCTCAAACTTTGAATGGAATCTAGGTGTACTTCAATGAAACACGTTTTATACTGCGTTAGTTCAATGTTTGTCTTTCATTTCATTTGTATTGTACTTTAATTCACTGGGCCTTTTCAATTGAACTGAATTGTACTTCAGCCAAACACATTTTATACTTCGTAAGTTCAAGATTTTTTTTTCATTTTCTTCGAATTGTACTTAAATTCACTTGGCATTTTCAATTTAAAATACTGTAAATGCTAGATGCAAAACTATACTTACATACAAAATAATATTATATACAAAGTATGATTCAATTTACTTATGTATTTACATACAAAGTGTGATTCAAATCCTAGCATTTTCATGACTTAATATTGTATATGCCATTTTCGCACGGTATTTGTCCATGTTAATTCTTCCAGCAGACCTCCAGAACACTAGGGTGTCTCTAGCGAAATATTCTACCCAAAGACACAAAGATGCCGCAATCCACTGTACCCGTTTGTTGTTTGATTTTTTTTTGGCCTCATTAATTCGTCCACTCGAAACCTCAACAAAAACATCATGTACCGAGAATAGAATGAAGCCTACAAAAATATTGATCAGTTGTTGACTCCCTACTTTAAGAAGAAATCACAGGGGAAGGAAGCAAACTTACATTGGCAGTAGCTGTCGGTTTGTATCTGGGGCCCATTATATACAAGAAAAAATGAGTTGAAGTATCGAGGACAACCAAAAACCAGTGACCGTGTCGAAAAATCGGTAGGATTATGTAACGACACTAGTTTACAAGATCCATCGTGAGGTTTTTCAAATCTTTAAGGGTGAAGGAGTTAAATGTAGGTATCATCTCCACGAATTCTTCATCACTCATATCCTTCAAGTTGCGTCCCTCAAGTCTATCTCATATGTTAGCCTATGAAGTATAAAAAAAAATGGTTATACTCATTGGAAACGTGATACTAAATTAAGTTAGGAAACTACCACATACCTACGCTATTGCAGACATAAACCACACCTTGTGGTGACACTTGTTGTCAAAAGATGGGCTGCATAATATCGACATGTAGCAATACACTATATTACCGGTAAGCTCTCCTCTAAATAAGAGCTTACAAAAGTTTTTTCCATCTAGAAACTTTCATGCTCCCTCCTAGATAGTCACTCTACACAATTGTTAATTATTAGTTCGAACACCATTTTATCCAAAAGAAAATTAATAAGTAAATTTTGTTACCCCAAATTATCTCTTCCAACAAAGTTATCAATGACTTCTTGCTCTTCTGTTGGAATAAGTTCCCGACCTCTATAATCAGTCATTCCTTTATAGGGATCAGACACTTCAATCTTTTAGTTGGTTGGTTCCTCTACCACCAGGAATGGACTGATGTCTTCGGTCTCTTGCAGTACAAAATACAGCACATTAGGTACAAAGTGTAACAATTGAAGTACAAAAAACTAGCACATTAAGTATAAAGAATCAAGTATTGAAGTACCCCATATTGAAGTACAATATATAGCCAACATGGTGGACAAAATCTAAGCACATTAAGTACAAAGAATCAACAATTGAAGTATACCCTGTTGAAGCAACATGGAGTACAAGACATTTGCCACTTTAATCTCAGATTCTTCGAACTCAGCCACTTGAATTGGTACATAAACTTCTGTCTTCAAAGGTTTGGGGGAATCTGAAGAATCATGATGGTGTTTTTTTCGACTTTCATCATCCACTGTGTTTTCAGATTCATCATCTTTTTTCTATGCATCATCTACCAAATCAAGTACCCCCTCATTTACAAACTCACCAGCTCCTTCTTCAAGCTCCTCCCCCTCAGTCTTGTGCTCAACTAGATGCTCCTCCTCACCCTGTTCCTTCATTGCCATCATATCGAATGAAGCAATTTTTTCTTTCAATGATTTTATTTCTTCAACTTTAGCTACAATAATTACTTCATATACTGTATGATCACAAGCATGGACTTGACTGATGGCAGTACTGGCAGCCTCTGATTTCTTGATCAAAACTACCAATTCTAACTCCTCTAGAGCAGGGTTGAGGGCTACAACCTATTACAATGAAAATAATTATCAAATTTAAATTCTTATACAAAAAGCTGACAATGAATTATTACAATTATTACAATTTCTACTGTAGTTTGTTTCAATTTTTTCCCTGCCTCCTCCACATTATGTGGGAGTTTGCTATCCTTTCACCAGTAAAAACGTGGAAACTCAAACAAACTCACTGATGAAGGCAGTGAAAGGATGCATTCATAGACCCATGCCTACCATTCATAAATCAAAAAATTATACTCACTTGAATATAAATATAATCAATGTTGTTAGAAAAATGAAGCAAACACTTACCAATAAATCAATTATGCACCCGTCAATGTATTTCTTGGTTTTTTTCTCCACATACTCCTATATGGCTCTTCATATCTTGGACAAGAAAATTGTATACAGCTATACTCCATGCATACAAACCAACTCTAGACAAGTTATCTAAGTAAGGTAGGAGAAATCGTGGAGTTCAATAATTTGATGTTGGAAACAAAAAATAACTAAAAACAAAAAGTATGTACAATCTACAAAAATTATTCAAGTCTTCCTCAGTATCCTTATGTACATACTCCTCAAACTTTTTAACTATTTCAGATCTAGTAATATTCTGCAGTTTTCCAGAAAAAAAAGTTGTTAAAGGTTGAAAACTTCATCTTCAATGTTACATCCATAGATTTCCCTACATATGGTAACCCTAAAATCGTAGAAAATTCAACCATAGAAAAAAAAACTTCAACCCCATTCGAAATATGAAATGACAACCTTTTTAGGTCAAACCTCCTCGGTATAGCTTCAAGCTGAATGAAGATTGAACTTAACTTGGGCATATCTATGTATATATAAAAAGGGGTCTTCTTCAATGCATCAAAATATTTTGACCCCATCTTTGACTTTACAATATCCAATTTACTCTGAAAAAATTGAGGGGAGTAACGAGAGCAGATCTCATAATGTCTTGGCTTGGCTGCAATCAGATAAAGAAAAATTAGTATATAAACAGATAATAAAATAATCCTTTTAGATAATATGTACTGACAACTTGAATGTTTTGTACTACAGACGCTTCTAAAATGTATTTTAGAAATATATAATATATTATACTACAGTTTCAGTTAGGGTATACTTCAGGGTTGAATGTTTTATACTATAAAAGTTTCTAAAATGTACTTCAGAAACACATAATATATTATACTACACTTTCAGTTAGTGTATACTTTAGGCTTGAATGTTTTATACTACAATTGCTTCTAAAATATACTGCAGATATGCAAATTATATACTACACTTTCATTTAATGTATACTACAGACTTGAATATTTTTGTACTAAACATGCTTCTAAAATGTACTATAGTTACACTAATTATATACTACACTTTTGCCTAATGTATACTCCAAGCTTGAATATTTATATTACATTTGTTTCTAAAATGTACTACAAGTTATACACTAGACTTTTCATAATGTGTACCGCTAGCTTGAATGTTTTATACTATATTTGCTCTAAAATGTACTACAAGTTATACACTAGACTTTTTCTTCATGTATATTGCAAGATTGAATGTTTTATACTACATTTGCTTCTAAACTGTACTACATTTACATAGATCATTTACTACACTTTTGCCTAATGTGTACTGCAAGCTTGGATGTTCTCTTCCACAGATAATACCCTACCGCTTTCAGATAATTTTACCATATAATTTCACCATAATATAATTTTAGGTAGGAAGAAGTATAAACCCAAAACGGTGAAATCCAACTTTCATACCCTTCAAGTACAAATCAGAAACTTCTCATCTCACAACAAAAATCATATGTATATCAAATCGATTCAAGTATTTAATGATTAAAAAATGAATAAAAACCCTAAATACTGAAAAATCACTAACATTTGAAACTGCAAGTTCAAAAAACATACTTGTATTTCTTTTGCTCACTTCTTTTTGAACTTGGCTTCTTTTTGCAGATGTTTTTTCCTTCCATAGTCGCAGAAAAATGGCAGAAATTTTGGTGACTTTCTTTTCTCTGTTTTCGTTTCACTTCTTCTTCTCTCGTTCTAGCGTCAATGGCAGAGGAATAATGATTTCGCGCCCTTTTATTTCGTGCTCGAGAAGTCGTTTTAGGCAGAAAAGAAAAAGAGAAAATCGTTCTTCTTGATTACAGAAATGTGTTTCTCAAGTATTTTTGTTGTTTTTTCCAAATACAAGGATATATAGGTCTTTCTAAAAGATATGGAAAGTGATTCCTAATTTTTGTGAAAAAGTATGGAGTTTAGTGTGTAAAAATTCAAATGAGGACTGAAGACTAAAATGAAAGTAGGATTAGAGATTTTTTTAATTAACTGTTTTTAATATTTATAAATTTCAAAACAAATTACCTAAGGGGGAAAAAATGTACAAGACTCCTTGACTCTTATATCAAAATTCCTTCGTATGTGGGGTGATAGCAATTAAGGACAAACATTATGGTGTAGGGGACAGCTGGAAAAATAATTGCGAAAATGAACCTAGGATCTAACTTTCATATCATAGCTAGCAATACTAGCAGTCTCCATCCATGTGTTCTATCCCATACTATAGATTCACTATATTGGATCTTGATTTTTGTCAGTAGGATCCGGTTGAATTTGGGTGGGTTCATTTGAATCTACGACCCTATTTCCTTTGCCGGATGAAGTGAGATAGAGGCTCGCATCTCATTTCATCATGTGCATAAATTGCATGATGCTAATTCAGTAGAAGACTTTAAACCCATTGCTGGATGCATTAAATATTGCATGATGTATCAAGCTTGGAAGCCGTAATTTTCCTACTCTATTATTTGGAAAATTTAAGATGATATTTGAAATGATCATTTAGTCCTTAATGTGTACGTTTTCATGTATCCATAGTTGTAACCTATAAATTATTTTGCCGCGGCATCATACATCTAGACTCAAAATTATAGATACTGTATATTTGGCACTACATAATGCTTGTGGGCACGACGCTCAACAGACAGTTTCATAATTTTTCTTCAAGCCTCAGCATCATAAGCAATAATTCAATGGTGCCAAAAATATAAATTACTTTAAAAAATAAGAGTAAAAAAACAAAATATATTCATCTCCTTTTTTTATAAGACTATTATGATCAATGCAATGTTTATCTTTATTTTATCATTCATATAAGAAAACAACTAATAAAAATATCCATCTTTATCATTTATTTTATCACACAAAGCAAATATAATTTCTCATAAACTAAATTATTCCCAATGCTTGATTTCATCCACTAATTCATCCCATCACACCACATCCAATTCACTTATCTTGTCACACAAAGTAATTGGACAAAGGATCCAAACTAGGATCGCAATATCCATTTTGGATTCAATAAAAATTTATGAATCAATTTGATCATAAGTGTTATAATTTTTTATTTTAATTCAAATTGGGTTCAACACAGAAACAATTAAAATGCGTATTAAAATCTCTTTAGACCAACAAAAATTAAACATCAATTTAAAAAATTCAAAAATTATTTTAAAAAACATATATTTGTGCAAAATTATGTCCATATTATATACGAAATACATGATTAATCTTGTAAAGGGAATATTTCAACTATACTGGATTAAATTTTATCCATTTTTTAGCTCATCAATTCAATTCCGTAGTTGACATTAAATACATTCATTTTCCATTGGACTAATTGAATTTAAAAAAAAAATATTCCAACAACTGAGATCAGAGGTGAGGTTCTTTTCATAAATTATTGAATAATGGGTTTTTGCTTAAAAAATGACATATTTGAGGAAAAAAATGAGTACTGAATGCCTCTTTTTACTATGAAAGTTGGTATTTATATTAGTTAAGCATTTGATGCGTTTGAGTCCGTTAGAATTATGAGATTTTTGCTATGAAAGTTGATATTTATATTAGTTAAGTATTTGACGGGTTTGAATTCGTTAGAACTATGAGATTCATATTAAGTGCATTTAGTTAAGTGGAATTAGTGGCGCTTTTCGATTAATTGTATTGATATTTTATTGTGCTTTTATTTTTATACCTCTAGCCTCTAGACCCATTACCGGGTTTATCATCCACTTAATCATTATTCAAATAAGATTAGATTTTATAAATTAATATAATATATCAATATTAGTATGTGTGAGATTTAGTTTCAGACCCTGATGAGCGATTGCTTGTGTAACTAACGAAAAGAAAAAGTGATAGGGCGAAAATTTCCCTCTCATCACATCCCATTGGGCATACAATTGTTGCGCTTCAGTCTTTTATTTAATAAAGAATCAATTAGATAGTGCCAAACACTGGTAAATGCATGGTAGTATAATCTTCCGTACTTAGTAAATTATATTGTGTTCTAAAAGCTGTGAATTAAATAACATCAGGCGTGGATTGAAAAAATTGTTAAAGACAGACGGATATGTAAACCACTCAAAAAACAATGCCACGCAACTCACGCTTTTATTCTTCTTTTTCTTTTTATTTTTCTTAAAAAAGAAAAAGAACTAACTGTCTTCAAGTTATACATATTTACATGAAATAATATTTTTATAAGACTTATGGGAAATAAAAATATTTTAGATATAAAAGTAAAACTGAATTTAAGTTCTTGATTGGAGTTCAATGATTGACCAGATAGTTCGTAAGAATCTAACAAAGACCTAGCAGAAGCTACGTAACTGATTCCAAGATGAAATTAAAAAGTTAAGGCCCAGATAAATCCTGTTTTTGAAAGTTATTTTTTCTTAAAATATGATTATTTGTTCTATTTTCAATAAAAAAATTATTTTTATGTTTCATATTTATAACCATCATTTTCAAAGTTAAGATAATTATTAATTTAAAAAGTAATTAAATTTATTAGCTAATTAAACAATAATATACTTTCACTATCCTCCCAAACTAGTAGGATCTATACTTAATTTAACGCTAATAATTTTTTATTCAAACATAATCTGATTGGAGAGACATAAAAAAAATATAATGAAACATATAATATATTAAGTAACAAGATTTATTTCAAGGTAATTTATTGACGTAACATAAGATTAATATTGGGACCCGCAAAATGATATGGCATATTTTCTAATCCAACAATCAATTGACTATTTTTATTTTAAAATAAAAATTAAAAGTAGAAGTAAATACTATTAAATGAAAAATTAACAATGAAAACACAACCTTACAACCAAAATCACTTGGTTGGGAGCTTGGGGCGATTGATTTTGATGAGGCATTATCACCAAAGGATCAAAATAATCCAAATATTAACTAATATATCAGAACAGCCCAAGGATTCGTATTTTTTTATATGGGTTGACTTGACCACCCGACCCGGACCTACGACCCGGAAGATCTCAACCCTCCAAGACAGCCACCTGTACGTTCGAATGGTAGGACACCTGGACCCTACAGTATCAATACAACTAAATACTTCACTATAAATACCCCCTCATTTATTGCTAAGAGGATCAATTAATGAGATCAAACACCTACTTATACACTAAAACTACTTACCTACCGACCTATATATTCAACTAAACTCGATCTAGTAATCTAGAAAACATTCGCTCGAGCTTTCATCTTTGGTCGACCTTTCGACCATCAACAAATATACTGATTGTTGTTTCTTGCAACATTAGTAGGCACCGTCTGTGGAAAATTGGATTGAGTGTTTTGAACTTTGGGATACTTCAGGTCATGGCAACAACACCTAGTAAGAATACGGAGACACCAGGAATTTGAGCTAGGTCACCTTCGTTGCAGCACTCACCCCCTGCACCCCGATCAGAACTAATGATAGGAATAACGCTATTAGAGTTGCAAACCTTGATCAAAGCAGTAACTAATAGAGTAGTTGATGGAAGCAAGCTCTGCCATAGCACCAAACCACCTTCAAGAAGATTGATCTGTGAGAAATCTCCTGCTTAAGATAAAGGAATTGAGGTGCTGCGAAGCGATGGAGATTTGAGGGAGGAAGAAAGCTACCCAAGGCACCCAGATGGGGAAGCCATGAGCATGCAAGCAAATAGAGGGATGAGATTACGAGAGAGGCATTCTAGAAGTAAAGCTCCCATCGAAGTTCCAATACCTGGGGCAGTTGCAACATAGAGGTCAATTTCGAAGCTAGTTGTGTAGCCCACACAGGAGGTACAAACACAGGAGACACCACTAGGTAGAGGAAGGTCGTGAGCCAATTAATGCAAACAACCTTTCATGAAAAGGGGTGATAAATATGATAGTTGGTAGACCCATGGGAGGAGATACGTGCAATGTGCGAAAAACGTATGCATAGGTGGAATAGAGGAGCTCATCAATTTACACCCAGGAGAAGAAGACAGAGCCCATAACCTTCGACCACAATGATCTGGAATGAGTGATATGGCCCCATGATGTTCCCATGGTAATAACAGTAGATATCATGAATTTTGCAGTATAGAAAGTGTTGGTGGATAATGGTAGCTCAGTGAATATCATATTCATGAGCACCTTGAAGAAAATAGACTTGGATGTCATGACCATCCGACTAATAAGTACTCTGTTGGTAGGATTTGGAGGTGCTGAATTATGCCCTTGGGAACGGTCGACCTCCCCATCTCTTTGGGGGCAGAACTAAAGCAAAAAATAATCATTTTAAAGTACTTGGTGGTAGATTGCCCGTTTGCTTATAATGTGGTGCTGGGACTTCCTAGCCTTAATCGTTTCAAGTCTTTAGTGTCTACCTATCATTTAAAAATGAAGTTTCCAACCAAAATAGGGATTGGAGAGGTGCGTTGTGACTAGAAGGTAGCATGGGTCTATTATAATATTTCATATACCAGGCCTAAGCTATAATAGAAAAAGGAAAAAAGTATAAAGTTTGAAGGTGGTCAGCAGTTGGAGTTACCTATGAGTGTGGAGCAAGAAGATGGTAAGAAGAAAAGAATGGAGCCTTGTGATCACAAACAGATAGAGCTCTAACTAGGAGACCCAAGTCAGACCACGAAGATAGGTACGCACATAAACCTTCAATCTAAAATTTTAATAATAGAATTTTTAAGGGAAAACATGGATGTCTTTGCATGAGGACCCACAGATTTTAAAGGAATAGATTTGGGGGTCATAGTTCATAATTTGAATATAGATCCCAATGCCTGGCCTGTTCAGCAAAAGAAGCACAGTTTTAGGGCTAAAAGAAATAGGGTGATAGAAGAGAAGGTTAGAAAGTTACTGGCGACAGGTTTTATTGTGGAAGTGCAGTATACTAAATGGTTGTCTAATGCTATGGTGGTCCCCAAAATAGATGGGAGATGGAGGATGTGTATAAATTACACTACTTTGAACAAAGTTTGCCCTAAAGATTCTTATCCTCTACCTCGCATAGATGCTTTAGTTGATTTTACAGCAGGGTGCGCTCTATTAAGTATGATGGATGCATATCAAGGTTACCACCAATATGTATGGTTCCTAAGGACATAGATAAAATAGCTTTCATGATCAAGAGTGAGGTATACTATTACCGAGTGATGCCTTTTGATTTGAAAAATACCGGAGAACATATCAAAGGTTGGTAAACAAGATGTTCAGAGACTAGATATGTCATGCAATGGAGGTCTATGTGGATGACATATTGGTTAAAAGTACACGTGAGGAGGAGCATATGGATCACTTAAAAGAGGCCTTTGATATCATGCGACAGTATGGTCTAAAATTGAATTCGGCCAACTGCACATTTGGAGTCAGAGGTGGAAAATGTTTGGGATATATGGTTACCAAAAAAGGGATAGAGACTAACCTAGAGAAGATAGAAGCCATTTTGAAAATGTCATCAGCTAAGATAGCTAGGGAGATGCAACAATTGACAGGTCGTATGGTTGTATTGGGAAGGTTCATAGCGAGGTTGGCACAAAGAGGATTACCTTTCTTCAAAACTTAATGAAATTTGAGAGAATTTACATAAACAGAGGAATGTGAGCGAGCATTTAACGATCTGAAAACGTATCTTAAATCATCTCTCTTGGAAAAGCTGTTGATGGGTGAAATATTCTATGACATAGGAGGTTGTCAGCTTGGTGTTATCAAAAGCTGTTGGTAAGCACCATAAACCTATTTATTACATCAGCAAAGTGTTGTAGGGGTAGAAAAATGGTATAGCTAGATTAAGAAATTTTCATTGGCATTGGTCACGACAGCTAGAAAATTGAGACCTTATTTTCAAGCTCATTATATTGTAGTCTTGACTAATCAACCTTTGACAGAGATACTACATATGCCAGGCTTGTCTGAAAGGTTAGTGAAATGGGCCATTGAATGCAGTGAGTTCTCGATAGAATTTCATAACATAATGGCTATAAAGGTACTAGTATTGGCTAACTTTCTTACGAACATAGAGAAAGAAAATGCAGAGCTATCTCCTGAGATCAATGTGCTAGTAATAGATCGGTGGATGGTATATATGGACAATTTTTCAATAGCTCGATGAGAAGGCTCTGGACTCTAGTTTCAGAATTTACTGGGGGACGAGTTGGATTTTGCCTTGAAGTGGCAATTCCAAGTAACCAATAATTAGGCAGAGTATGAGGTTATTATTGTGGCTTTAAAAATAGCGAAGGAGATGTAGATCAAATATCTCATTATATACACGAACTCCCAACTCATAGCAAATTAGTTTTATGGGGCATATGAGGCAAAGGAAGAAACTTTAAAGAAATACCTAGAGAAGGTAAGGGAGTTAGCAAGATAAATGGAAAGGGTGCAAGTGGTGCATATACCAAGATCAAAAAATGAATGAGCTGATTCTTTGTCAAAGTTTGCCAACATGATCAGTGGATTAAGGACCAATAAAATAACATTAATCACAAGGGAAGAGTCAGTGGTCTATGACCAGAAGACCTCTGAGAAAGAAGTCATGGTTGAGGAGCTGGGTAGTTTGGAGCAAGATAGGTGGAAAAGAAAAATCTCAAGTTACCTAAAGGAGGGGATACTTCTAGCAGATCTAGTGGCAAGAAGAATTCTAAGACAAGCGTCAAGGTTCACAATATAGAAATATGAGTTATATAAAAAGTCATACAATGGGCAGCTCCTAAGATGCCTAAGTACAGATCAAGTAGAATATGTTCTAAGGGAGATTCATGAGGGCAACTATGGAAACCACTTGGGAGGTCAAGCGTTGACTCAAAAGGTCACTAGGTAAGGATATTTCTAGCCCGCAGTGGTAAAAGATCTATTGAGTTTGCTAAGAAGTATCAGGAGCACTAGTTGTATGCTAATTTGATACATAAACCTGGTATGAAACTCAAGCTTATTAAGGTTACTTACCATTTTGACATGTGGGGTATAGATATCATTGGGTCATTTCTCCTGGCAAAGGGACAAAAGAAATTTATTATGGTAGCAGTGGAGTACTTCAGCAAATAGGTTGAAACAGAGGCTGTTGTCAAGATATTTGAAATGGAGGTCACAAATTTCCTATGGAGAAACATAGTATGTCACTTTGGCATACCTCAGATTCTCATTTCAGATAATGGTGCCCAATTTCAGGGTAAGAAGATTATTGACTAATACAAGGAGATAAAGATACAGCAGAATTTTACGTCGGTAGGGCACCCACAAGCTAATGACCAAACTGAAAACAAATAAAACCCTCTTAGACAACTTGAAAAAAAGGTTGAATGGTGCTAAACGAGCATGGGTGGATGAGTTGCTGGGAGTGTTGTGGGCTTATTGAATGACCCCTAAAGTTTCAACAAGAGAAACACCATTTAGTATGGTTTATGGGTTAGAGGCAATGATACCTGCAAAGATCAGACTAGAAACTCTTAGAGTGCTGGAGTTCAACCAAGAAGATAACGTGGCAGAGCGAGCTTTCGACCTGAATGTTACACAAGAGGCCAGAAATACAATAGCAAGGAGGATGATGTTGCAAAAAAGGCAGATGGCAGCAAGTTACAATAAGAAGGTAAGAGAAAGAAGAATGAAAGTTGGAGATTTAGTGCTGCAAAAAGTAGAAGTATCCAAATATGTTGGCAAGTTGGATCCCAACTAGGAAGGACCTTTCAAGATAGTGAAGGTGACAAAGAATGGAGCATACAAGTCGCAGTCACTCGATGGAAAGCAGCTCCCAGATCCTAGGGAATACAAAACCTAAGGAATTTTTACGCTCGAAAATAATATATTGTGTATAATTTTGAAAGATGTCACATTTGCTAGATGATTGTACATGTAAAATTATCATAATTATATGTCATCGTTATTAGTTCTTTCTTTTTAGCAGGTTTCAAATGATCAAGAACAAATGTCGGGATGAAAAAAGGTTGAAAGATTACACTCAACCTGAAAAGGTCGAAAGATCATGTTTGAGCTGCAAAAGGTCGAAGAGTGAGGGAACCTAAAAAAGGTTGAGAAGCAACGGAACTTGGAAAAATATAAGACTTGAAAAAGGTCGAAAGAGCACGCTTGACCTGCAAAAGGCCGGAGGGTGATGGAACCTGAAAAAGGTCGAAAGAGCACGCTTCACCTGCAAAAGGTCGAAGAATGATGGAACCTAAAAAAGGTCAAAAAATCAAACAACCTGAAAAAGGTTGAAAAATCAAACAACCTGAAAAAGGTTGAAAAATTAGACAACTTGAAATAGGTCGAGTTCCAATGAGCAATCAAAGTGCAATTATAACGTCTTGACCTTAATTGACATATGCTTGAGAAGTAATGCAATTGACGTCGTGACACCACGACGCTAATTATCTTTCAACACTTGAGAAAGAAAAACAAGTTAGACAAATCACAAGAGAGTAAATTAAGGACGAACTAAGCAATTAGTAATGGAAGAAGCAAGTAAAGAAATAAACTTCATTTAGCATTTCATCTCAATGCCACAAAAATTATGACCTCTTTACAATAAACATCTTGAGAGGTTGATACAAAAATAAAAGATGTAAAAAGATGAAAGTAATTCAACCATTTACATATGTGCCCTATTAAACGACTAGGTTGAAGGTGCAAAACACTAAATGAAGAGACAAAAAGCATTGAAGGTTCGAGGTTGAGATTTAAAGACCAAGTCCTGACGGCCCAGGTGCCTCATCCCCAGGATTAGATAACTGTTCAAAGATGTATCTAAATTCTTCCTTTGAAAGATCAGGGAAAGGTATTTCTAGGTATTCTTTGAGTTCTTCGATTTGCTGGGGTCGAGTAGGTCGACATCGAAACCATCGTTCAAACCGCCTAGTTTCGCTAATTGGTATTGGCATTTAAAGAAGTTATCCAATCCGTTAGTGCTAGCCCTCTGGGCAACCGCCAAAGTAAAGACCTAAGACTGCATGAAATCACAAACTCCATCATGTCACGCTCCATGAAGTTGATCCGAAAAGAGGTTGACTGTTGGAACTCCTCGTAGCCTCTCTTTTGCCCTGCCTCGAATTGAATTTCTTTCTCAGTAATCAACTTATTGGAGAGGTCGGAATATTTTTTTCTCAAAAGATGATAGATCTTTTTTTTAATTACTCGACCTCTATTTCTAGATCTCCAATTCTTCAATCTTTATCGGTGGAGATACAATCATGAACAACAATCTCCTCACTTAGCTTATCCAACTCTTGACGGACATTGTCTGTCTGAGCTTTTGTGACCACCTAATGATCTTGCAGAAAAGTGCACTGCATGGCCAGTTGGTGAGCAAAGTCAGTAGCTTGCAAAATTTACTCACAATGTAAGATAAAAGAATAAAATGGGGAAAGTCATAATATGATTAAAATATACCTACATCAAACTATGCACCAGGTGCTCCTCCGCAAAATAATAGTGGGTAGACATCAGCATAGCCTGGTCGTTGTCTTACTGTAGGTTGTTATAAAGGTTATATGACCCACCTCCAACATCACTTGTTAGCACAAATAAGGTGTTAATCAAAGGTCAAGGTAAAGCTGCATTTTGGTGAGTGGCTAGACACAATATTTCTAATCTTTGGGATAGCTATTGTGCTCCCTCCAAGGCCTCGATACTCTTTGGAGGAATAGGTAATAGAGAGGCAAAAGTTGTTTGGATAATGTTCAATTGGCTAAAAGAGCCGCAGGTGTGACGATGCTTTGTCTTGATGGTTGGATCCCCCGATTACATAGATCGACTCCCCAAGCTGGGCAATGATAGGTCGGCTCTAACCTTTCCTTTACCTTTATCGATTTGGGCCCTTGCTTGCTCGACCTCAAAGGTTGAATCTTCAACACCATGGACCTTTGTTTCCAAACTTGCATCTGCCAACTCATCGGAGGTTAGTGGAATTGCATGAAGAGGCGTGGGGTCCAAAGAAATCACTCTCAACCTATGTTGGGGAGTCGCATTGATTGATGCAAGGTGCGTGTCTTCAGAAAGGTCGATAGGCCCTGAGCTTTCATTTGGTGCAGCGGTAGAGGTCCTATCCCCTTTTTTATACCTTCGAGCCACAGTGGCCTCAGCCTTTTTCTACTTCATGAGGTTGGCAGTCATTGCTTTAAGAGCTATCATCTCTACAAAAGAGAAACATGTAAGATTGAAGTTAGGAGGTATGAAGAATAACAAGAAAAAGAAATAGATTTACCAATCATCCTCCTAGGTCGGAGCCTGACGGACGAGAGGTTTGTGAGTTTAAGGGTCTCCTCACTGAAAGGGTCTGAAAGTCAAACCACTGAGCAATCAAACGCTCATTAATGAAACCCCCATCCCAAGAAAGTTCATCAACGAAAGAGAAGGTCAGCTTATTGTCCTGCCATTTGTGAGGAACATTTCTTAGATTATGAAGTGGGGCTTTGATGCAAACCCACTTGTACGCCAAGAACTAGCAGAGCTCGGGAGGTAGGTCAGAAATTTAAAACTCTGATGGGTAGTTATATAGTAAAAGCCCTAATCTCCTGACTTGGTCGAAGGGTTTATGTGAAAAAAATTCCAAAAATTGATGAAGGATGGCTTGATGCCGAAATAACGCATGATTATTATGAAGCCCAAGATATTACAAATAGAGTTTGGTACTAATTAGTATGGCTAAACCCCTAAGGTCCTAATTATATTAGCTAAGGGTTCAAATATGGGGAGCCTTAGGCCAACTTCCAGAATAGAAATATGGAAAGCTAAGTAGTTAGGGGGAGAGTGGTACATCGTATGACTAGCCTGAGGCATTATGATCCTATAACATTTAGGAATAAAGAATTTACTATGAAGGGAGGCAAAAACCTTTGTGCTAATTTTGCTAGGCGTATTGAGGGGGTCACTATCATTGTTAGGATCTACAAAGAAATAACGAGATAACCCAGCATCATGACCAGATTAGTCAGAGCTCAAGGACGAAGAAGATGAGGATGACGATGAGGAGCTGTCTTGTTCCATGTCGATCTCCGTAATGGGGAAAACAAAAGAGACGATGAATTATAAGTCATTTCTAATAACTATTGCAGTCAAATAAACAAAATGATAAATTAACAAATAGCGACATAAAATTACAATAAATGTAAAGCAAAAAAAATGGTTGTAAGGTCGACACCTACTTGTTATGAACTTAGTGTTGGTTGGAGTTAAATTTTTCCTGGTAAGAAGGTCGAGAGTTCAATGTCTACTCATAGCTGGTCAGTAGTTATTAGGAAAGGTTGAAATATCATATCTTAATGAATGAGGAGAAAGCAAAGGAATGGAGGAAGAAAATGATATCTGCAGTGCTTATTTATAAGGGTTATAGCCTCGGAATGCGCAGAGAAGATTTGATAGATCCAGAGAAATGACTGTTAAGATCAATGGCTTAGATCAAATCCCTCATTAATGAATACCACATTCATAAATGAAGAAGTTGGGGGGAAAATGATGAGCCATTATCACCAAAGGACCAAAATAACTCTAATATTAACTAATATACTTAAACAGCATAAGGATCAGTGTCTTTTTTATATGGGTTGACCCAACCACCCGACCCGGACATATGACCCAAAAGATCTCAACCCTCCAAGATGGCCACCTGTACGATCGAATGGTAGGACACCTAGATCCTACAATATCAATACAACTAAATACTTCGCTATAAATACTCCCTTATTTATTGCTAAGAAGGTCAATTGATGAGATCAAACACCTACTTATACACTAAAACTACTTACCTACCGACCTACATATCTAACTAAACTCGACCTAGTAATCTAGAAAACATTCGTCCGAGCTCTCATCTTTGGTCAACCTTTTGATCATCAATAAATATATTGATTGTCATTTCTTGCAACTTTAGATGTTTTTAAAAAGAAAACAAGAAATACATACATTTCTTTTTGTTTTTGTCAAAAAAGAAAAAGAATAGCCAAATGAAATCGTATAAAGATACTAGTTAGGTATTTCTTAGGGCTTGTTTTTTTGGTGTTTTGGTGTTTTTTAAAACTATTTTTCTTTGTGGTGGAGGCACATACACAGGTGCAAGATTCATATCTGTCTTCATCTTTGATTGTATTGGCGACCATATGGGTGCTCCATAATAAAGAGAACATGTACGAGATGCATCCGCATTAGCAACAACAATCGAGTTAAGGAATCCCCCTCCCATCTATAATCCAGCACTAACTTCATCTTTCTTATTATCATTTGGGTCAATAGGTCCGGTGTTAGCAAAAATCTCCCGTAACAAATCATATCGAGGCTCTCTTCATTCAAAATATTGGGCAGAAAAAAGCTTTAGCTGTATGTGAAAATAATTTTGGAAATTATTAAAATTATTTTGCAAATGGAAAATAAATAAATAAATATCAACAATTGAAGAAATAATGTATGTACTGGAGTATATCCTTGCATGACTAAGCCTGTCACGTAGATCAATTGGCACATACATCTCCCCTGTACATTCATTATACTACACATTTGGTTGTTGCATGATTGTGGTGACTATTTCATACCTATCATTCAAGTCATAAAACTAATTAGCAACGAACTCCGTGGTAAAAGGCCGCTAGAAATGGCACCTCAACTTCTATGCCAACTCTGGCATACATAGCTCAACGTACACATCATTTTTCAAGGATGAAATGGTGTTAGCATCTAGTAACATATGGATAAATCTCTCTTCCACATTTGGCCCCCAAACATCAAGGATGTGCGAAGTAAGAGCACCCATTTATCAACGTCGGCTTATAGCAACACCTGTAGTTGCATAGACAATGAATATTATGTTGTGTAGTTCTATACATATAAATCTTAAGATTATACATATTATATGATGCATGGGTAACAAAATATATAGAAAATTACGCATAAAAAATTGTATTTATAGTAGTGCCAAATTTTAAATTGAAGCATTACAAAAACAACAGTCAAACATCCTTTACAAGCTTGTCCTTCTGAAACTAACTAAAATATCATAGCAATAGTAGCTTAATTAGTGCGGCAACAACAAGGATCAAAATTACAAGTATGACAAATATAAGATATCCACATAGTAGAAAAGGCAGTGATGATCTAATGAACCTAAAAAATGAATCATACGACATTAAGAGTGTATCATCATTGAAACTACTGCTCTTGGTGCTCTGCATAGGTGCTCTCAGTGATGATGATCAGGCAAAACTGTTGGCACTAGAATGAGGCTACGCTCTAGTAAAGATAGTGCTACTACGTTGTCTATAAGATTGGCCACTCTATGTTTATGAGTCTACCCATATGAAAGAATCAGTGTGATCCCACCCTATAGGACATCTAAAGAAAAATCATTCATAATTTGCAGGTGTCTTGGCCATATATACCCTCATCGATCCTACCCTGCAAGCACATAAAAGAGGTTTGTGTGAACCCATCACTAGTGATACAAGTCAAACAAGCTACAAGAATGCTGTTGAATTTTAATATTGCAAATAAAAAATAAAAAAACAAGTACAGAATAATGCAATGTACAATACTTCGTTGAACACAATATAACACATAATACAAATTAGGAAAAATATGAATAAATAATATAGTACACTCATCAAACGTAAGAGATAGTACAAACAAATGCATACTTAATAGGTAGATACATTACTTGTGGAGAGTTCAATCCCTTGTAAGGAAGAAATTAACCTTAAATCGTATCAAGTCCTTCTATCATTCCACATTTGCATTGCTATCTCGTCCCTGAAAGCACATTAATCATTGATCTCTTCTTGACTTAGATGACCCCTATGGTAGAAGGTATGCCAATTTATCTCCTCCTCAGTCAATGGCTCATTGAAAATTTTATCATCATAACTATACTTTCGAATAAAGTTTTGTAGAACACAACTAGCAATGACCAAGTCCCTTTGATGATTAAGGAACTAGTTAGGCATCCCCTATGCTAGAATAGGAAACCTCTTTTTTAGAACATCAAATGAACACTCTATGTGGTTCCTTAATCTTGAATGTGCATGATTGAACATCTTTATGTGACTGTCGTATAGAGCAGAATTTTTGAACTCCTCCAAATGATAGTGCGACTATCTATATGGTGCTTGAAAGCATATGTAGTTTGTAAATCCGGCATCTAGATGTAGTACTTCCCTAGCATGGTGAGTGGGACATCATTAATTCAATAATCATTTTAGAAGTTCTAACTATTCGTAATTTAGTTATTCAAGTCATGTAAAGAACTTGTGGAGGAAACAGGAGC
This sequence comes from Jacaranda copaia, assembly GCA_014898725.1. Lineage (NCBI taxonomy): Eukaryota > Viridiplantae > Streptophyta > Magnoliopsida > Lamiales > Bignoniaceae > Jacaranda > Jacaranda copaia. The sequence goes on from JACGDI010002121.1 coordinate 51,257, forward strand.
AATAGGTTGTTTTGAATTGCTGTCAGTAATACTCATGAATATTCCCGTTACCTCTCATCCAGCATTCACATAAGTGAACACAAGGTCAAAATCACATATAGCTAGAATGTTTTGGCAAGTATTTTCCTTGCATGACCTATAAGCATTTTCGCAACAATGAGGGACCCAAGCATTGATCAAAGTGCCATCAATTGCTCACACAACACCCTATATTGTGAAAATGATCAATGAACATAAGAAATAGTATTCATTGTTCTATCAAATGAATGAATGAATCTTCTTAGTAAATAATCAAACCTTAAAATAAGGATAAAAATTAGGATTCGACTCGATTTGAGGTGGAGATACTATCTTTAGTGCTAAGCAGACTAATGTACATAGTATTTGTCTTATATGGTGATTCACCATCGAGAGAGAATGTTGGAAATTCTCTATTGTGTTACGTTGTCTTTGGTACATACATATTGTTTGCATAAACATAGCTAACTCCTCTACAACAGATGTGCATGATCTATAAGTTTGTGTTAGTAGGCCATGGGATGTCATTAAGTCAACTAGAGCTTCAAACATAGGTTTGGTCATCCAGATGCTATCGTAAAACCTTTATAGGTGAGCATTCAATAATTTAGCCACCCAATCATTTCTTTGCATCTAAGAGTTATTTTGACACATGTTTTGTGGTGCTAAGCTTGGTGCGATAATCCCTATAACAAAAAATAACTCTTCTTCCCCATCTAAAATGTTACTCCTCGAGGTACTCAGACTATTGTCACCTTTAGATTCTGTAAGAGGATTCATTGAACTTGAGCCATTCGCCATACTATTAATTGAACATATATATTGTTGACTGTGCCTATATGATAATAGGGAAAAAGACATATATGGAAAGAGAGAGAGAGAGAGAGAGAGAGAGAGAGAGAGAGAGAGAAAGAGAGAGAGAGAGAGAGTAAAGAAGGAAATAGAAACACTTGATATAAGGCATGGTAACAGTAGAACATATGAGCAAATTTATCATAAGATACAATGATGGTGTTTAAGATGGCATAGCAGAGTGCATAACTTAGAAAAGATAACACAAGACATATTAACATTCAGAACCAAAAATAATTGATAGTAGATCGTCAATTGCCATAGGGATACATCGAAACGGGTCACACGTACTCTAAGGACTCAACCGAAATGCATTTCTCATGATCGTCAAGCCTAGTGAAGAAAAAATTCATAGTGCTACTCTTTAGAGCATTAATAGCTCTTGCAAAGAGGCTATCGATGAGTCTTTCCATTCCTCAGAGTAATTCAATGCACCTCTCTATGGACCTCTCAGCATTATCCCCCATACTATTAGACTTGGCTTCCATTAAGTCGTCCCACTTCTCGAGTGCCTTATTCAAACAACAATCCTTCTTTACTTAGGGTGTCACTTTCCTTCAATGTGAAGATCCTCCCGAGGTGCCCACTATATTTATCAGGTCATCACCACAACTCCCCAAACATCTAGATTGACTATCTCCTACAAAATTCATATTCACACTATGAACCCTATCCTCATCGAAAGGATCAATTAGTTGTGAAGAAGATCGTGACTGTGAGCCAATCACCATGGAACCTTGGATCATTTTTGTACAATAATCATAATGCGGTAGGCCATGCTCAATGATGTGTGACTGATCTGGATGCTCCTATTTCATAAAAAGTGTTGTGAAAGTAGTAAGGGAATAAGATAAGAATATGGCTAAGTGATTTGACACTAAAACAAATGACGATGAGACCTACCAAAATCTAATGCTAAATTTGAGAGGGGGATCCCATAACAGTGTTTCTTTCATAATCCCGACCAAAACCAGTCTCTTTGGTAACTAGTTGATGGAACAACTGCTATGCGATCCGAAAGCAATTCCACTTAGTTTTATGTTGTTGAATCATATAACCAAAATGGCTATGCACATGTGTATTTAACTTATTGCAAATTTTTTCGCAAGTGAAGGCCGAGAATGTGGTTGTCAGTAGTTGACCATTAACGAATTCTTCACAGCATAGCTCAATGAATGTTTTCTCATTTTCAAGAGGCTAGCATGTAGAAGTCATCCTTGCATGGTCGTGCCTGAAACTATTGGATGGCTCTTTCGCAAGTGGATCCATCTATGTTCCATATCAAATGTTCAAAGTAGAAATATCGATATTCTTATACTGAATATAATAGGAAACTTAAAGAAGCTCAAGTTTTGAACACAGGGAAACCTGTCGTGTTAAACTATTTATGTTGCACACTAACATCTCTTCAATACTGTTATGTTCCGAAGGACAAAAAAAGAGATCACTACTTCTACTGTTCATGAATAGGAGTTAGTTTGTGGCAAATTTAATTTTAAAGGTAATACTTCAATTAGTAATGTTCAAATATTCAAGCTAATGTTTAGAATAGTAATTTTCTTTTTTATTTTATTACACTTTCTCCAAACAAACACAAGCTAAATAAAGTTGTTAAAAAAACACATCTTGACAGTCTCTAACAGAGTTATGATAAACAAATTCATGTTTCAAAATGGTTGGAAAAAATAAAAATAAAAATTCAAAAACCTTTAAGATGAATTTACTTGTGGCTGTTTCATATGTGGCAATTTGACATACCCATTTTTCTTAACATGCAAAAGAGATGTATATTTTTTTTTCAGATGTGTTTGACAAAAAGATATATATATATATATATATACACATATATATTGCAAAATATTTTAATCTTCATTTAAACCATTTTGCCTTTCATCTTGTGCCAAAATGAACAAATTAGAGTACATAGTAAATGCAAGGTCATTGTTTGACTTCGAATTCAAATTGATTTGTTGGGCATGATCGAAAGAAAAATAAAATTAAATCACATGTAATACTTCATGTAAGAAAATTTTCAAGTTATTTTGGCACATTTTTTGCACAAAATTTTTACTTTATTTTTTTTTTTTTTTGGGAAAATTGTTTCATTCCTCTTCATTTAAGAGTAGTTTTGTTTTTAAATAATAGTGTCATATTACCATTTCTAAATCCTCTAATGCAATATGTGTAAGAAATGTCTCATTTAAAACTTCATGTAAGAAATGTGTCATTTTTCACATTAAAGGATTCATGTTTCACAATTTTTTAAGAATTTTTAGTCAATTGCGAAAATAATAAACTATAAAATGCTTAAGAATTATTTTTTCTCAATTGTTTCTTTGCTATTCATACATTTAAGAATTGTCTCATTTTATGATTTCTTTACTACGGGTTCATCCATATTTTTTGAGAGCAGTCGGAAGAAATTTTTGAAACTTTATTTAAACCCTCATTTTAAAAAAAAAAATATGTTTGATCGCCTGTGTGTTTCTTTCCCACCAATCACTCTTTAAATTTGTGTGCAAAACTGGAATCAGACAATCGTACAGTAAATTAGCACGAAAAAAAGGCTTCTGTTATTTTAGATTATGAGCTCCAAATCACATAAACACAATAATACTTGTTCCATTGAATGAAAAAGAATATAAACTAGAAGGAGTCAAACTGGAACCACTGAAAATGGCAGCAGAACATATGAATACAAGTGATCTCAATTTACAAAATTAAATGACACACCTTACATATTATTGAAATAAAAATAAATGTACATCCAACTACACAAGAAATATGCTTCTCATCCTATTGCTACAATCAGTTACATAAACAGATTACACTTTCTGCTACAAAGGGAGAACATTTCATTGGGGGGCTCTTCAAAATGTTGGGTGGTTTGGAAGGGATGATAACATATGAAGCCATTTCCCCTTTTATACACTCCTACCTTTATTTCACTTGTTTTATCACTC
>JACGDI010002121.1:55115-119380 GCA_014898725.1 Jacaranda copaia
CCCCCCCCCCCCTATTGGTTTGACATATATGCAAATGCATGACCACCAACGACACCTAAGACACAAATGCAGAAAAATATTCCTACATAAGAAATCCTAGCTCATGAACTACCACAATATGCAAACATGTTTAATTTAGTGATGTTTTGAAGACCACTAGCAATACTAATTCTTCTCCAAAACCAGTGCATAATGACCCATTCCAAAATAGGTCTTAAATGTAATGGCTTTACGACAATCAAATAGCATAGCACCATAGGAGGTTGCCCTCACCTAAATAGATTATCCTCCCCTAATAGGACCTAAACCAGGCACAAGACCAAACCTGATAGTAGGAGAAGTAAAATACATAGGCATGGAGTGCTAACAATGCAGCCAATAGACCCCTATATGTTATGATATTATGAAGTCAACATAGACTTAATATAAAGTGATAAAAACACAGACTCAACTATCATGACTCAACACCTCAGTTACTAGATTGCATGACCAACAAGCCAGGAAGCATATAGGCTGCCAGCAAAATAATGAACAATGGCTATCTCCTGCAACAACTGTTTTTCAATTGTTCAAAGTCACACAAATCACAGGCTGTGATTGTTTAAGTTGAAGACCAGTGGGTGGTCTTCTCTAACCATGTAAAGGTCACCATGAAGGTATACTTATTTCTCCGCTCGTAGGATGGAGAAACCTTGAACATGGCGTCGTTGCATTTGCACTACACATAGATCAATTCTCATAAAATAACCAACTAAGTAGAAGCTTCAAGTTAGAACAAATAATGGTAATTCAACATGAAATTGAGCACCCTTAATACACAAACATAATTAGAGATACCAAATAATCATTTAAACTACTTATCATGCCACTAAGTTGAAGTAATCACCATAGATTCAACTCCACATATACATAGGCCTACGACTTCAGAATGTACAGCTTAGAAGAAGCAAAGATGAGAACATATAAGCAGGTTAACATGACTCATAGTAGAGCCGAATGTAGAAGATGAATTTCTTTCAAAACTCCCCCTTCCAATGCAACCTCTACACATTTGTAATCCCTAAGATTGTCACCACAGTTAGATGATGTTTGGTGTGCCAATTTGAAAGTATATGTAGTATGAGAGAACGTTAAGAGTGAATGTGGTGTATGATTCATGCAATACTCAAAGGATAAGTGTAGGAATCCTCTAAGTGGACATATATATAGTCTAAATATGGTAAGATGGCCAAAATGAGCCATAAACACACACAATGCAATTCCATATAAAAATTGACAATGCATGTGATGTAGTAGCCTAAGGTATGCCAGCTTTTTCAAAAGATAACATATTAATCATAGCAAATGAGAAAGATAATCCAGCCAAGCAGCACAGAGGGTAAAGGTGAAAGCTGCTAGAACCTATAGAGTCTAGACTACTACCAAAACAGGAGTCAAGTAAAGTGGGTGTTCACTAATATACTAAATCATGCTCATATACTTCACAGAAAAACTAGCCCATACTGTAATTACCCAACTAAGAGTTAATATAAGACACAACATACACTAAAATTCAAGCCCAGAAAGGAGTATGAACAAATAATTTGTAGAAGAGTAAATCCAGAGCATCGTCTACGCATGCAGGTAAAAAGTAGAAATGACAAGACCTTCAACACAACATTCCTCCTCATCTGATCCCTAATGTATATAAAAAAACAAGGAGATAGCATGGCCCCATGACTTGTAAGAAATCTATCTAACACCCACAGTACACAAAGAAATCTTACAAAGATAGCATGGCCCTATGCCTTGGAATGATGTTTAAGCAATAGATAAAGTATGAACAGTAAACCTGTAAGGAAACAATCAAAAAAATAGTAGGCAAACAATTAAAGCAGCCATGGTAGAGAGACCACTCCACGTCCAAATAAGCCCATCGTTCATAATATCATACACAGAAATCACACATGCAGGCACAAGATCAACATCCCAACAGAGCTTTAATCCTCTCTTTTTAGAGCATAAACATCTTAAAATGTACTTTTGCAGGAAAACTCTAGAAGGATTTTTCGCAAAATCAGACCCATTTAGTTTCTATAAGGTGGACCCAACATCGTACTCAACAATAATCCCATTTTTGGTCAAATCAACATCCCAATCTTCCATTTCAAGAAAATTAAATAATTTTTTTTTTCAGATTCAATTGAAAATGAAACAATACAACCCAAATACCCACTCATCATCCTAACAACCTTATCAAACACGGGAGAGATGACGGGATTAGTTAGGGGATGTGATGGTTGTGGAGAAAAAGTGGGACAAATAGAAATAGGGAGGGATGCGATGAGGGAAGAGAGAGTGGGAGACAAAGGGAGGTAGGTTGTCAGTGTAGGTTAGTTTAGGGCGTAGGGGTTTTGGTATTATTTCGTGAGGGTTTTTTGAGTATTTAAATTTTATATTTTAAGAGATGGGTTGAAGAATGTATATTTATTTTGTAATTGTTGTGGGAAAATGAAAATATTTTTAGAAAAGCCAAAAGAGTAGAGCCTTAAATTTTGAAAATGTTTTGTGGACCAGTGATAGCATTCTTCAACCCCAACATTAATTAAGGTAGCATGCTTCTGAGGTGCCTAGGCTTAGTATTTGCCACTTAGGTGACTGAATTATCATATTTAATTCAAATGATTAAACACTCTCACTTGCTACCTAGTTATTTTTCAATTTCTATTTTTAACTAATGATGTTTTAAATATTAAAAAAATATAATTATATATCATACTGATGTAGTAAGTAAGTCGACCTCGAAACACGTCTAATAAATTGTCAATACACTACAAGAAAATTTACTTTCACCAACAAAAAAATTCGTCGGTAAATTAAAAAAATTCATTGATAATATATTTTACTGATGAATTTACTGACAAAAATTATACATTAGCAATAACCCCATCGGCAAATTTTATCAACATATTTTAAGTCCTTCGGTAATAATTACCAATGGATTTTTTTGATGAATTTTCAGTTGGTAAATTTGGTATTGATATTGGTCACATTACTAACAAAAATCTGTTGGTAAATTTAGTCTTTTTTTCCATTAGTAATCCATTGTTAAACTTATTTTGTTTTTTCCAATTTTGATTAATAGTCTATTGGTAAATCCATTGGTAATTTTCATTGGAAAAACTTTCTTTTTTCGTGTATAATTTTTTAAATAAAATTTTAATAACCTATAACAATTAAATCTACTAATGAATGCTCAATACAACAAAATTGAAAGTACATTAAATATTAATTCTTCATCAAATTCATCATCAAATAATATTAACCAAATTTTCAACAAACCAAAACTTCAAAAACCATAACAATTTTAACAAACTAATTCGACATAACCATAATTCAACAAACAAATCCTCAAAAACTACAAACTCCAATAAAACCACAACACAAAATTGCAATTTCAAAAACTAAAAAACTTCAACAAACCATTCAACAACTAAATCTACATAAAATACAAGCCAAAAGTACCAAGTTCACAAAACCACAAGCTCCATAAAACCACAAAACAAAACCATAACTTCAAAAAATTAAAATTTCAACAAACTATTCAACAACTAAAATAAAATGCAAGCAAAAAGTACCATAATACCAAGTGAAAACACATGTAACTATTGTCATAACTCTTATCTTTTTATGACTCTTTACCAACTTGATCTTCTCTTGTTGTTGAATTGCTCTTTCCATCATCTTGGATTAATTTTTTGATAATTTCTTCAAGTGACGATGACACTCAAAGTGGTTCTTGTTGTTGCAATAACCTTTGAATATCTTCATCTCTCTTTCTAATTTCTTCCTCTCCTTTTCTTATAGCTTTCTCATTCTTGGCTGTAACTTCTGAAAGAATTGCCCCCCTTCTCTCAAAATGCTCAAAACAATCAAAACATCTTTCGATGTTTTCTTTAGTTGTTCAATTCTACAGATAGACTCTACACGATCTGAATTGATAAATGCTAATGGACCATATACAAATGATGAGGATCCAAATAACTTACTAGCAATCCTATTATGCTTGAATCTATATATAAAACCCTTAGATGGGCCACCAGTTGCCTCCATCCATGAATCCACATCGAATAAGGGTTGAGATGAAGCTTCATTGCCATGCTTCTTGAAATACATTTCATGATATTCTTCCTACATAAGTAAATTCAATATAATCATACACATTTTATTTGATTAGCAAAAAGATCAAAACAAAGTCTAGAAAAAACAATAGATGCATAATATTTCCTCAATCCATGTATCTCAAGTAATCTAGGAATTATACTTACTCTACAAATGGAGTCATTTCAACATAATTCAACAAAACATATCTATGAGTAGCTCTCAACTCATCGGCATCCAATATTTTCATAGGCTATTGAGTGCCAAATGCTTTTCATGGAGTGAAAATAGAACGACGACCCACGTGTTTGATCTCACCACCATTATCACTTCTTGGAACTCAAGTTAATCTTGTTTCTACATTAGGCTCAAAATACAGAGAGCAAAATGTTGAAACTTTCTCAATAATGTATGCCTTCACAATTGAAAATATATTTAATGAAAAACTCTAAAATCTAATTTAGAAGATAGCTCATTAAATGGACCTAAAGTATTCCAATAGAAGAAATTTTGGGTGAGTTGACTTCAATAAGAAATTCTAAAGAGGCCCAACTATAACCTAAACTATTTAACAAGTTAAATGTGGTGCATAGAATTTATAAAGAAATTGAAATTAGTAACAACCATTAATTAGATTATAATTTATATGAAAAAATGTAAGCATGTCTCTATGTAAAATTGTTATATATGTATACTCCCAACCCGCTTGAGTACTATTCATATGGGTAGCACATAAGGCAAGAACTTATTACAAGAACTAATAATATACTTAACAAACAATCTCAAAGAATGAAAAGGAGAAAGTACACCAAAAACAACCATTGAAGCATCATAAAGCATAATCCATATAATTATAACTCAAAACATCGACTACATAATTCATAAACACAATTCATATAATTATAACTCCATTGAAACATCACAAAGCATAATCCATATAACTATAACTCAAAATATTGACTACATAATTCATAAATCCAATTCATATAATTATAACTTAATACTAAAATAATTTACTTTTTACAATGCCCAAAGGATGCAAAATTTCAAACCTGCACAGTTAAATAAAATATCACTATAATTATAAAAATTTCAAAAACAAAAGTGTGGCAAGGCTAGCAGTTGTTGCTAGACTTGCAAGTCCAATTGCTATTGGCCTCCCCATCGCTAGCAAGCCAGTAGATCTACTAGCCCCACAACTCATAGGGCCACCAGCTACTGGCTTTTTAAAAAAAAAAAAAAAAAAGGAAGAAGAAAAGAGTACCTGCTAAATGTGGGCTAGTGAATAGTGAGAAAAGGATTGAAATTGAAATGCATATAGGAGGTAGGGTTTAGTCATTTGTTACTTTTGTCTTTTATATTTTATTTTGATAATTTTTATTTGATTATAGTAATTAATTTTTAAAATAATTAAAATTTAAATTCAAATTTTAATTATTCACTAGTTTTTTATTTAGTAGTTAATTATCATTATAAAATTTAATTTTATATAATTATTATTTATTTATATATAACTATAAAAAATAATTATTATTTAATTATACTTAACATATATAACTTTTAATTTCTTATCTAATCAAATGATTATTAACAAAAATGTGTTGAGGAACATATTAACGAATTATTAACAAATTATTTTTGTTCATAATTTTACCAATGGATTACTAACAAAGTTATATCTCTCGCAAACCTTACCAACTGATTGCTGATGGAATTATATTTCTCAGAAATTTTACCAACGGATTGCCAATAGAAGTAGATCTCTAAAAAATTTTACTAACGAATTACCAACAAAATTATATATATTGAAAAACTACCTATGGATTACCATCGAACATTAGTTTGTTGGAAATGTTACCAATGAATTACCAATAAAATTTAATTCAATTGGAAAGAGTTACTGACTTATTACCAATAGATTTTATTTCTCTTGTTAATTTACCAATGGATTAGCAATGGATTCTGTCCATCAATGATTCTATTGGTAAATTCATTGGCAGAACTTTTTAAAGTTTAATTTTGATGTTCATTAGTAATCTGTCAATAGTTTGTCGAAAATTACTAATAGATTTTGTTCATTGGTAATTTTTTGTTGGTGAAAGTCATTTTTCTTGTAGTGACGATTGTAGATGCATTAATTAATGATTTAGTATATTTTTTATACTCAAATCAAAGATTAAAAAATGTCAACGATGAAGTGTTATGGCCAATCAAATCAATTCTTGTGGCTTAGCAATTTTGAGCTAACGAAATTGCAACATGTGGCATATCTATGTACGTGGACTTATCAAGTCAAAGATATATGATATTTTCTCTTGATAGTGACATAAACTTTTGATGCTTGATATTATCAAATTAAATATATTTGATATTATCTCTTCATATTTGATATTATCTCTTCGAGATGATAACTATCAAAGATGTTCAAGATTATTTGGGATCTCCCACCAAACACCTATATAAAAGGGCGATCACAGCCCATTTGACACAACACAAATCCCAACAACTGAGAGAAGACTTTGAAGGAGTCTATCAATTCTCTCAAAAAAATTTAAGGAGATTCACGGCGTTTAAGACATTCTTCCTAAAGCTCATTAAATTTTGGCATTTGATTCAAATCAAAGTGCGAAGCCCTTGAATTGGCATTATTTTCTTCAAATCAAATTCAAGGAGATCTACAATGTTCAAAGTGTTCTTCGTAGAACTCATATATTTTTGGCGTTTGATTTGAAATTAAGGTGTGATGCCTCGAATTGGCATTATTTCAAATTAAATTCAAGGAGATCCACAGTGTTCAAAGCATTTATTGTGGAGCTCATCAAATTTCAAGATCATGTTTGAAAAGAAAGAATCAAATGATTATATTAGAGATTGAATCCACAATTAATAGATTTTAATTTCATTTTATTTGTACAATTGTTCTTGTCTTGTTATTTTAGTTATTGCAGATAAAAAAATTTGCGATTACAAATTTTAGCACACCAATGAGACATTCTCTACCCCTCATCTCTTTCCTTCATCAAGATTGAAGTATCAAATGGCTGCCAACAAGACTACAACATTGAAAATTACTATTTCACATTCCTCAAGTGTTGGAGTAAAAAGTGTTGTTGTCATCACAAGAAGTATGTCCAAGATGTTGTAATCATCTTCAAACATGGTTTTCTTGTTTTTCATGGAAAAGATGCTGTCGCATTTTTTTGATATAAATGAAAATAGTGGAGACTCAAAGAAAGAATCTACATCATCCATTCCCCATTCAACATCAAATTCCTCGAGCATGGCAATGGTGATGGCGACAAGCACTACAACTTTAGATAAATAAATTTCAAATTTGATGAGGGCTATTGAAGGACTCACAAAGCATGTCCAAGAGTGAAACCTATAGATCTCTAAATTAATTAGCAAAGTGGACAATCTTGATGTGAACTACATGGAGGAGAAATAAATTGAGGCTTGGGATGAAGGCAAAACATCCACAAAGAAATAGTCAGCTGAAAATGAAAAAACTACAAATAAAGAAGTACAAGTTTACACCAATAGACTAATGTCCATTGACCCATTGAAGGAGTTTGTCATGAGGACTATTAAAGACAAGCTTGATGGAAGTTCTAAGTCATCTATGACTACTCAAAGCCATATACTCTAAGGATTGACAACTTAACGATGTCAATTGGTTACTAGCCCCCAAAGTTTAAGCAATTCAATGGCAATGGCAACCCAAAGCAGCACATGGCTTATTTCATTGGAACTTGTAATAATGCTTGGATATATGGAGATTATTTGGTCAAATAATTTGTTTGATCATTACAGGATAATGTTTCTAATTAGTATATTAACTTGGAGGTAGACTTAATTCATTTCTATGGACAATCGAAACAAGGATTTCTCAATCGGTTCTATAGTACTCCAAGGACAGTTAGTATGATTAAACTTATCAATTCTCGCCAGTAGAAAAAAGAACTAGTCATCGACTACATCAATCATTGGAGAAACTTAAGCTTTACTTGCAAAGATTGATTATCTAAGGATTTGGCCATTGAGATGTGCATTCAAGGGATGCATTTGTGACTTTAATATATTCTTCAAGGAATTCAGCCTAAAATATTTGGAGAGTTAGCTACTCGACCCCATGATATTGAGTTAAGTATGTTTGCTAGTGGAATTGATGGGCCACCAGTCAAAGAGCCTCGCAAGTTTAAGAAAAAGCAAGAGTTATGATGGTGAATGCAACACCCATTAGGTTTCATGCAAAGGTAGATAGCACATATGATGAAAAAAAGGATATTTTCTAAGAAAGAGGACAAAGAAAATTAACTCTGAAAATGATGCATCCTAAGACGTACCCATTCTTTGATTTTGATGTTTCTGAATATTTGATGATTTTCTAAATACAAATCTCATTAGATTACCTAAAATGAAGCAACCTAAAGAAGCTGGGAAAATTGATGACCTAAAATATTGCAAGTATCATCAGTTGATAGGTCACCCAATCCACTGACTATTTTGTATTCAAAGATAAAGCAATGTAATTAGCTTGACAAGGGAAAATCTCACTTGAGGAGTATAATGCAACCTCAAATCATGCTACCATCAAGATTGAAAATGAAGTGCTTGGTTATTATGATAGTGACATGACATGCAACATGCTAAGTGAAGAAAAGATTTTCTCTAGTGAAACATGTTTATCTGATGAAGAGAACCATAGCGTAAATGATAGGTGCATGTTGGTAATAACTTTCACTGATAAAGACTTGTTGTTTGGCTCCAAACCCCACAATAGGCTACTATTTGTAACTAACTATGTTCATGAGCAAAAAATAAATAGAATTTTGATTGATGAAAGCTCTATAGTCAATATCTAACCATTGCATGTAATGAAGGATTTAGGAATCTCTATAGATGAACTGATAAATAGTTATCTGATGATCTAAGAATTCAATCAAGGGGGCAAAGAGCTCTTAGAATAATAATAATAAAACTATTGATGAACGATATGTTGTCAATGACATTGTTTCATGTCATAGATGCCAAGACATCATATCATGCGCTTATAGGTCAACTTTTGTGACATGAAAATGATGTGGCTCCCTCTACTTAGCACTAGGTTTTCTAGTATTGTTGAGAATGCAGGGTAAAAAGGGTTCTTAGAGATAGTAAACCTTTCAATGAAGCCAAATTGTACTTAGCTGATGCCAAATACTATATTGTAAGTATGAAAATTGTAAAGGTCAAAGGACAAAGAAATACAAGCAGTAGGATGATCTTGATGGAAGAAATAAGTTTGAAGACTTGACTTCATCATGCAGCGGTAAAAATCACATAAAGAGTTAGCCACCTCTGGTAAGATCTAAATTATTGAAACAATTAATATTTTCTCTAACCAAGTTTGGTGTGAAGAAGCTATCCCTTCTGCTACTGAAAGGGTTTGTTCAACAACTCAAAGAGTTGAGAAGAAATATGGAAAATTTCTATAGCTTCAAAATGAGAATTGTTGTTATGCAAAAGCCTATAAACTTCTTATCAAAGCCTGTTATTATACACAAGAATGTTTCATCTTGGGAAAACTCCTTCCTAACACTACCTAAAAGATGTTGAAGAAAAAAGGTCATGGTGAACAGGACTTAGATTTGTTCCTCATAATCCTATTCTTATTGCGATTAGAAGAACAGTAGTAATTATGTAGTTGGAGAAGAATTTTCCTTAACAAATGACATTTTTGATGAAAATAGGAAGAAAGTCCAATAAATCTCAGTTTTCGATAGACTTGGAAAGTGGAAGCATAGAAGAACATGTAATCAGAGATTAAATTTATCTAAAATGCCAAAAGTACTTGAAGTGGACTAGCGAGCCGCAAAAGCTTAGAAGTTTAATTCCTTCACGCATGAAGCAGTGCACTATTTTAAATTTATCGTGCGGCAGAATTTTGAAGATTAAACTGCAAACCACTTTCTTCAAACAAACTCAAAAGGATATAAAAGCTGATAGAGAAAGCATGGTTTCTTCATATCTTATTATTGTTAGTAATAGTCAATTAACTTGTTAGTTCACTACAAATTGTCTTTCCAAGTAAATCTCCAAATTTATTAATAGTAGTTACATAAGTAAAAAAGATGGCATCATATAAACAATCCATATAAGAAGAAGGGATGGATAAATGAGGACATGTATGGAATTTAAAAAGATTGAACTTGTGGAAGAGGATATTACGTCAACATATCATATTATTTTGAATGAAGAATTTTTACTAAAGAAGAAGATGCTAAAACTGCTCTTTCTGAGTTTGAAGAAAGTGTTGTGGCCATTGTAGATGAACTGGAAAGGATTAATTTAAGAGATGCCAATGACCCTCGGCCTATCTACATTAGTACTTTGTTGATTGCTGAGAAAGAAAAAATATGTGTTGAGTTATTACATAAATTCAAAGATGTGTTTGCATAGTCGTACAAAGAGATGCTTGGATTAGATCCAAAGGTGGCAGTCTATCATTTATTAGTGAAGAAAGAAACTCGTCCAATCAAACAAGCTCAATAGTAGTTTTACCTCAAATTAGTTCCTTTGATTGAAGTTGAAGTGAACAAGCTCATCGAAAAGTCAATTATCTAATATGGATATTCAACATTGTCTCAATAAGAAAGAAAAATGGCCAAATTCGAGTTTATATTAACTTTAGGGACTTGAATAGTGTTTGTCCTAAGGATGATTTTTCATTACTCATTACAGAACTCATGATTGTTGCTACCACATGATACGAAGCACTCTCATTTATGGATGGATTGTCTGGATATAATCAACTGCACATGTCATTGAAAGATGAGAAGTTGATGGCATTTCGTACTCCCAAGGGAATATACTACTATAAAATGATATAATTTGGATCAAAAAAAGCTAGTGCCACATATAAAAGAGCTATGTAGAAGATCTTTGACGATATGCTTTAAAAGAACATTGAATGTTATGTTGATGATGTAATTGTAAAGTCCAAAAAGTAAAAAGATCATCTCCAAGATTTGAGACAAGTCTTTGAGTGCTTGAGAAAATACCAGCTCAAAATGAACCCACTAAAGTGTGCATTTGGTGTTACATCATGAAGGTTTTTAGGATTTATTATTCATCAACAAGGAATAGAGATTAAGTATGCAAAGATTGATGATATTCTGAAAATGCCTAAACCTTGAGACATCCATGAACTCAAACATTTGCAAGAAAAGTTAGCTTATCTCTGAAGATTCATATCAAACTTAGCTGATATATGTCAACCATTCAATCGTATCATGAAGAAAGGTATTCCATTTGAGTGGGATGAAGCTTGTAGCAATGCTTTGAAGAGCATAAAAGATTATTTAATAAAGCCTCTTGTGTTGGTTGCTCTAATATTTGGATGTCTACTAATTCTTTATATTAATGCTTGAGAACATTTCGTTAGAGCTTTATTGGCATAAGAGAATGATGAAGAAAAGGAAAATACATTGTACTCCTTGAGCAGAATGATGACGCCAAATGAGATGAAATACTCACCGATTGAAAAAATATGTTTGGCTTTAATTTTTGCAATCCAAAAGCTGAAACATTACTTTGAGGCTTATGTTGTTCATCTAATCTCTAAAGAAAATTCATTAAAATATGTTATGTCAAAGCCCGTCCTTTTTGATAAACTCACAAGGTGGTACATTTAGTTGTAACAATTTGAGATTGTCTATGTTCTGTAGAAAGTAGTAAAAAGACAAGTTTTGATTGATCACCCTATCCCTACTGAGTGGCAATTATCTGATAATCTACCTAATGAGATATCTTGATAGTTGAAATTATACCTCTTTGGAAGATGTACTTTAATGGAGCATCCCATAGAGAAGGAGCTTGTGTTGGAGTTGTATTCATCATGTCTGATGATGAAGTATTACCATATTCTTTCACTTTAACTAAAAATTGTTCCAACAAAGTTGTTGAATATCAAGCTCTTACTCTTGGGTTGGATATGGCAATTCACAAAAAACTTGTTGCTTAAGGAGATTCTAAATTGGTGGTCAATTAGTTGTGTAGATCATATGAAGTCAAGAAACCCGAATTATTCCCATACTATAATTACACTAAAGACTCGTTGGATGACTTGGATGTAGAAATTGAATATGTGCCAAGGAAGGAGAACAAGCAAGTTGATGCATTATCTAAATTGACTTCTTCTCTTGTCATGCCTAAAAGTGAAATGCGTATTCCAATATGTAAGAGTTAGGTTATACCACCAATTTTCAAGTGTAAGGATTATAAAGAAGATGAAAGCCATACTATTTAAGTATTTGAGATAGAGAAAGAAGATTGGCACCAACCAATTGTGGGTTATCTGGAGTATGAGAAATTACGTGATGATCCACACTAAAGAGTCGATATATGACACTGGTCAACTTGCTTCATATATTATAAAGGTGTATTTTATAGGCAATCATTTGATGGAGTCTTCTTGCGACATTTAGGTGATGATGAAGCCATCCAAGATATGGAAAAAGCTTATTGTGGAGTTTGTGGTGTTCACTAGGTAGGTCTGAAATTAACTTTTAGATAAAAGTAATAGGCTAGTATTGGCCAACAATGGTGAAAAATTGTATAGATTATGTATAAAAATGTCAAGCTTGCCACTTTCGTGCAAACCTCATTCACCAACTGCCTGAACCATTGCATTCAACTATTGTTTCATGGTCATTTGATGCATGGGGACTAGATGTGGTCAGACACATGACAAAGTTCTTTACTAGACACTTGTATATATTGGCTGGGATAAATTATTTCTCCAAGTGGGCTGAAGCAATACCCCTCAAGAAGTAAAGAAGGAAAATATTGCTGACTTTATCTACATCAACATTATCTATCGCTATAGGGTCCCTTGATACATAATCACTGACAATGGAAAGCCCTCTTGCAATAGTTTGATAAACTAACTTTGTCAAAAGTTTAATTTTAAGTAGAGAAAGTCTTCTATGTATTATGCTGCTACTAATGGTCTTGTTGAAGCATTCATTAAAACTCTATGTAATTTGTTGAACAATGTAGTCTCAAAGTCAAAGAGAGATTGGCATGAAAGGATTGGAGAAACTTTATAGGAATATTGAACCACTCATAGAATCTACACAAGCAACTCAGTATTCATTGATTAATGGTGTTGAAGTCGTCTTACCTCTTGAGCAGCAAATTCCATCATTAAGGATAGCCATGCAAGAAGGATTAACTAAAGAAAAAAATACATGCTTGTGTCTTGAAGATTTAGAGGCTCTTAATGAGAAAAGGTTGGAAGCATAATAAAGACTTGAGTATTATGAAGCTTAGCTTTCCAAGGCATTTAACAAGAATGTGCGATTATGATCTTTTCAAGTTGGGGATTTGGTGCTCGCTATGAGAAGGCCTATCATCATTACTCATTGAATTGGGAATAAGTTCACATTAAAATGGGATGATCCTTATGTTGTCAAATAAGTCTATACAAATGGTGTATATAAGTTGATTACTGAAGATGGATTAAGAATTGGTCCGATAACGGAAAGTTCTTGAAGCGCTACTGTGCATAAAGTTGGGAGATTGCTCCTTGACGCATAAGCCTAAACTGTATGTTTCTCCTTGGTGCACGAACCTAAATTGCATGTTGCTCTTAACCCGTATGAGTATAAGTTGTTAACAATACCCACCAAAGGTAGTGCATGTGGTTAAACTCATAACTTACCCCACCAAAGGTATTTTATGTGGTTAAAATATTAAATACCCCACCTAGTCCAAGGTGGTTAGTCAATGGATACTCCTAGCTCGCATAAGTATAAATTGTGAACGGCACTTTCCCTAAAAGGATGCTTTCTTTGAACTATGTTATGACTTGATTTCTTTATTGGGTACATAGGCAGTTTAGATATTCTCTAAATTTAATTATGAGTTTATTTTAAATTATATTTATCTTTGTTTCATAAGAAAATGTAAAAAAAGTAGTTTGTTTTGAGGTTTTTTTTAAGTTATGGTGAGTTAAAAAAGAAAGTAAGTGGTCTGGTTATCTTTATTAGTTTGTTTTGAGATTCTGAATTTATTAGTTTGTTGAGTAAAATATATATATATATATATATAGTTTTAGTTGTTTTTATTCATTAATTCGTTAGTTCATCGAGTTAAAAAAAGGGGTAGTTTAGTGGTTTTTATTAGTTTGAGGTTTTTTTTTAGTTTGTTGAGTTGAAGAAAAAAAGAGTTTAGTTGTTTTTATTAATTTGTTTTGAGTATGAGTTTTTGAATTTATTAATTAGTTTGTTGAGTAAAAAAAGGTAGTTTAGTTGTTTTATTAGTTCGAGTTTTTAGTTTGTTGAGTAACAAACAAAAAAAAAAAGAAGTGTTGTTTAGTAGTTTTTATTAGTTTGAGTGTTTTTTTAGTTTGCTGAATTAAAAAAAGGGGGTAGTTTAGTTGTTTTTATTAGTTTGAGTTTGTTGAGTTAAAAAGAAAATGGTTTAGTTGTTTTTATTAAAAAAAATGTAGTTTTAGTAGTTTTTATTAATTCATTAGTGAAACAAAAATAGCACTTTAGTTGTTTTTCATTAGTTTGTTTTAAGTTTGAGTTTTTGAATTTATTCATTAGTTTGTTGAGTCAGAAAAAAAAAAAGTTAGTTTAGTTGTTTTCATTAGTTTTGAGTTTTTTTCAATTAATTAGTTTGTTGAGTAAAAAAAATAGTTTTAGTTATTTTTATTAGTTTGAGTTTTTAGTTTCTAGGCTAAAAAAAAAAGGAAAAGAAAAAAAATATTAGTTTAGTTGTTTTTATTAGTTAGAGTTTTTTTTAGTCGAAAAAAAAAAGTAGTTTAGTTAGTTTGTTTTAAGTTATATTGAGTTAAAAAAAATGTAGATTAAATGTCTTTTGAATTTATTTACTAGTTTATTTTGAGTTAAGTTGAGTCTTTTTAGAAAAAAAAAATCAAAAGATTGTAAGATAGAAAAGAAAGAAATTTTCTATTATGTAATCTTAAATAAATAAATATAGTATAGTTCATAACAAAAAGAAAAAAGAAAAAAGAAGCAAAAGTTCTAAATAACTTTCGAGCAAAAGGACTCAAATTCTTCAATTCTTCCTTGACAACCTTCAAGTGTTCTATTGAAGTTTGCAAATTCTCAATTTATTACTCAATGGAAGAGTACTCTTGATAGCAACAATTTCCTCTTTAATCTCATGAATTGCAGCTTGAGAACCTGAAAATGTTGGTGTTTCAAAAGTCAAATTCTTCTTGCATTCCTTGAAATTTTCAAGTTCCTTTCCAACACATTTAAGCTCTTCTTAGGTGGATTGAACTTGGTTTATTTCTTTGCTTTCTTTAGTTTGGGCATCATGGAGACTACTTTTGGCCTCATCTAGTTATTGTGCAAGAAGCTCATTGGATGCTTTTTCAAAATATGTAGACTTTGCCTCATCATAAGCAGTGGCCTTATCAAACAATACTTGCAATAGTTTTTCTTCGATGTCAAATTTGCTGAAGCCACGCATTAATTCAAGCACAAATTGAACACTATCTTTAATAGATGAGATAGAATCAAGCGGAGTATTTGCTATTCTCTCGTAAAGGCCATCCTACAACATTTGAAGAAACTCTTTTTGATGATTATGTACAAATTTCTCACCCTCAAATACTGAAACTAGAGCACAAGGAATTGGCTATTTAGCTTTCATACTATGGAGTGCCTCATTTTGCATTGTTGCGTTAATTGGAGCACCTATGGCCAACAAAGTAGGTCCCATGATTGATCCTTGGCTACCTTGGTATGTCTCATCTCCATTAGCATTAATAATTTCATTTTCCAATTGAAATGTTACACAATTTAAGTTAGCAAATGACTAAAAGGAGCCTTATTTAAAGAACAAAAAGAAGATGAAGAAAAGAAAATATCCTCTTTGGCAAAGTTCTCTGTTGGCAAAAGATCACCTAGAATTGGAGATTTGGGAGCCCTTTTAAGCCTTTTCCAATGACAATCTACATTACTACCATTGCTTGTTTCTAAAGATAAGGATTCCTTCTCTTTTCTTTTGGAGGCTTGATGTCTTCTAGGTTGGGAGGATTTTAAATATGTTCAGCAAGTAGACTATCTCCTTTATCATGATCCGTACCTTTAAAGAAAATTTTGATTGACTTCAAGTAGATCAATCTTACAATATCTTTCTCAAAGTAATTTCCTTGAATTTTAGTCAACCACTTCTTGTAGTCACCTAAAGAGAATTTTTTGGCATTTGGGGGCACAAAAGGAGACTATAGTTTAGACATAGAATAGTGCAAAGTACATAAGCGCTAATAGCAAAGTCCTTCATCTAAAGGGGCTATGCGAATGTCATGGGTAAGAATCCCAGGAATTTCTTGATAATATCCAAATTTATGACTAAAGCAATGCAAATTATAAGATTCAATAATAAAATAGTCACCTTACTGCAAAGGAAGATAAATTGAACAAATAGCAATGAAGTATTTTTGCTCCAATTCTCTAGCCTTCGCATTATCAATATATGAAAGTGCTTTGTCTTTAGTAATCATGGTGCAAGTCCAGGAAACAAAATTCCCTTTATGAATTCTCTTGTGGGCCTTCTTTGGATCATAGTATTTAGCGCCTTCTTCATTGGAATAGATTGCCATTTTTGGGCCACACACTCCTTGCTAAACTTGATAACGTGTTTTGAAGTAGGGCGCTAAGCAAGCATAGGCAAAGTGGATGGGGAAAGAAGAATGGACACGACTTGGCCTTGGAGGACTTGAAATTATATTTAAACTATTGTAGATACTGGCTAAAACTAGAATAGCAAGACTTACCGTCCTACTAGTGGCCATGATGCATGCTATCTTGGAGATATTAGGGCATATTGAATTAACATCATTGGTAGGAAAAATGAATAAGCAAAGCTAGCAAGCCATATATACTACAAAATATGTTTTTTCTTTCAAGTTCCTAGGAATCCCAAATTTTAAAAACAATGCCTCTTCTATAGTGGACCATTCTCCATGAATACCAAAATTGCCAAGAAAATTGCAAGTTAATTTTGGTTGAATTGCCTTTTTCTCCTTGTGTGGTGGTGGTTGATGGTACTTTGTGGTTTTCCTGAACTAATACTCACTCATTTTTCCATAGTAACTTGAGAAATTGGACCTCCATTGGCGCTCCTTTGAAGTGAATGATAAGTTCGAAATAAATATTTGCAAGAATGCACTTCAAGAAAATACAAAATTAGCAATAACGTTTTTAGGCATGATATCATTTTCGTTTCAATTAGTTAAGGTTTCGCAATGAAAAATAGCATTTGTTGTTAAAAGATGTATACTTCTAATTTTGTTAAGAACGACAACATGTAAAGTTGCCAAAATATATATTTTCACTCTATCCTTCACGAACAAACTTTGTTTGGCAACAATCTTTAGAAATTGCAACAATACAATTTGTTGCGAAAGGATAATTATTTTAGGAATGAAATTGAATCATAACAAGATTTTTAGAACTTAATAACAAAATGTTTTTTGTTGTGTAAGTGTAAAAAAGGAAACAAAATATTTGTTGATAAAACTTAATAGATTGGCAACAAAACATAATGGGTTTATAGAATAAAATATTTTTGTAGCCTTTGCATCTTTTTAGCCAAATGATTTCGAATAAAAAATTATTGTTGGAATATTATTGGGCACTTTCTATTGCAAAATATTTTGTAGTAACTTGTTTAATACTTTTGGACACGAAATATTTTGTAGTAAATAATGAGTAGCTTTGGGTACAAATTTTTTTGTTGCAAATCTTGAATACTTTTAGGTACAAAATATATTAGTTGCAAATTAATTGATTAAAATTGTTAATATAATTTTTAATTTTTTAAGTATTTTGAAAAACAATAATAAAAAAGGGCATATGTGAATGGCTATTTCCTATCGCCACTACCACTACCACCACCACCCTTCCCCCCCAAAAGACGCCACTATCCATTCTTCTTCCCACTAACATTCCCACCACCATAACTAATCATCACATACATGCACATAATCACACACACACAATTACCCACACACAATTGCATGCACACACAAAGTGTAGAATCTTACACAAAATAAATACATATCTATTTGCTCACATTCAAGCAATTGAAGCACTACAAAATAAAGTTTACTCTACTCGCAAGTTACATGTTTTTTTTCTTTTTAATTTATGTTAATATCTTACTCGTGTAAATTATATTGTCATTTTAGTTATATAATTGTGATTTTCTTCTTAATTTCCAAATAAACTTGGTTGCATAGTTAAAATTACTTAGGACTTTGGAAATCCATCTGCTTGTCAAACTATAAAGTTATTTTGTTTTAATTGATTCTTAATTCTATTTCAATTGTTTTTCTGTTATTTTTAAAGTATATTATTTAATTAACCAACTTGAGAACCACAAGACTACATATCAAATTGTTAAGCTTTTCTTTGCTAGAACATGTGATTCTTTTAAAGAGTTGTTATTGTCTAATTAATTCAAGAGTTAGTTATAAAGGTTCACAACTATTCTTCTTGTTACTGGTAATGCATAGCTTGATAATTTCTTTTTTATTCTATTGTTAGATATGAAAAATGCACAATCACATAGGTGGAAGTTGAAACTTGAATTTTACTATTGCACTGTTGATCTGATGCATCTCAACATACAAGAGCCTATATCGTTGGATCTGCATTCTAGATTTCAGCCCCAACAATGCAGCAAAATTAGGCTCTGTTTTAGCCTCTATGGAGGTTGAAAATGCAGCATAAACCATAGAACAAAAAAGTTGCATTATCAGCCTCTAATGGGTTGTATTTTAGCTTCCATAAAGGCTGAAAATGTAATAGAAACAATAGGACAATGTAGCTATACTATTAGCCTCTATGGGGTAGTATTTTAGCCTCTATAGAGGCCGAAAATGCAGCAAAAATAATAGAACAAAGAAGCTGCATTATCATGCTATTATGTTCTAAAAAAAAGTAAACTAAAGTATGTTAACATTAGAGGATACTCATGGAAGCATCCTCTTAAAAGATTGTGCATAAACATGCATTATAAGTGTGTTTCTATATTTTATTATCATAACAAAAAGCAACAGCTTTTTTGAACCTTGAAATACTTGGGAACGCAACTTGTAGAGTTAGGTCCTTAATTGACTATATGTTTACGTTTTCTTAGAACCATTGTGGTTCTTGCCCAGAAAGCATGATGATAAGCATTTATATAGAATGGATTCATTGGTCATTAGTAATATATGTCACGGTCTTTAGGTGATGTACATGAAATAATAACCAATATGCATTATTGCAAATATCCATTATGTTATACTTCAATTTCTTAGAGTGCAACTAAGCAAGCTAATTAGTTAAAGTTGTAACTTTACTGCAATTTATATTACTTGTCTTGCTTAGTACTTCTATGGCCATAATAGTATAACAACACATAGCATTCTGTTAATGATTGAATAATATTGCTAGTTTTTGCATCTTAAGGTCTTTAAGTTGGTGGCGAATTTATCATATCTATCTATCTCTCTTATAGTTGTTTATTATGATATGATAGCAATACCAAGTGTAATAATGGTTAATACAGTTCGCAATCACAGTAATGCATCATCAAATAGGGCTCCAAGTCCATCTATTTCATTGCCTGCAGCATTACCTCCTCAAGGATCATCAACTCTCTTAGAACAAGATATTGCTATTCCATAAAACTCTTATAGTAGCACATGTGATATTTATAAGAAAAAATGGTAGTTTTTAAGTAAAATTTACACTTATCTCAAATAATCTACATAAATTTTTGTTAATGTAGCTTTAAACATAAACAAAAATATTCGAGGATGCACTTGAGGAATAGTTTGTTGCAAGCTAAGCAAAAGTTAGTTATCCACATTGATCCTATACAAGGGAGGCCGATTGATAATGTTGAGTCTGCAAAGTTATCTAGTGAGCTTGGACAACTATCTCGAGCATCAATGTCGATTCCTATGAAGTGGAAGAATATCAAGAATTCTGAATTGATGAGGGCTTTAGATCAACTTGATGTTAATATATTACTTATATATTTATTATTTTATTTTAATTTGTTATAGTATTGATTATGTTATTAATTTATACTAATATTATTTCATTTCCTATTGCTTTAGATGAATTTGACCGTTGATAATATAGATGAAGAGAACGTAGAAAATTTGTTGGATATATTGAAGCACCGAAGTAGACACCAACGCCAAAACTTGAATAAACATTTTAAGAAGTTCTCTTTGATGGAGAAAGCTATTCCAAATAAGCCATCTTATGGAGGATTAACTAGAGAGAATTGAGAATTATTGTGCACTACTCTTTTTAGTGATCCTAAATATCAGGTTTGTTGTTTCTTAATGTAAATAAAAATTTTAATATTTATATTTTTTAATAATTATTACAATAAATTTTGTAGGAGAGATGCAAAATAAATTAGCAAAATATATAAATGATGAAGTCAAAACATAATCAAGGATCTAAATCCTTTGTAGTAGCTCGTCATATACTTGTAAGTATATTTTATGTTTATTAATAATGTAATATATATTTATGTGGAGAAAATAGTTTTATTATAATTAGAATCTCATTTTACAGAGTCAAGAAGCAGAATTTGATGGTAAGGAGGTTGATAGAATTCAATTTTATAAACAGAGTCACTATATTGAAGGAAAAGAATAGGTCACTCCCCAATGTGAAGCACATTATGTAAGTAAAAATATTGATATGCTGAATCTATTAGGTTATTTTCATTAAAGTTCATGTTAAGAGCTTTGCCAATATTTAAGTACATGGTGTATTTCTTTCTTCATATATTTTATAAAAATTATAGGTGGAAATGGAATGCCGTAGAATTGAGCTTGAAAAATTAGGTGAGAAAGTTGATACTGATGCAATTTGCTGATAATGTTTTTGGAAAGAGGTCTTTTTACATTATTGGGCTTGGATATGGTCCTAAACCAAAACAATCTGGATCAAGGTCTACTATAAAAACCTTTCAAGAAGCACTGAAGGAGAAAGAGAGGGAAAATGTTGCACTTAAGGAGAAAGTAAGCACCATGAAAGCAGTTGTTGAAGAACATGGTCATATTCTTCAAACTTTATTGATTTCTCAACTACCTACAACTAGACTTAACTAATGGTAAAGCATCAAATAATAATATCATTTTTTTCTATATTTTTTGAAACTGCTAAATTCACTTGCAAATTGTATTGTGCTTATTATGCAGATTGGGAATGATGTGTTGCGGTGAAACAAGAGGACAAAGGTTTAACACTTTCTTCATGTTCTATTACATTTTAGGTGTAGAGAATATTGTAGTGCTAGATTAGAAAAACTTGTCGTTTCTTTGTGAATATAGTCCTCCGACTATTTTGCTTATTAGGCCTTTGATATATGAACTTTGCACCATGCCTTGAAATTATGTTTGTTACTTTAATGTAAGGCCATTAGTTTGATGAAAACTTGTTGTAAACTATTTCTATTGGTTTTATTTGTTTTCCTTAACATTTGAGGTTAACTGTGAAAAAAAAAAGTTACTTTACAACAGTTAAGACAATAGATTCCTACTCTCATGTGTGGGAATGGTATTTTGGAAAAGTTCCAAACCCATTAGCTTTGCTATAATGCTGGATATTCTATTGGCTTCCAGATTCTTACTTCAATAGGAGAAAAAAGCTGAATTTTAAACCATCCCATGCTAGAGCAATCTGTGGACTAGAATGCTGACTATATGTGATGGTTCTATTCTGTTTTAGAATGCAAGAACTAATTATGTCTTGTTTCTATTTTGTCCTTAGGCATTACTTGGTAGTTTAAACTAGTAAAGTCAATGTTAGAATAGCCAAATGCTGAAGCGTGAGAATTTTTCAGTTTCTCCTTTGTTTCTTGATCTTTCCAAGTGCAGAATGTGGAGCAAATCAGATTCAAGTATACTATAGATAATCGATTGAATGTATCTGGAAAATCTTTTTTATGTAACACGAGAGCAACTAATCCTTTGATAATTTCATATAATGAATTGGAAGTTATCTTCAGTTTCCTTTTGCTGTAATTGTTACCATTCATATAGAATAAATTTGTAGCTTGGACTATCATTTATTAGTTGGATTAAGTTAAATAAGAGAAAGAAGTCTTGCAAAATGATAACAAGGAGAAATTTAAGTATGATTCTTTCTTTGTTGTTACTTAAGTTTTCTTAATATTCTCGTCTTGGGGTCAAAGATTGACATTAAATGGGACGGACAAGATGAGATTGGATACAAAGCATCAATTCCATGTTTTCTTATGTGGGTGGTTCCAAGTTTGAGTGTGTGCGTCAAATTGTTCATAATGTATAGTAATTTGAGAGAAGATTTGTTGAAATTGTTGCATATTTTTTGGGGATTTTATATAAATATGATAAAATAATATTATTAACAAAGAATTAATCATTTAAAAACTAGTATATGCATATTTTAGTCTTTAAAAAAATTATAAATCACAAACATTGTTACACTTATATAAACATATTCAATGCATAAAATATTTGTTACACAAAAATTCACCTTTTTGATACATATATAAATACACATTACATTAATAATAAATAAATATTATAACATGAAGGATTTAGGTCAGGTCAGGGTTTAAAAACTATAGATCTATGGAATATAACCTTTTTATGTGAAAATTATTTCTTTCATGATAGTAAGATTTGATAACTTACATTTTTCTTAAGAATTGAAAATTGAACAATATTTTTTCAAATATAAATATACAATTAATATAAATATATTTTTGTAAAATTACAAACTAATATCCATAAGTATAAGCATAGCTAGAAAAAAAATAGTTTAATTTGTGAAATGAGAGTAAGATTTTATAAAGTTTTAGTTAATTTTTTTCAAAATAAAGTAATTCTTTTCTAGGTATAATAAATTATAAGCTATTGAGGAAAAATAAAAACAGAGACTTAATCATAAGAAGAAGAAGAAAATGGATAAAATTGATATTTACACTTGTCATAAGTCACAATCCTAAGCATCCAAACAACTTATTGTACTATGATCAGGATATCCCAACTAATTATCCAAACGAGCAAACAAAATGTTAAATAATAATGATGTATTTTTTAGATAATGAATTTTATACTTAGAAATCACATCCAATCCTACAAGGCTTGTTCGCTTGCAATGATATGATTAAATGTGATTAATAAATGTAGGATTCATTATGTAGAAAATATATCTTTATCATTTTGGTTGCTTGTTTGGATAATTAGTTTAATACAATCACTTGTTTGGATCTTTAGAATTGTAACTTATGATAAATGTGAATATCAAATTTATCCATTACTTTTTAATAGATCAAATATCTTCATTGGAAAGGTTTAAATATATATTGTGTATGTAGTGACTAAATCTCTTTATTTTTTTTAATTTTTTTCTCTTAACTATTTATGATTTTTTTTATTACCTAGAAAAGAGTTGATTTTTATTTTGAAAAAATAATTAACTTTCAAATTTTATTATAAAATCTTACAATTATTTCACAAATAAAACAATTTATATTTGATTTGTTGATGGATATAAGTTTATAATTTTCAAAAAAATATATTTATATTAGGTGTAGATCTATATTTAAATTATATTTTTCATTTTTCAATTTATAAAAAAATTAGATTATTATGGAAGAAATAATTTTTATATAAAAAGTTTTATATTTCTTAGATAAATATTTTATAAAAATAAGTTTTGATGTTACTTTATGTGAATATTAATTGTTTATATACAATAATTTTCAACATGTATGAACAGACCACGAGCAATATGAAGGTTCAAGTATAAAATTGTTTATTAAATTAAAAATAAGAGATATAATTAATATTGATATTTTTATTTTGATATGTTTATAAAAATATAAATTTATTTCTTAATTGAATCTTATTGAATAAAAACTATGCGGCGCATAAAATTACATATCTTTTCTTTTTATGTATTTTGAAACGGAAAACACAAACCATATTGATATTGAATTTTTTTTTATAACATAAAAGAAATCACAACTTGTCTATTAAAAAGTTAGAACCTTGATATATCCTTTTATAATTTCTTAGTGTACCCCATAGAATTTCCATAACTGTGCACGCACGCACACGCCAAAGAAAATCAAACATGCCAATTGTTTGGCACAAACACAAGCGAAGGAAATTAGTTCCTGACAAAGCCAACATGAGCAGAACTAGTGAAACTTTTGCCCCACACATGCAAACGCCACGAAGGGTCAAAACATTCCATCAACCTTTAGAGAAAGAAAGATTTGATAAAGTAATTCTAATTTGTTAGGAATCTGGTTATTACAAGTGGTGAATTTCACATAACCTTAGAGGAGTTGTTGCCTCAGTTGATTCATGTAAATAATGAAGGCAACCCTTCAATCATCCAAATAGAGGAATAGATGTAAAGCTACATCAACTTGTACTTGTTACCAACATTAGCAAATTTAATTATGCTTCAAGAGAAACCCAAATATTTTGAAAATGAATAGCAACAAGTTGAGAATTCTAAATGCAGTAAAATCTATATCCTTACTAGTGAAAAGTGAGATAAGTTAAGTTGAGTGACTTTAATCTTTTTAAATTAGACTCAATAGCCAAAGATAAATATAATATATTGTAGTATAGTATTACTCTAGCTAAGACAACACCTCCACGGTATAACTTAAGTTAAAAATTGAAATGAGGTGATAAATTTATTTATGTTTTCCTCTGAATACCATTAGTGGTTATAGCAAACAAGCGTTACATAGCAACAAACTCTATCAGTACATGACTTAGTGGAAATGAGCATAGGTAACTTAATAATATGGCACACAAATTTCATTGTGGAAAAGATAACTAACCTTATTTGAACGTCTATACGAATGTAATTGAACAATGACCATTAGTCATAGATTGGCAACTAGAACGATTTGTTTTCACATCATTTACTTTTTGAATTAAACATAATTTAAGATATTTGTTTCAGATAGATATTCTGAACCTAAGAAATTAATTGAGAAACCAAAAAGCATCAGTGGAATGTTTAGCTAAAAAAACTGATAGAAAACTATAGTACAAGAAATTTATAAATCTCATCCATCTAACCCATCCAATAGAGCTAGTCCAAGATCATTAACTACTAAAACTAGGCACAAAAACATGTAATTTTACTTTTATCATATATGACACTAGAGTATAACTGTAGCATATCATATATATGTTGTGAATTAATACTAGGAACACAGTGAAAAAAACATTGTTATTAGATATATTAAGCATTCTAATATTAAGTTAGTTTAGCACTAAAGAATTTTTTCTTGGCACTCTGTGGTCAAGTAATTTTATATGGAGATTATGGTTTGGTTGTTTTATAAGATAATAATTTAAAATTTTAGAAATTTACCTAGCTTAAATTTAGAGTTTGCTAAAAGCTTACTGCTTTAAAGTACATAAATATAAACTAATTCTAGATGTACTCTGTTTTCCACTTAGTGAAGTCAAGTTTATAACTGTTTGTTTGATAAGTTATGGATTTGCTCATATTACTCAAAATGAATATATTCAAATGTTTTGGGTTGTTTTAGATGAAAGATTTTTTTGCATCATTCCTTATTAGCAAACATTCAAGGGCATAATTTGAATTTAGTTATGTTAAGTGATGGTGCTTGTGCACTTCACCAAATATGCATGCAAATCTAAATTCTTGATAATAAGTTGGAAGGCAAAACATAATGATGTCACATGTGCAGATTGTATTATGTTTGTTTGGTCAGTGATATAATAATGTTTGGTGAACAAGAAAAACAGAAGACATGGAACTTGCAAGAGAAAGATGTTGGAAAGGAAAATTTACAAGGCCAGATTGCATTGTACGTCCTGGAGTAATTAGATCAACTGAAAGTTGTCCCTTAACACTTTTAGAGGTATTACTTTTTAATTTTCAACATCTTTAGTTTCAATTATCCCTTTCACATGTGAGTTTTTTTGTTGAAATGCAAGATTTTTACATACTTGTTTTATGATTGATGTGGAAAATAGCCATCAATGATCAAGGTACTTTCTAGGCATTCTTTTAGTCAAAAAAATTGTCAATAGTCTTTATTTTTATATGCCACAACTTATTATTTGAATTTAATAGTTTTCCTATCTTTTAGAAATTATTTTTGATAAACGTGCTTGTGAAGTTCCTGTGGAGTCTAACATGATATTTATTTAGATATCTATAGCTTAAATGAAATTGAATTCCATTTGTTTTAATGATTAGTTATTTTCCCTCCTAGTCCACTAGGAAAAAAGATTAGTTATTTAGGAAATTGTTGTTGATGAGATGGTTTCCAGCTAGTGAAGCGGCATGAAACTTGAATAGAATTGTTGGTGTGTTTTTATGTAGGCGCAGCAACATGTTTTTTTGGTTCGTATGTGCAATACAACTAGAATTTGAAGTCCAGCAAGTTCAATAAGGTAAGACTGCTGCTAATGTGGAATGAAAATAATCAAGTTTCCACAACATGCAAAATTATAGTGCAAATCAACATATGCAGTAGGTTTATCCAAATGAAAATAGCATCTTAATCTGACTAAAAATAGGAATTGAAGCTGACCAAAAAAAAGGGTATAGCAGGGAACATCTAACCTTAATATTACTTGTTTGCTAATAGGGTTCAAAGATTCCAGCAGTGAGTTTTTCAAAGCTCAAGAAGTTGAGGCCTTGTTTAAATAACATGTGCACTGAAAGCATAAGTACTTCCATAAAGATCACAAAAGTTATGCAAATCATGAGCGTGTAATACAATGACAAAAAAATTTCATTATGTATGAAATGTGTGTAAAACTGGTCAACTTGTGCTAATGTTTTTGAGTTTTTTGGATGTTGACATTGGAAATTATATTGGAATGATCTACATAATAGGATTGTTGTCTTTTTGCTTAATTTGGCTCTACATCAGTTGGTGGTTAGAATTGCCCACCTAACATTAGCAATGGAATTTGCATGCTATTTAGGTATTCTTTTTGGAAATAAGTTGGTTGTTAGGCGTCATGTGTAGAAAAAGTCTTAGAATTTCATCAGAATATTGTAAAAGGTTTTTTGATAGATTGTTTTCTCATTGTGGAGACGGATGTACAGGTAGCCACACAACTTAACGAGCTTAAGTTCTGTCATTGGTTATATAAACGTTCATCAACTTTTCTTGGTTTTTTCCGTTGGTTGTGTGATGTTGCAATCATCCCTATTTACTTTGTTTCCAGAATCTAGTAACCTTCTACTCATTTGCTTCTTGCTATTGAGAGTTTCATTGCTACAACATGCTCTTTCTCTGCTGAATGTATGTATGGATTTTATAAATTTGTTCACTGGAATATGCTATTATTTTGGATTATGGTTCCCCTATGTATCTGTTGTATCTTTTAGTCCTATGTTATATGCTACATCTTCCAGTCCCATGTTCAGTAGATGTTCTTTCTATAATGCTGCTACTGCTACTGCTGCTACTCTATTCTTAAAACGTTGCTGTTGCTATGTTCTTAAAAGTTGTTGTTGCTTGCTTTCTTTGAAACTGAACTTACATTTCTAGCCAGAATGAAAGCATTACTACAGCAGGCTGTAGACACCTCAGGCTACAGGATGGATTATTTTGAGTAAACCTCCATTTTGCCCCTAATTGTATCAGAATACCTTTTTGGAAGGTCACAGACACTTGAGCGCCTAGAATCAATTTTTTGTCATTTTATTGTTGGCTAGTTGTTTATTTTATACCACATTGATTTTTGAGCATTTTGTTTTGGATAGATATATAGGTTTTGATGTAATGAAAGTTCTATCTTTCTCATGATGTGAGCATTGTAACTCATCTTTTGATTTAATATATCCTCACTTTATTAAAATGGGTGGAGGGGTTTGGGAACAAAAATATTTGTTCTTAAAAATGCTTTTGGAAACGAAACACTTTGTTGATAATAGAAGTCTTTAGGCACAAAAATGTTTGTTGCGCAAGGAATGAAATATTTTGTTGGTCAAAATCAGATGCCTTACAACAAAATATATCATTGCAATTCCTATTACATGGCTTACTAATATTTAGATTTTTGACAACAAAATATTCTCTTTGTCTATGAAAAATAATTTTTTTGGAACAATATTATTTGTTGACTATTATATATACTTTTGTAACAAAGTAAATATTGTTGTCTATGTTCAACCTATTGGCAATGATTTAAACTTTTTTGTTGCCATGAACTTTTTGCAACAAGGATACCCCAACGAAGCTGGCAATGATTTTTTTTTTGTTGTGCATAGTTTTTGCAATGAAATTTTATACTTTTTGCAACAAATTATTTCATTGTGAAATATAAAATTTCTTGTAGTGATGGGGAATAAATTTGCTTCTTGTCTCGTCAATGCCAGTAAGCTTCTTGGCACTAGGAATCTCTTCATCATAAAAGAGTCCCATTATGGGGATGCCTACAAGGTTGTGCAAATCCCATAGTAATATGGACAATTCTCTAAAGAAAGTTAAAAGAGTATTTGTAAATGGACACCATACCTCATAAAATACTTTGATAATCTCAGAATTTCAATCATATGTGAATAATGAAGCATTTGTTGGATCATATACTTATGCGACAACCAACTTGTGTTTGCATTGGCTAAGGACATCTTCAGTCCACTCCCAATATCGTTTCATGTAATACAATTTTTCATCAAATTGAAGAGTTTATCACCACTTAGCTTTGCCTTGAATAATGCTATGACCCAATGTTGGTAAAATAATTAGTTTGTTTGGAGGACAATGGTGAGTTGCCCTTAAGGCCCACACTTTAGAAGTCTTGATCTCCTGGGTCCATTCCTCAGTATAAAGTGAATTAGTCAACCAAGCCACCTTGTTGTGTATCTACCAATAAGAGGAATATGAGTAGCCAAAAGTGTGTCTTTCTCTATTGGTTGATTCTCTTCATTAAGGATAATCAAATGTTCCAATCTGGCAATAGATGAAATATCTTTAAAGTAAATCATGGTGCAACCTACCAAAGTATGAGGAAAAAGTTAATCAAGTTGACGAGAAAGATAAAAAAGGAGAAAAGATGATATCTTAAGAAGATTAGCATTCGTAAAGGAAGTTAAGTATGGTGAAGAATGAAAGAAACCAAACAATTTTGGTCATGCTTAATGCTCATGTGTTGATGGAGGATTAAGTTCATGGACATCCTAAAATAATGGTGTATGTTCATAGAGACATTTTATCGAACATGAATTAGCATGAACAAAGTAATAAATGAATGAGACAAGAAAAAAAAATTACCTAGTAATAAAGAGCAAATACCCAACAATGAAAAGCAGATTCCCTGCAATCAATAGAGTAAATTCTTAATGTGTTGGTTGTGTGCTTTTGACCTTTCAATCTAGTCCTTTTTATAGGTGTTTGTTAAAGTCGATTAATTCAAGTAAGACTCAAATTCTTGGTTTGTTGATATGTCAATCATACTGGAAATTCAGTTTTTCAGGAAATAGATTAATTTCATCCAATCATCATGACAAGAACTCCTAACAAAACTTGACTTCTGCCAGAATTACTTACTATCAGAAGAAAAGTGGCGAAAGAAGGAAGTTGCCCTGAAATGGGAATTTCTTGACTTGATATATTTTTGTGGTCTAGTCTTCCGGTAAATTGTATTGAAAATTGAAGTAGATTTATTTAATTAAGTAGAAAGAAAGTAACCCCAGAAAAAAGAATCAATTTTTTATTCAAGAACTTCTTAGGTGTATGGAATTATGAGAAATTGTTTAGTTGGAAATGAGGAAAAAAAAATGGGCAAGCAATAAAGCAACAAATTCCTATAGCGGCAAGTTTTGATGGTAATGGTTGCCCATGTGGTGGGTCCCTTGGCCAATTTTTTTTTTTTTTTTTGGTTGATTGGCAATAAGAATGGTTGAATGTAGATAAAGCTTGTGTGATGGTCCTCTTGGCCAAGAAAATAGGGAAAGAAAAATTGATAGAAAGCTTCACATCAAATCAAAAGTTTGAATGATACGTGTGGGCCCATATAGAAGAAAATGAATCCTCAATTTCTTAGGGGTCGTTTGATTTTGTTTTCTGGAGGCATTTTCATTTATGGTGAAAAGGAATAGTGAAAAGTTAGTTATAAGTGTGATTTTGAAAATAAAATGTTGTTTGAATGTTTTGTTTAAAATAAAATGATTATGTAGAGTTGAAAATAAATTGTATTTGGATATTATAGTATTTTTGTATTAAAAGTCATGCAAAAATGAGTAGGAGAAAGTATGAAAATGAAGAAAGAATGTAATACTGTGTTTGGAAAAATATGTTGAGACTAAAAATGTGCATAAAAATAAGAGAGAAATTGATAGCTTTCTATTTTTATTTTCATAAGAAAATGAAAAGGAGTTTTGAAAACAAAACCAAATGGGCTCTTAGAGTTGGAATCTGTTAAGGACAAGAGTGAAATTCATGTGTTTATGTTGATATCTTAAGGGCCCGTTTGGTTTCATTTCCGTGGGGGCATTTTCATTTCCATTTGAGAATGAAAAATAGAAACTATCACTTTCTCACAACTTTCACCAAAAAAAGTACACATTTTCTTCTCAAAACCCTTTCTAAACCTACCCTATCATCTTATCATATATCAATCAAATTCAACTTTGATTTAACATAAAGTAACCACTATTATTTTTAAATTAATAAAATATACATATATTTTAAAAAATAAATCTTTTTAAATAGAAAAAAATATAAATTAACCTACTTTTCAATTTATAACCTATCTCTCATTACTTTTCAATATTTCATCCAAATGCATCTCAATTTCTATTTCTATTTTATAACTAACTTTCCAACTTTTGAAAAAAGCTAAAAATGGAAATATCTTTTGGAAATAAAACCAAACAGGCTATAAATCTTTCAAGCAAGCAATGTATTTAAATTCAATTTAGTAAACTCTTGACCATTTGAAGTAGTTTGACGTGGATGCCCCAAATAGATTTCTTTATTTTTAAATACTTTAAGCCTCGCCTCTGTTGAGATTTGACGCATCATTCGTCAAACCTTGAAGTGGGAGCATTTGAAGACAAATTAATTTTGACCAATTGAGAAGTGACATATGTAAAATAATATGCTAGATATTAATTTAAAATTTTCTATTTCTATTTTGAAATTTATTAAATTTAATTTCAAAAGATAACTAGTTAATTTTAATTAATTATTTATTATTTATTTTACACTCAAATCAAATATTGACAAATGTCAACGATGAAGTATTATAGCTAATCAAATCAAGTCTTGTAGCCTAGCGGTTTTGGGCTAACCAAATTGTGACATGTGACATATATATGTGCATGGACTTATCAAATCAAAGACATTTGATATTATCTCTTGATATTGATATAATCTTTTGAAGTTTGATATTGTCAAATTAAATATATTTGATATTATCTATTGATGTTTGATATTATTTTATCAAGAAGATAACTATCAAAGACGTTCAAAGTTATTTGAGATCTCCCACTAAACACCTATATAAAGGCGCGATCATAGCTCATTTGACACAACATAAAACCTAGCAAGTGAGATAAACTTTGAAAGACTCCATCAATTTTTTCAAGCAAATTCAAGAAGATTCATAACATTTAAGAAGTTCTTCTCGAAGCTCATTAAATTTTGCTATTTGATTTAAGATTAAGGTACGAAGCCCTTGAATTGGCATTATTTTCTTTAAATTGAATTTAAGAAAATCCACAGTGTTCAAAGTGTTATTCTTAGAGCTCATATATTTTTACCTTTGATTCGAGATTGAGGTACGAAGTCCTCGAATTAGCATTATTTCAAATCAAATCCAAGGAGATCAATGGTGTTCACGGCATTCATCGTGGATCTCATCAAATTTTAAGATCATATTTGAAAGAAAAGAAACAGATGATTAGATTAGAGTTCATAATTGATAGATTTCAATCTTATTTTATTTCTAGATTTTTCTTGTATTAAAGTTTTTATTTATTCTAGACAAAGAAATTTGCGATTACAACAATATTTGTCCTAACATGATTATTATAGTAAGTTAGTATTGGGATCAAGCCTCTACAACCTCCTCGATTGCAGGGCATTATGAACTAACCCCAAAAGGCCAGGATGTGACCTCATCTTAGGGAAATCAACTCGAATCTAACTACTAGGCATGAGGTAATTGCATAAATGTCTACTAGCTCCTATTGCACTTCTTCTCTTCTGCATTTATGGCATGCCACAAAACATTCCTTCTACATTAAAGATGTTAGGTAATCCTTTTTGGGCAAGACAGTAGTGAATGTCCTTAGTCAAGTAAAGGTTGCCATTTGTTCACTTATTTTGGGAGAAGACGCATTTTAACTCTAAAATATGGAACTTGACTTCATCTTTGACATGAGCCAAATAATAATTTTTACTCTATAATACTCTATAAATTCCTCAAACTAGCGTGTCCCAAGTACACATTTCATACAACTTAAGCTCCCAACTATCTTTCATTACTCTTCATTCCCTTATATATTGAGCTAAATAGGGTAGAGCATTAGCTGGGAGCCACCTCAACAAGCTTGATGTGTTTTGTGAATGCATGTTCGACTTGCGTACTTCAAGCTGAGTTTTGACCTTGTCATGAATGCGTTATTCAACAACAAGAATCTTTCCATTCATTTACCTTATAAACCCCCTATACTCCAAAATTTATTTCATCAATTGGAGCCATCTGCGACAATTAGAAATCTGGAATCATAAGATGGTGAACACAAGAAGCACAGTCCCATAAATCAAAACCACATTGCCAACCCTTCCACCTAGATGGAAGGCATGCCAGTTGATAACTCTTTTGCTCCAATACAAGTATTCTAGGCCTTAGAGCCCAAGTTTATCCATGGCTCATTTACACTAAATCATCAACGATGAGATAAATGACGTGCTTCTTAGGTAGCAACAATTTTTCATCAAGCATAGACCTTTACCAGCTTCTAGCACTGTCTCACCTCCTATAGTGGCTAAACAATATAATCAAAATATGAGCAAGAATATACCTCGTCATAATGTGGCTAGTGAAACCTTACGGGAGAAAAGCAAATCGCCCACTTCAAACCATTAGGACTTCATTTATTTTGTTGGGTGGAATGAGAAATGATTGATGGAAAATTAGATGAAACGATGATTGAATAAATAATTACTTAAATATTTAAATGATGAACCAATCAAATTGGTTATTACATGCATGCTTTATTAGACTATTATACTTCTTAATTATGTTCAAGTATCATGTTAACTATTTGATTTTTGATAGCAAATGAATGAGGAATCTTTTATAATTTTGATTTAGGATTATATCTATAATTTGTAATTTTTATTATTAGTAATGAAAAGTTGGATTTAAACAAGCCATAGAAGGATACTTTGTTTTTTTGGCTTCTGGGATTGTCAACAGGGCAGGCAGGCTGGCGGAGAAAGGGATAGCTTCCCTGCCCCTACTCCGCGAAGTCAAAATATTACCCACCCCATCCCCACGATAAGTACTCATCTTTGCTTCCTCGTGGGGAGATGGATACCCATGGTACCTACATGTTTGATATAATTAAAATTTATAAAATTCATAAAAAAATTTAGAAATAAAAAAAGTACTAAACTTTTTCAAAATATAAATTACTTCCAAAATTAAAAGATTTTCATACATAACAAAATATTTAATTATATTTTACAACAAAATATTAAAAAAAATAATACATAAACATAAATTTCATCAAAGCATAACAATTCCTCCTAATAGCTCTCAATTTAAGTTGATCCCACTAAAATATATATAGTTTATTAGAAGAAAAAAGTAATTCAGCTAATTTAAACAGGTAATAAGTACTTGTAGGGATAAGGAATATGATTTCAACTCTTTCCACATTTAACAGTCAGGGATTAAAATTATTCTCATATCCATCCCATTGCAGAAAATCCCCCACAAATACTTGCCGGGGCCAATAATTTTGGCAACCTATTGGTTTCATACCATTTTTGGATGCCCATAGGAAAACCTCCAAAATGATCTCGATAGAAAATTTGAAAAAAGAGCAATGACCTTTCAAAATACTATGTGTGAATATTAGGCATTGAGTGAAATTATGAAACGCGTTGCACTTGATAGCCCAGGCAAGTCCAAGAAGTCCTAAACAGTAATTTGAAACGCGTTGCACTTGATAGCCAAGGCAAGTCCAAGAAGTCCTAAACAGTAATTCAAGGCCATATATCTTCAGGCCTTCAGTTTTTTGGCGGCCCAAGACAGTATCACCCTTCCGGCTCATCGACTCATAGCTCCTATTTGGCTTAGGGTTTATCGGGGAATTTGAAATCCACCACTGTACGCGTTGCTCCAATGGCGAAACCCGCCCGAGGCCGCGCCACGTCTCCGTCGGGTTCAGATTCTCGCTCTTCCTCTCCCTCTCGTTCGCGTTCAATTTCTCGCTCTCGCTCACGTTCGCGTTCCTACTCGGGCTCGGATTCGCGCTCCAGTTCGCAGTCACGTTCCCTCTCTCGCTCAAGATCCTTCTCATCTTCCTCTCCTTCTCGTAGTGTCAGCTCTCGCAGCCCCAACCCTGCTCCTCCACGAAAAAGGTGAATTCTTTTTTGTTCCGCTACATTATATGTGGTTTTTTTTTTAATTTATTTATTTAGAAGATATTTCTTTGCCTGCTGGATTTTTTTTTCTTTTCATAAAGTAATATGATGAAAAGCTTGAACTTTGCCCGTTTGAAAGAATATTGGTTATCCAGAACCCATAATTCTCAAAGTTATAGATAAGTCTTGATTTTATATTTTATTAGATATAGTATTTTTAATCTTCTCTGTGGGGACCAAGAACTAAAATGTCATGTAGATTTGTATGAAATGTGCACATAAGCACCTTTGCAAGTCCGAACTACAGACTTAGGACAGGTTTCGATGCTCTAACCCAAAAGTGAGTTGTAACCATGGAAGGATTATGAGACTACATTTTGGAATGTATTTCTTAATCACTTTGGTTTTTTGTTGAAGTGATAATTTACCTGTGCTCTTCTTGTATTCTTTTCGTTGAGCTGCATGCTATTGACCATGTTTTTTTCATAACATTGTGCTTTGCATAGTCCTGCTGAAGGAGTCAAACGAGGGCGCTCACCGCCACCCCAAACTAAGAGAACTTCCCCACCTCCAAGGTGAGAATTAATTCTTCATTTATGTTAAATTGAAAGGCAAAGTTTTTTCCTTTTCTTTCATTTCTAGCTGAAGCTGAAGAATTGCCATATTTTTTTCAATCTTTCCACTATTATGATACTAATATTTTTTTCACTTGATTTTCTAATTGTAATTAATTATCCATAAATATGTTGTGAATATTTTTTATAATATGAGACTGGAAATGGCAATTTTCTTTTAGAGTGAGTGTGGTAATGGCATTTTCTTGTTATAGTTATGTCTTTTGAGATTGCAAAACATGAGAACTATAAATCAGATAATGACTCAGTTAACTTGCCCAGACTTCTGAAATGGAAAATGAAAATTTGTGCCTTGTATAAAATTTTCCTTACTGTTTTGTGTATGATTTTTTTTATTCAGTTTATTCTTGCTTTGGCTCTACTATTGGAGATTATAAGTATAGTATTTTTCCTATGCTTATCTATGGTCTATGTCTCCAGGAAAGCTTCTCCTATTCCTGAGTCACTTGTGCTGCATGTTGACCAGCTTAGTAGAAACGTGAACGAAAACCATTTGAAAGAAATCTTTGGTATGCTTACAGTTTCTGATTGAGTATATAATTGCTAGTTCTGTACCTTTTGTTATGGATGGTTGAAATTCATATACTTTAAGCTAGAAATATTGAGGGCTGATGAATTGATCTACATTTATGATAAAGTTTTGTATAATGATATTAATTTATTTATCTTGTTTCCGAGCCTGGATTTTATTCCTGTATTTTGCTTGTTTACAGGTAATTTTGGTGAAGTGGTGAATGTACGCTTGGCAATTGATCATGTTGTAAGTTGTAGGCCCCCCATTTTCTGTGTTGATCTTGCGACCAGCTACACTGTCTTTAATTTTGACATCTTTCTTTTGTACAGGTTAACATTCCAAAAGGATTTGCATATGTGGAGTTCAAGACTAGGCCTGATGCTGAAAAGGCCCATTTATATATGGATGGTGTATGATTTTGTTAGTTTTCCTATTTCATTGATTGTTGTGCTACTCTTATGGATTGCAATTCATTTATTCTCTACCATGTTTATTTAGGCTCAAATTGATGGAAAAATTATTCGTGCCAAGTTTACATTACCTGAGAGAAAGAAGGTTACTTCTCCTCCCAAGGCTGTTGCTACCACATCGAGGAGAGATGCCCCAAAATCTGAGGATGCTGCAGCAGATAGCGATAAGGATGGACCAAAGAGGCCGACAGAAGGTGAGATCTCTTTCTGAAAGTGCTAAAAATTATTTTGCGTTTCCCCTTTGCTGTGTAGTTGTTTACAAAAAAATTTTCATGATATTATCAGTGTCTCCTCGGCGAAAACCTCTCTCCCCACCTCGAAGAAGATCTCCTGTAGCACGAAGAGGATCTCCCAGGCGGGATCCAGGTTCTCCTCCCCCACCTCGTCGACGTGCAAATTCTCCTGCTCGACGTAGAGGTGATTCTCCTTATCGACGAGGTGACTCACCACCTCCGAGGAGAAGGCCTGCATCCCCTCTCAGAGGTCGTTCACCCTCCTCACCTCCAAGACGTTACCGGTCACCTCCAAGGTGAGGTCTTTTTTCAAATATCTCTGTATTTTGATTGTTTACCTACTTCTTGTTTGGCCATGGGCAGCTTTTGATATGTCTAACTCTGAGCAGGGCATCTCCAAGAAGGGTACGTGGTAGTCCTGTTCATCGACGTTCTCCACTTCCACCTAGGCGACGGTATGTTAAATTGCTTATGACTGTTATTCTTACTATCATCTCATCTCTGGAGTTCCTTTTCGTGCTCATCTTGTATCCCTTCCTTTTGGAATAATTTGATGTGATAAAGATTTGACTCTCTATCCCAAATTATTACTCCTCTTTCTATTTGAGATGTACTCAAGAGGCTTGATTTCCAAAAATGTTTCCCCGACCCACCAAACTACTCTCTAACTTAAAGTAATGACATTAACTCCTACACAGTGCTTTTGAGGGTTGTAGTGCAAAAATATGCAAAACCTAAAACTCCATGTCTAGTGAAATCAGAATAATTTTGCTCAGGTGGAGAGAATATTTCTTAGGTGTAAACTTGGCTGCACTATCTTGTGTTGTTCGCTTTTCAGTTATCTAAGGATGTATAATCACATAAATACTTCCAAACATTGAAGAGGTTTCTAGGAGTTGTGTGTAGATTCTTGTAGGCTTAACACCAGAGTTGGAGCACATGCCAAATAATCTTGAGAACTCTTTAATAATTGGCTTCCTTGGTTTTGGAGGTGCAATCCATACTTGGAAATGCATCCCATTTCAATCAGGATATTAATCATCTCTCAAGGAAATAAAAATGATACCTGGCACTAATGCACATTTAAACATATAGAATTATTCCTTGAACCATAGCTTCAGGAATCCTGCCCTGGGAAATGCATCATTAGTGAAAAATAAGCTTAAAAACTCAGGGATTGTCTTGGAAAAAGATTCTCTAGATTGTAGAAAAAGAACGCAAATATGTAGAATGTCTCCACGGCTTTGGCTAGAAGGAAGTACATGATTTATAAAATGAATCCTGTAAATAGCATAGCCATATTTCAAATTCAAGCACCCCTAGGGCTATTAGCTGCTAAAGAACCTCACTTTGCTCAAAAGTTGCTTTTTCTTGCAATTCGTTATTTGCCTGTGTCACTTAATTATTTCCATGTTCTTCTCTGTCCTGTCGTGTATACGAGGGAGAAAACCATGTTTCATGGTTAATTTCAAGCTATTTTCGTGCAGTTGTTGTTTGTAAAATATTCTACTATCGAAGCATAACAGTAGTGGTCTAATCTGTATTATCATTAATTCTGCATCTTTATAATCATGGATATCATGCTTGTAGTTCTCCAAGACGTGCTCGAAGTCCTCCAAGAAGGTCTCCTGTTGGTCGCCGACGCAGTCGCTCTCCTGTTAGAAGGCCAGCTCGTTCACCTTCACGATCGCCCACTCCCAGAAGGTGATATGCAACTAGTTCATCTCTCTCTCTCTCTCATATTTTATTTTATTTAACTTACACATTGTCTTATTGACCATTCACATTTATTTATATTTTATTGTTTTTTCTCTTGGTGAATTTTTTCTATCCTTGGGAAAGATTCTGATGTAGAATGAAGGAAAAAGAGAATAGTTTTGGTGGAAGCAATATAGTTTTCATGTTGCAGGACATACTAAACATGCATCACCATGCTTTCTGTCTCACCATGTTATTTTTCCCCTTGCCATGTGTACAGAGGTCGTGTACCACCTCCTAGACGTGGTAGATCGTTGTCTTACTCTTCATCACCTAGTCCACGCAGGGTATGTATCTCTTAGGTATCTTCATCAGTAGATT
Organism: Jacaranda copaia; assembly: GCA_014898725.1. Classification (NCBI taxonomy): domain Eukaryota; kingdom Viridiplantae; phylum Streptophyta; class Magnoliopsida; order Lamiales; family Bignoniaceae; genus Jacaranda; species Jacaranda copaia. The sequence goes on from JACGDI010002121.1 coordinate 93,850, forward strand.
CTTTCAGGTTGGTGACTAACACAGCTGCATCTTGTGAATTTGTTGCAGCCGCCACGAAGGGTTTCACGGAGCCGCAGTCCTAGAAGGTAATTTTCTTGATTATTTCTATGGAGTTTGTGGTGATATTTCTTCACAGAGAGTGAGAAATGTCTTTCGATGAGCAATTCAAGTTCTTTTGCAAGGAGTCAAATTTGCTTTTGGGCTAGCTTTTTATATCTATTTTACTTGTGTCCTTAAGCCTTATTCTTGGTATTTTTTGGATCTTGTTTGGTTATAATCAAGTTTTGTTCTTTCAGGCCTATAAGAGGAAGAAGTCGTGGTGGCAGCACCAGCACCAGCAGTTCTCCTCGTAAGCCTTAAGTGGGGAGGACAGAAATTCAGCAACCAACCACACACTGATTTCTGCGTGTTGTGCTCTATTAGAGGGGGCAGAGTAAGAGTTGTTTGGCACTGGAGTTCAACACTATCTGATATCTGTACCAATTTGAGATGATATATTTCGGTGCTTTCACTGGAGAGTGGATGCATTTGTATTTAAATGTTCTGTATGATCAAACTTTGATACCCTACTTTTCTTCTCAGAAAATTCCTCATCCTCTCTGTACCATTATGAAGCATATTTCCTGTTAGTTCAATAACCGGGGAAGCTTGCTAGAAGATACTCTGTTGAATTACATTTGACGCTGGAGTCCTGGAAAATTGGATAAAAACTTAATTCATTATGGTTGTGAAAAAGTCTCTTAGTGACGCACTCTCATTACGTTTGACTGAGTGGAGATGTGCGTGTGGGAACTTGCTCTTGTGCTTGCTAGCAAACTATTGCAGAAACTTATTGCACAAGAGATCATACAAATTGATCGAGTGCAGCTAGGCTGTGCAAATCAATTAAGTGCCACACCTTGGAATGTGGTTACTAGCAACTTCGCATCTATATGATTGTTTTATCTATGTACTTGCATAATATTTACAAACTAGAAGAGATGTTCTTCAGGGTTGGTTGACCTGTTGTATCTCGGCAATCCGGTGGGCACCTTGGCATCTGTGGCCACCCTCTCATCAATAACCTACTTTCCTTGGGATTCTCCGACTAAGTTTCTGGTTTTGGAGAAGATTTTAGGATGATCATGGTTTTCTTAAGGTGTAAGTGTGCATCTAAATCTATAATTTAAGTTGTGCTTTCGAATTGGTTCTTCTCAGAGGATTTACTTGGATTCAGATTCAAAACGATTAAATATGTTATTGCGTTACGACACTAGGATTGCTATGAGACTGGAAAATAATTTGTGGCATGGCATTATTCTTCCTCTCAGAATGCATGTGCTGATGGCTTTTGCTTGTTTTACTTAGGTACTCATAGATTGCAATACGTGTGTAATTATAGAGATCAGAATCAGGCCATGACTCAATTTAGTTGCCCAGACATTTGACTCGGGTTCGGACTAATGAATTCTTTTTTAATTATTTTTCTTGTTTTTCCTTTTGGTGGTTCAAATAGATTTGTGCTAATGGAAATATAATTATAATAAACTAAATTGTTGGAGAAAGTATTCTTTTTGAATTTGATAGATTAATAAATTATGGTGTTTGATGAGTTGTTTGAATGTTTTACCATAACTAAATTAATACAGTTAAAGAAAATTAATTTTAATACTGAATATCAATACACAAAAAGTGGAAGAGATCTTAGGGTAATTTCATGCAAAAATAGGGTAAGACTAATGATGGGGCGATTCCTACTGAGTTGCACTACTCTACTTGGGAAAACGAAATATACCAACAGGTACAGAGAATTCCAATTTTGTGCCATTAAGCTCTGGCTTGTACTCTTGCTTCAGTTTTAGGGACTTGCCAGAAATGATTTGCCTACACTACACGACTCGACCTGGAATATTCTGCAAGAGCAATTACCTCACAACATTTTATTCGGAACCAAAGCAACTGACTTGGTATAAAGTTCATAAATAAAACTGATAGCCTAAAACAAATGCAATTTTGAAAAAGCTGTGAAACAACAAAGGCATTTATCATATTGCAGGCATAATTAGGACAGAACAACAACATTGTCTGCCTTTCAACATCACGTGTCTGTTTGATATTACATAATCTACTCTCAGAAGCTGAGCACAATGTTGTACGTGACATAGTTACATCTTAGTTCCTGAAACACCAATTGTTCTCCATCCTGATAATCATAACAAACAGGGGTAGCATTTTTCTCTAGTCAACCCCCAGCAAACAATCACTTTGGTTATCCCAACATGAGCCCATCGGATAATAGGAAGATTATGCCACGGCCTCTTCATTTGCCCAAACACTTTTGTCTGTCACAATGAGAGTTGAGTGGTTGCTCCTGATCACTTTGTCAATTACCAAATGGTTTTTGGTCCTCAAAAGGTAACTCAATAGGTGTTGCATTGCTGTAGAACTCTTCCAAGTTGTAGAAAGCCCTTTGTTGAGGAAGAAAAATATGTACAACTACATCACCTAGAATAACAAACCTAGTTATTATAAATGGTTGTCAGCAGATATTAGCTAAATATGCAGAACAGGACCCATCTAGTTGTGATTTATTATTTAGCTGACCAACTCATGTAACTCCACATAATCTCAACAGCAAACAGAAGAACATAAGGACCATCATTAGGAAACCTCATGTAGAACTTTACTAAGCCCAATGAGATGGCAAATCAAGGCGAGTTTATGGAATCAAGGCCGTTGAGATCAGTGTGATTGTTGATACACTTGGATGGAGCTTCGATGGCCTCACTTAGCACACTTCCCAAATACTACCCTGCTCGTAGTCCAGTTTATAAAGGTGTCCCAAGTATGCTTTGGAATTTTTGTCAAAGAAATGGTAGCAGGACAAGTTGTTTAGATATACAAGTTCGCTAATGATAATGTTGAGCACAAAGAGTATTATATTTTTTAGAATTGCCAGAAAGCATCTTGTTCAAGATATTTTTCTTCAGACAGGTTTATCACAAACTTGCAGCTTAAGACCCCAGGGGGCATGTAATTCGTTTTCTTCTCTGCTAGCACATGATATCATAGGCTGCATACCTATTTCTGTTGAATTATTGCTGTAATTTAAACAAACTTACCGAAGTCCAACAATGTCCACGAGTTGGGTTTAGAATCCCCAGATGCTGTTCTTCCATATCGTGTTTCAGCTAAATCTCTTATTTTTGTCCTACATTAAACATATAAAGCACTCACTCTTTATCTCTATAGAAGATATGCCTAAATTAAGTACTAATAAATTAACTGAATCATCAAAAGGAAAAGTACTTAGATCACAATATATTTGCCTTACCCAATGGCATCAATTTGAGGCCGAGAAAATGCGGTTGCAATGATAAAAAATCGAGTCCAATAAACTAGAGGTTTCACAAAGAGAAGCTTTATATCTGCTGCCTTGATGTCACTTGCAACCTTAGCCAATGCGACGGCGACTGCACCAACCTCAGAAAACCATCAGTTAATTGGTTATGCAAACAGCAAACACATTAATATGTTGACTTTCTATCTCAGGAGAAGCAACTGCATAGTCCTCGATCCATGCATTTGTTTACATAAAAAAAATGCGGGGAAAACCAATACAAGTTACAGACTTGGAATTAGGCAAGAAAGAGTTTGTGCAACATCACATGAATCGGGGTATGTCCCTTGACTCCTGGTTCTCACAAGAAAGAAAATGATGTAAACAAAATGGAGATTCCACGAAACCTATTGGATTAACCGAAAACAGTAGAAGGGACACAATAGCCGCACACTTTCATAATTTAGCAAACTGTGCCAATTTGATATGGTATGCTTCTTAGCACACTGAATATCATGGTTTAGCAAGATCCTCAGAATTGCCAAATCCAACTCATTCATGTGCTTCTGCAAGTTTCTGTGTTTATAAGGCTCCCAAATCTCTCTCTCTCTCTCTCTCTCTCTCTCTCTCATATTTTTCTTCAGACTATATCATACAGAATTTCACAAAACTAAGTTGCAGATTATTATCTTTAAAGCATCCAAATGAAAACTAATTAGCCACAGTGGCCACTCAGGACTAGTTCTATTACAAGAGAAATCACCCAAAACAAAGTATAACCTAACAATACTGGAAGTGAGATGAGATGTAGCTAAGTATATCTGGTTGCCAGCTGCATCAACGCATTAACAAATAAGAAAGAGTGTCTTACAGGACAAGCATTCAGCATCATCATCAACCTCTGCGCTGGCAGACTTTTGGCCATTTCTTTTAAAGACCACCTTCCCATACTTCTTGAATAAGTCATCGAACATATCATCGGTATCTTCACTCACATTCTGCAAAGAATATTATTAGTCTATCAACTACCAACGCAACTTCAATAGTAATTATCAAGATGCACAAGGTTAAGGTTAAAAGGCATTATATGAATGTATGGAAATCAAAAAGATAAATGACTAAGTTTATGGAATTACATATAACTAATAGTAGTCAGCTTTTGGCATTCACTAGCGAAAAACTCCAAGGAAATAAAGGGGGAAAAAAAGAATTCAAAGAGAACCAAGAGACAATACTTAAACGACATTACTCTAATTCCAGTTATCATTTACACTGTCCTGACACCAAATTCAGCTGATTGAATACAAATTAATTTTGAATAAGGTTCAACCAAGAAAGAATCCAGACTCTCTCTATCTAGATAAACCATATTCTATCTATACAATGAACTCCATGTTGGCTAGGACATGAGCTAACTAAGTGAACTATCTAACATAATTTCAAACAACAATTATATGAAAAATCTGATATCTGCTATAGGTTGGCATAGAATAAATAAAATGAAGTGTGGAATTATTACCGAGCCTACAGCCATCCGGGTAAACAAGGACTTCTGAGAGCCAGGCATTTGTAAGGATTGACGCAGAGTGAAGTTAGCCAAAGACAGATTTCTGGGTCTTGGGAAGAGCTCACATTCTCGCCGGAAATGGTATCCGGAAATCGAAGCTTTGGTGCAAGAAAAAGTGCGGTGGTGAAGGGGGCCGGAGTAGATAATCATTTCTGATTGTTGTTTCCACCAAGTTAGAAGAGCATCAATGGATAGAGCTAGAGTTGGAGCTGCGGCTGCAAAAATGTTTTTCTTGAACACTCTTTAAGAGTTTGAGAGCGAAGGGGAAGGCAAAGGCAAAGGCAAGATTTTTTCCTTCTTTTGGCCGTTTTGTGGGAAGATAGAATTGCGTCACTCTTTTTTTTTTTTTTTTTTTAAAATAAATTACCGCGAGATGTGGGGGGTTGAGGCGAGACCCCTGCCTGAGCATTAATATGAAAGAATGTTTGCAAGAAGGATTACAAGGATGTGCAATTCCATCACAAAAGAAAGAAAAAAAACTTCCTATACATCCATAGCTGGACCCCCTATGTCTATACAATTCAATTGCCCAAAGATTTCAGAGTAACAAAAGACAAAAAATGCCGTCAACCCTTCAGCCAAAGTCAATATTTTCAAAATTGAATCGGATAATAAATTGATAACATTACTAATTATTAATTTAATCGATTTAATCGGTTCAATTATTGATTGAACTGATATGACGTCATAATTATTTTTGATTTTATAAATATATATAATATTTTAATATTACCAAAAAATAAAATTTTCAATTGATATAAAAAGAATATTATTTGAAAAAAATTTCAACTTACTTAATTTTAAATATATTTTTTCAAAAAATAATACTATTTCACAATTTATCAAATATAAATAAATAAATAATAATATTTTATATTAATTTTGAAACGGATATTGAATTGATAACATTACTAATTACTAATTTAATCGGTTCAATCGGTTCAATTATTGATTGAACTAGTATGACGTCATAATTATTTTTAATTTTATAAATATATATAATATTTTAATATTACGAAAAAATAAAATTTTCAATTGATATAAAAAGAATATTATTTGAAAAAAATTTCAACTTACTTAATTTTAAATATATATTTTCAAAAAATAATACTATTTCACAATTTATCAAATATAAATAAATAAATAAATAATATTTTATATTAATTTAAGTAATCATTCGCTTTTTGCTTCAACTCAAAGTAAAAATAAATTCTTTTACATTAAATATTCAACATAATTTAAGAGAGATTAAATAAAAAAATAACAAATTAAACATAATCATTCATATATAACTACCATTTCACTAAATTTCAAGAAAATAAATTCATATTTTAAAAAATTACATGTGCAAAATCTTTAATCATTATCTTTAACTATAATTTATTGTTTCTTTTTCACTTTTTTTTCTTAAAAAAATATAAATTTTTCAAAAAAAAAGAAAAGAAAAGAAAACAAGTGAACTAATTGAACCAATTCGATTTTGATCGGTTCAATCGATTTTAACTTTTATCGGTTCATATGCTTCAATTGGACCGGACTAGCCATTGGTCACTGATCCGATTTTCAAAACATGGCCCGAAGGTAAGGCAATACCATTTCTACCATTCTAATAAATTTCTTCACATAAATAGGGAGGTCGTCCTCGAGAATAGCCATGGCACCATGTTGTGTTGAAGCCTCTTTTGCCAAGAAATACGCCATTGAATTCCCTTCTCTAAATATATAAGAGAGATTCACGTTTAGTTGAGCCCTTTTTTTGAACTAAATGGATGGCAACCTGAGCTTCAGTTTCATGTTGTGATTTTGAAGCAGAAAATAAAGTCGTGTTTTTCTTATTTTATCTTTAGTTCCATCTGTGAAGTAAAACAATCCCGTTTTCTTCTGATTAAGGTTTAGTCTAAGTAATTAGGTTTTATTTGCGTTAATTAAGAATAATGGGAGGATTAAGTCAGGACAATGTCATTTGGATTATGAGCGATGGCGTTGTTTCAGCAATGATTCTACCAAAACTAATTGGAGCAAGATGGAACACACATCGTCCCCTTGAATTATCATTTTCATGCAAATTATGTATTGTTAGGCCTAGTGTCAGAATTAGTTGTAAAAAACCTTTTTATAAATTGACAAAGAAAACAAAAAATGCTGAGGCAATTATTGAGCACAAAATTCTCTCTCTATTATTCTGTTTCTTTTCTTCCTCACTCTTTTAATTACTCTTTTCCTTTTCTCTTTCTTTTCTGCTAATTATCTCTTAGATTGCATGGACTCTGTCTTGAATTTAGCGACTCTCGCCAAGATCATGGTCAATTGCAACAAGTGGTATCAAAGCTATCGGTCTATGGCTGCATAACCTAGATGGCGAAAAACAACAACAATCGCATAGAAGCTCTAGAACGTCAATGTCGGAATTAAAGGAAACCAACTAGACGTTGCTGGAAAGTTAGTAAGAACTCAAGCAACAACTAGAGCTGGTTACTAAACGATTAGAAGAAATACTGGTGAGCAAGGGGACGAAACCCACAACATCATCCACCCCAATCCATCAAACACCAACCAGTGGCCTTTTACCCACCCCCAGACAAAAAAGTCATGAAAACATCAATCCTACCCTTAAAACACCCAAGGTCGACTTCTTAAAGTTCACTGGTGACAACTCTTGAAAGTGGCTCAGGAAATGTCATAAATTTTTTTTGTTCAACCCCATGAGCGATTACGAGAAGACTCTCTTAACTGCAATGTATATGGAGGAGCAGACAGACAGTTGGTACCTGGAATATGTGGAAGGTAAGGAAGGAATAGGTTGGGATAAGTTCTCTGAGCTAGTATTGCAACAACTTTCCTTTCAAAAAGAGGAAAACCTTGTTAGCCAGTTTAATAAGCTTAAACAGACCACTACTGTCAGTGAGTATGCCACTAGATTTGAGGAGCTTAGGGCATTTTATGATTAGTATGAACCGAACCTTGTTTGAACAGTATTTTATTGATAGCTTTGTAAGTGGCCTCAAAGATGAGATCAGCCAAATGGTGGAGATGTTTAGTCCCACATCGTTGGCTGGTGCCATTCACTTGGCTAAAAAATAGGAAACCTTGGTGGAACTCCTTGGCAAAGGATCTAAAAATGCCAAAAACTTTGCTTAAGATAATTTAAAAAACTGGAAAATTGCTAACCCAAACTTAGGGAAAACTGAATTCTCCCTATTAAGAGATTATCCCTAGAAGAAATGGAGAATAGGAAAAAACAAGGCCTATGCATTAACTGTGATGAACCTTATCATATCGGCCACAAGTGTAAAAGATTGTTTGTGATCCTAGGTGAGGAAGAGGAGAGCTCAAAAATGGAGGAAAAAGAGTCTAAACTAATTAATATTTTAGTTAGTACTGCTAGGGCAAGTACACCTTGATACTATTAAGCTAGTAAGGCATGTCGGGAACCACACGATCACCATCCTCATTCAACACAAGAAGCACACATAGTTTTTTAGACCCTAACACTGCTAGTGAAGTTGGTTGTGAGGATGAGTATATGCAAACATTATTAGTCACTATTGTTGATGGAGGGAAAATCCAATGTAATGCCAAGTACCCTAGTTTCACATGGGAAATAGGAGGTTATCAATTCACTGTTGAAATGAGGCTTCTAGGATTAGATGGCTAGGATATGATTATAGGGGCGGACACTTTTAGGAACTGGGGAGCTGTCACATTTGATGTTGAGAAGCAAACTATTAAAATTAAGAAGGGCCGCAAGAAATTAACCTTATAGGGAGCTCAACTCAAGGTGAGACAAAGCATGATCATAGGTAAAAACCCCTTTAAAATGATTAAAAAGAAGAAGAAGCCCCTAATAAGCTACTTGTGCATAATTTCAACTATTAAAGAAGAGAAAGAACCCTCCAGCACCTAGAATTTCAACCTGTACTAGATCGGTACCGTCTCCTATTTCTTGAACTAACTACCTTACCTCCTGCCAAGTGCCATGACCATAAAATCCCTTTGAAAAAAGGAGTAGAGCCTTTTAAACAGCCACCCTATAGATACCTATATGTCCAGAGGGAGGAGATTGAGAAACTAGTTGTTGAAATGCTGAAGAATGGGATTATACAACCTTGCAATAGCCCTTTCTCTTCCCCAATTTTACTAGTAAAAAAAAAGGATGGGTCGTGGAGGTTTTGTGTAGACTATAGAAAATTGAATTCTCTAATAATTAAGGACAACTTCCACGTACCTTTAATAAAGGACCTCCTGGATGAGCTAGGAAATGGAGCCATTTTTTCAAAAATAAACTTAAAGGCCGGCTACCACCAAATTAGGATAAATCACCAAGACATGCCTAAGATAGGCTTCATTATTTCCTCAGGTCTTTACGAGTTCAAGGTGATGCCTTTTAGGCTGACCAATACCTTAGCTACCTTCCAGTGTTTAATGAATCAGATTTTCGAGGGATATCTTAGGAAGTTTGTGCTATTTTTTTTTTATGATATACTAATATATAGCCAGACCTTGGAGGAACATAAGCAACACCTAGAATTGGTCTTTGAGGAGCTTAATAGGAACCAGTTTTTTGCCAAATCCTCTAAATGTACTTTCGGACAGGAAAAGGTAGATTACCTAAGACATATAATAAGTAAGGGAAGAGTAAAAGCTAACCTTAGTAAAGTTCAAGCTATGTTAGAGTGGCCAATCCCTAAATCAGTGAAAAGCTTAAGAGGGTTCCTAGGACTTACTGGCTACTACAAAAAGTTTGTGAGACATTGTGGAGTAATTGCAAAGCTACTAATTGAGCTCACTAAGAAGGGGAAGTTCCAGTGGATTGGGGTCACCCAACAAGCTTTTCAAGCCTTAAAAACTGCCATGTCCGCAGCATTAGTATCACAACTTCCTGATTTCTCAAAAATATTTATATTAGAGGCCGATGTTTGCTATTCAAGGTTGGGGGCTGTTTTAATGAAAGAGAAGAACCCTTCATGAAAAGGAGTTATTGGCTGTGATCTCAACTGTGGAGAAATAGAGACCTTATCTTCTTCGAAACCCCTTCATCATTCGGACCAACCAACAAAGCCTCAAATACCTCCTTGAGCAAAAAATTTCTTCTCTTTTCCAACGTAAATACCTAACCAAGTTGCTAAGGTTCCAATTCACCATTTAACATAAGAAAGGCAAGAAGAATAAGGCAACGAATGCTCTACCAAAACAGATGCTAGAGGAAGAGAATTGTCAAACCATCACTATACTTTAGCTGGTATGGTTAGAAAAGGTAAAAAAAAGTTACAAAACTGACCCCATGGTCGAAAAGGTGCTTGTGGAGAAAATGATAGCCCCATACAACTTGTCTCTATACTATTATAAGGAGGGGATTGTCAGGTACAAAGGAAGGCTGTATGTGGATATGTTTATCAATCGTAGAACAAAGGTGGTTCAATTTATGCATATCTCAAGTGTGGAAGGACATTGTGGCATTTAAGGGACGCTACAAAGGACTAGGAACATCTTTTTATGGCCAAAGTTAGCTGAGACTATCCATCAGGTTGGGTCACAGTACTATGTATGCCAGATAAATAAACATCAAGGGGCTAAGGCCTCTGGTTTGCTGCTACCATTGCCAGTACTTGACCAAGCTTGGAAGTATTTAACCACTGATTTCATTGAACAACTGCCAACTTCAAAAGGGAAAAGTGTGATATCGATAGTTTTTGATAGGTTTACAAAATATGCTCATTTCTTTGCACTTTCACACCATTTCACAACATCACACATTGCACATATGTTTGTTGCAAATATTTACAAATTACACAATTTTTCTGGTAGTATAGTTTTTGACAAGGATAAAATTTTTACGAGTCTTTTATGGAAAGAACTCCTCAGCATTTTGGGAATTCAGAAGCACCTAAGCACGACCTATCAACCCCAGATAAATGGTCAGATCGAGAGGGCAAATCAGTGACTGGAAACATACTTAGGTACATGTGTAGCTCAGCACCAAAAAGATGGGTTGACTGGTTGGTTATGGTCGAGTGGTAGTATATAACACTAACTACCACTCCTCAATCGCGATGACTTTGTTTGAAGAATTGTATGGCTATAAACCTTCATATCTAACTCTGGATCCCTACTTACAGACTACAGCCATGGGAATGGAAGAACTTTTGTCTCACAGACAACAGATTACTCAACACCTCAAGGATCATCTCACTAAAGCCTATGAAAAAATGAAACACATAGCTAACAAACACCAAAGGGAGGTTGAATTGACAATAGGGGACTATGTTTATCTCAAACTTTGACCCTGCAAACAAATCTCCGTAAGGAAAAGCAAGCTATGGAAGCTGAGCTCTAAATATGCAGGACCATTCTGGGTAGTAAAGATGATTGGTGAAGTAGTGTACAGACTCACACTCTCAACAAATGCAAGACTCCACCCCGTCTTTCATGTCTCCTTACCAAAGAGGAGGATCTAGCCTTCAGACAATGTCACCAGCTTGTTTTCCCTATTTACCAAAGAAGGGAAAGTGATACTTTAGCTGGTAGCCATCTTAGCTCGAAGATTAGCCAAGAACAACTCCGTTGTTCAACAAATCCTGATTCAATAGGCATATCTGCCTAAAGAAAAGACAACCTGGGAAGATTACATTGTCATTACCTAGCAAGTCCCCAATATTAAATCTTGCCGTCAAGCTTGTGAAAAAGGAGGGAGTGATGTTGCAATTTTGAAGTAGAAAATAAAGTTGTATTTTTCTTATTTTATCTTTAGTTTTATCTGTGAACCAAAACGATCCCATTTTCTTTTAATTAAGGTTTAGTCTAAGTAATTAGGTTTTATTTGCATTAATTGAGAATAATGGGAGGATTAAGTTAGATGATGTCGTTTAGATTATGAGTGACGGCGTCATTTTGGCAATGATTCTACCATAACTAATTAGAGTAAGATGGGACACATGTTGTCCCCTTGAATTATCATTTTCATGAAAATTACGTATTGTTAGGCCTAGTGTCAAAATTAGTTGTAAAACCCCTTTTTAGAAATTGACAAAGAAAGCAAAAAATGCCAGGCAATTATTGAGCACAAAATTCTCTCTCTATTATTCTGTTTTTTTTTTCCTCACTCTTTTCATTCCTCTTTTCCTTTTCTCTTTATTTTCTACCAATTATCTCTCAAATTACATGGACTCTGTCTTGAATTTGGCAACTATCATCGAGATCGTGGTCAATTACAACATTTCAACCTAAATGTTAGATAGTCCCCTTTTAGCACACAGTGTAAGACCCATGTAAATTGCAAACAACTTAGCAAAGATGTCATTTTGAGACCCACTGGGCTGAAGGAAAGCAAAAATAACTTGGCCCCTATCATCTCTCAAGACTCCCATGGCTCTAACTGTACTTAGGTTACCTTTACTCGACCTATCTGTGTTAAGTTTAAGTCTCCCAGAATGAGGTTTCTCCCATTTAACTAGTTTACTCAAGGGCTGACATTTCAAGATGAGAGGAACTTCAAACCAATCTATTAACCATCAGTCCCCCTGCTAATTTTTTTCTCTAAGAAGGTCCACCTTAATAGCCACATAAATATAGTTCTTGATCCTCCAAATAATTCTTTTAACCGACACATTCAAACTCTTATATCTCTTCTCATTTCTAGAACACCAGATAAACTAAAGAATTAGAGCCAGACAATGAAAATGATGTGTTTTTCCCCTTCTCTGAGGCTACTATTCTTCCAAGCCACAAGCATGATGCTAACGCTTTTCGTATGAGGGAGAGATAAATAGAACATCTAGGTAAAATATCTCCAAATATCAAAGGAAAAAAAGTAAGTAAGAAAGAGATAACTTACACTTTTACCAGCATGACAGAAATTACACTTGGAAGCTAATGAGATTCCTTTCCTTTTAAGTCTCTCATCCACCAAGATTCGGTCATTCAGAAGTCACCACAAGAATATGGAGAAGGTAGGCATAAAAATAGAGTTCCAACAAAGCTTTGCCAGAGAGATATAATAACTGCTTGCCACGTGTGCTTGGTATTGAAACTATCATTCGGAGAAAGCTTCCAATAAATTTTATCCACTAAGTATTGAAGGATGGGAGTACAATAGATTTGATCCACAACATGTGCTGGAGCACATCCTCCACTTTGCTTCTATTCCAAGAGTTATTAATCCATAATTCATTCACTCGAGAGATTGAAGTAGTGTTCTGGTTGATCAAATTGATAAGATGCCTTATCCCACTTTAACCATTATGCCAAAAAGAGATATTGCCATCCCCAAGACTCCAAAAAATAAACTGTTTAGCCTCCTCTTTGCCAGCCCAAAGTCTCTTCCAAACATAGGAGTTATATGGAGAAATTTTAGTTTTCAATGGGTGAGCTCTATCATAATACCAGCGCCATATATAGTCAGCCTATAATGAGATTCTAGCCTTGAATCTCCACCACAATTTAAATGTAAAAGTAACCACCATGTCTTTAAGTCTCCTCACATCCAAACTATCCTCCTCAAAGGGGTAGCACAATTTATCCCAAGCCTGCTAATGCATTTTCTTTCGATCCTCCATTGAGCCCCAAAGATAGCGATTTGGAGGGTTCATAGCCTGCAAAACATATAAAAGAATGGAAAACAAAGTGCTTTTAATTAATGTGAGTCTATCTCCAATTATGATTTTGTAGTGTTCCCATCCCAAGAGCCTCCTCCATAGCTTAGCAATAATAAAATCATACATGATGGCATATCATTTTTCTTTGTGTAATGGGGCCTGCAAGTAAATGAAAGGTAAACTGCCTTTAGAGAAATCCAAGATCTCCTCAATAATCTCATCCATTACACTGTCTCTTTTGTACCAAATAAAAGAACTCTTCTCGAGGCTAACAATTTGGCCTAAAGCCTTTCATATTTTGTAAGGAAGAACTTGATAAGCTGCAGATTCAAGGTCTTAGCTTTAGTGAAGATCATCACATCATCAGCATAAGCCAAATGAGAGAGTTTAATATTCTTGCCAATGTTGAAATACAAATCATGATTTTGAGCAAGGAAACAATCAAGCCCCTGTGAAAGGGCTTCGGCAAAGATGATGAAAAAGCTTAACGATGATGGGTCACCTTGCCTCAACCCTCTTGAAGATTTAAAACACCCAATTGAGCCCTTATTAACAAGCATTGAGAACCAATTATTTGAGATAAAGTTGTTGATCAAAGACCTCCAAGCATTAAGAAAGTTTAATCTTTCAAGAATCACCAAAAGAACATGCCAATTCACCCTATCGTACGCCTTTTGCATGTCCAATTTAAGTATCATGTTCTCTTTGCTCCTACCCAACTTATGAACCAACTCCAAAGCTAGTAAGATGTTTCCAAAAATTAATCTCCCTTTGCAAATGCACTTTGATTAGAAAAGATTATATAAGAGAGATATTTAGCAAGTTTATGAGCTATAACCTTCAAGATGATCTTGTTAGTGGTATTACATAAACTGATAGGCCTAAAGTCCTTCTAAGAAGATGACACTTCATTTTTAGGAATAAGAGTAATTGTGGTGGCACAAATTCCCCTCAGAATAGTGGTTCCATTAAAGAAGTCCTAAACTACCGAGCATGTATCATCCTTCATAATCTCCCAACAATAGTGGAAAATTTTAGCCCCAAAACCATCAAGGCCCACAATACTATTAGTTGGAATGCTAAAAATAGCCTCTTTGATCTCCTCGAGAATTGGGTATCTCATAAGCTGCTCACTCTCGAAGGTCTTGGATAAATTTGCAATACACTCTAGAAACTCAGCCAAAGTGTTACCTTCGATCCCAAATAATAAGTCCTCAAAATAAGTGGTTGCTAAAGTTCTTAATTCCTCCTGACTTGTAATAATCACCACATTCTCATGAACATCATTAATTCTAGACTTTACCCATTTCTTTTTTGCCAAACTTTGAAAAAAATTAGTATTTCTTTCGTCTTCCAAAAGCTATCTGCTGGCGGATTTTTATCTCTAGAAATCATTTGCCATGGCCAAAGTCAAAGCCAACATAGCAATGTATCTTTTGAGATTCACAAGGTTAGAGGAACAAAGGTTAGCATCATATAATTCCTTGGCCTCATTGGCAGCCTTTATAGCTTCACTGACCATTCTAAACATGTTGCTAAACACATCATTATTCCAACTCTTAAGCATTTTTTTCATTCTCAATAGTTTCAAATATAGGCCTAGCATGCCTTTTCTCTCAATGAAGCTACCCAAATTCTTTTCACCACCTCCAAAAATTCCTTATATCTCACCCACATGTTCTAAAATCTAAAACTAGATAGAACAAACCAAGGGTTAACTCTCGAGAAAGAAAAATAAGTAGAGCATGATGGTTTGAAGAGGATATCGCTAGGTGAGTGACTTTCGTGAAAGCAAAATTCTCAATCCAAGATACTGAGTAGAAAACTCAATTATGTCTTTCCCACATCGAGTGGTTACACCACGTGAAAGATGAACTAACAAAACCTGTATCCTTAACATTGCAATCCAAAACCATATCCGCAAAATCTCCCATGGCTCCAACATCCAGGTTAGCCCCCACTATTTTATTTAAATGCCTCAAGGATTATATTGAAATCACTTCCTACTATCCACGGCCAAGGTAAGGAAGCAATCTGTCTAAGAGAATCCTACAATGGTTGCCTTTCAAGCTTAGAACATTTTACATAAATCACTGAACAATGAATAGGTGCTGGCCAGGAAAGATTATATAATTTTAAATGTAACAATTGTTATAAATCCATCACAACCTTCACTGTAGTATCTCTGTCAACAAAACACCAAATTTTGCTATTACAATTGGACAAACTAAGATGAAGACTAAGGCATCTTGGCAAAAAATTAGCATCGAGCTGAATCAAAGGTTCTAAAAGCGCAAGAAATTTAATATTATATTCCCGCACCAGATTGTGAAGGTCTCTTTGCGTGACTTTCTTTCTCATACCCCGCACATTCTATATAGCAAAATTATTCATTTGAAAGATGATTTAGAGGGTTTAGGTTTCTTAGATTTTTAGGATAAGGGGGCTTTGTTTTAAGGGGTTTAAGGTTGGGAAGGAGCTCCCATCTGAGGACGTCCTGGGAGCTTTAAATAGTTCTTTGACATCTAAAACAATGTCCTCAAATGTCATTAGGGCTGAGGGAGGAAGATTCTCAACAGAGGCTAGAGTTAAGGTTTTCCCCTTTAGCTTGGATTTAATCTTTATGCTTGGAGGGAGTACGAATTGTGTATGGGTGGCTAAAGGTATAGATAAATGATCAGGGTTGTGTTTAGGCAAAGTGGTAGAGGAAGAGGTAGGGTTATTTGGGTTAGGAAAAGCAACATCCACATCAACCCTCCAATTTACTATATTATTCATTCGCTTAGGAGAACCCACAACATCCTCCAATTCAACGTTATCACTTAAAGCATTAAATCCATTACTTATCTCAATATGAAGGATTCAGTACTTCCTTGGCACTACTAGGCCCTTCTTCATTCTTGAAAATTGATTCAACAACCTACTTCTCTTTATCTCACATGCTCGGTTTCACAAAATCCCTATACTAGGCTGGTTTAGAGGCGTTGCCATTGATGTAGCAAGCTTGCTCATCATGGCCAATGTGCTTGCAATGGGAGCAATATTTGGGCAATCTCTCATACATAATCTTAACATCTATAGTGGATGAGTCGCAAACAATTGAAATCTCCTTTCGAAGGGGTTTAGTCAAATCTAGATCAACTCATAATCTAACATAGTTGACCCTTGCATTGTTCAAAGTTGCCTCATCAGCTTTAAAGGGTTTACCAATCATCTCACCAATTGAACAAAGAGACTTTCTATTGAATAGGTATACAACAGCAGTTTGAGCAACTGAATCTAAACTAGGGCTACTGCAGGTTCCAAGTGGGGGTTAAAATCTGGGGACCATTGCAAAGTCCTCATTGGTAGGCCATTAATGTGCCATTCCCTTTTCAATCTAAGCCTTGAATAATTTTTAGCCGAGCTTAGAATAATAAAAATATGCTTATTATTGAAAACCCAAATGTGAAATTCCCCTGTGAGGTTCATCCCTTTAAACTGCTTCTCGATGACATTCAATCTAGGTACCAAAAGAAAATTTACCAACCAAAGTGTATTGGAGAGACGGCCAGGTCTCGCACTTTCTTTTCAAACAAGATGAGTTGGGCCTTATCATTAGAGACACAAATAGTACCAGCTTTTGGGCTAAAGGGGTTGAGGAAAAAAGACCTAAAATGGTAAAAATCGACCAAAGGGGGTGGCTCACCTGTGCAAACAGCTTGGGCAAAGGAAAGAGAGGATTTAGTATGGGAGTGTTTTGGGAAGGGCATATGAGGAGTGGGCGAGGGAGGGAGACCTATCGAAATGGCGGAACTAACTGGACTACGACATCTCTAGGATGGGGGAAAGAAATGGGAGTGAAAATACTGAGGTTGGAGAAAGAAGAGGCAAAAATAGGTCATCCATGGAAAAATCCTGGAGAGAGGTCTCTGCCAACCACCAAAGGGGGCGATGCGGGGAAGCTACCAGAGGAGAAAGGACAACCTCTCAACATCACTCATTCAGTTTCATGGTAAAAATAATCCATCTGCTCCAATAGTATGAAAGTTAGATCAAGTTTCATTTTGCTTTGGGGTCTAATTAGATACTCGTACATGGTACACTATTGGGCTGGGTACCAAATCTGTCATATATATATAAAGCAAAATTCTCTTACACTCTCACCAAATGACTTCCATATCTACATTAAATTATCATATATTTATTTTATTGTTAAATATTTAATTGATTGAAAAAAATTTAAAGTTGCAAATGAAATTTTATTTTTCACTCAAAAGCTACAGGAATGTTTGGTTATGTTTTTTGTTTGATTTTATTATGTGTTTATTATATGCTTTGGGAGAATGAATTATTGAAAAATATTAAAGTTATTTTTTCGTATATTTGTTTATATTTTGAATGAGATATTTTTTACTGTAGTAGTTAAATCAATGATTTTTTATTGAGTTTTTGGGATGAAAATGGAATTGAATGATTTTTTAAAGTTAAAATAATAATAAAATATATAATATATATAATATATGTATGTATTTATTGGAGAATGTATGTTTTGGAAAAAAAATAAAGATATTTTTGACTATATTTCTTCAAAACAATGTTATTCTAGGAAACATAACTAAACAAAGCCTACTTATTTCTATTTTTTCCCTACTTTCTTATATTCTCATAGGATGCTTCATAAGTCAATTTTATATTCTTCTTAAAAATAATTCTACAAAACCATCTTAATCTCATTATTTCTTCTAACTATTATTTGCTTTAAATTCAAGTGATATGAATGAAATAAAAAGAGATTAGTGATGTACATTAGAAGGATGAAATTTTTTGACCACATTGATTTTTTTTGTCTTGTGGATAATTTTATATTTTTTGAAGTGATAAGTTTATTTTGAATTATACATTATTTGTATTATATCAATCAAAATACATGCATGCAAGTAGGGTTATCAATGAGTCGGATTCGAATATGATCCAAGATTCTATAAGATCTGTAGTTGGCAGCTTGATATAATCATATTTGAACCTAGATAAAAGTTGGATATTCATCATATATCTAAAAAAATCCAAATCTAAATACTCCCAAAATCATCATATATTTATTATTTTTCGAAAAATTTAGTAAAATTCAAATTCAAAACAATCATCCTTAAAAAAAATATATACTACAAATTAATAAATAAATTTTTAAGTCTATTGATCACTTAAAAGTAATAGTAAAATTAACTTTAATTAGATTCATTCACTAGATGATTGCATTTTAGGTTTCGTTGCTAATAATAATACTTATTTGACATTATAAACATATAGTTATACTTGCTTTTTCAATCAACTAATTTTAGACTCAAACTTATTTTGATCAAATAGAGATTTGCATTGCATTCTTATCATATCATGGCGTTCGACTACTACTCATTATTCTTTCCACATTATTTTTTTGTTATAAAAATAAAAAAATAAGTGATGTAATTATGATGTAAATAAGTTCGAAATCTAACAATTATATGAAAAATACTTGATTTGACTGACATGTTATATAGGAGTTCATTACTTCCTTCATCCAAATATCTACTTTGACATTGCTATAGGTCATTGTGTATACATATGCATAATACTATATGAGTTCATTTGTTTGCTTTGAAATTGTATGATAGATACACAATCCAACTTAATTCTAATATTTGGTTCAATTTTAGAAGTCCTAGATACAATTAGGGCCTAGTATATATTTAAGGTCAAACTTAGTTTGTGTATCAAGGCCTGGGGGTGTGAATTATGCTATATTTTTCAACCTAAGTTAGAAATAAATTATAATTTATCAAATGAGATAATTGTACCAAGCAAATAATTAAAATTAGATATCAAATTATTTAAAATATGCAAACAAACATTAGATGGGATTTATAATTACCCACTATTTACCCTAGTTATAATTATCATGCCTAATCTGAACATACCAAACAAATGAGCTTTATATGTATAATACTAAGAGGGTGTTTGGCTAAACTTATTTTAAATATCATATAAACTCCTACATCTTATAAGATGTTTTTTAAGCTTATAAAATTTTAGATCTTATTTTTAAAATAAGTTGTTAAAGTGTTTGAATAAAATAAGATTTTGGAGATTATAAGATGTTAATAATGTCAAATTTGTAATTAAAATGGTTCAAAATGAAGGAATTTATTAAGATCTTCAAAACAAGTTAAGGTTTTCTTACTTTTTTCTAAAAGAGCTTATAAGCTCCTAATATCTTATTTTAAGATCTTATAAACTCTTTTTTTTAAAAAATTATTAAATACTTTTTATCAACTTATAAGCTCTTAAACATCCAATAAGATGTTTTGAAGAGCTTATAAGCTCACCCAAACACCCTCTAAATATATTCGAATTCAAATTATTAATGGATCGGATCGATAATAGATATAATTGAGCCATATTTATATTCACTTTATTTATTTGGAACTACAAACTATTTTAATAAGATCATATTCCTTGAATTCTTTATCAATTAAAGATAATAAATAATCGAATTGAATTCAAATCAAATTTAGATTAAAAATCGCTCCATTTGCAACCTTGCATGTAGGCAAGAGGACTAGTTTTTTTAAATTTTGACACTATGTTCTTCTATGTTTTGGCCATTTTCTAGAAAAAAATTTAGAGGAATGAGTTTTTGGAAAAAATTTTGGATAATGTGCCGTGTATTTTTTTTTTTGGAAAAATATGAAAAACAATTTGAGAATGAGTTGATTGTTTCTTTATATTTTAGGGAGAGAAAATTTTTACTGTAGATATCAAATCAATTGCTTTTTTGTTAGATTTGTAAGATGAAAGTAATTTTTTTTATATATTGTATGTATGTATTTTTAAAGTTGGATGATGTGTGTGTGTGTGTGTGCGCGCGCATATATATATTGGTAATAATTAAAATATGAGTGTAATTAATTTACTTGATTATTTATTTTGAAATTTATATTTTTATAAATTTAACATTAGTAAATGATGTATTTTTTGGAATAAAATATGTATTAATAAATATAATTTTTCATGAAATCACAATTATATCTTAATTATAAAAAAATAAGCTTATATCATAATTATATCATAATTGTTAATATTGACTCATAAAAAAATTCAATTACTATACATTAATTATAAACTAATTATTTTTTATTAATTAAAATATAATTGTTTAACTATTTATTACTTACGATTTATGTATAAATTAAATATAGTTATTTATTTAAATAAATAACTTTTTAATAATTTATATATAAAACTTAATAATGATTCATCAAATTAAAAAAAATAAAGAATATTATGTTATATGAAATTATATCATCTTAAATTATTTATTATATAAATAAATGTAATATTTAATTATACGTAAAATATGAAACATAATTAATATATAAATAAAAAGTTATTTAAATAAATTAGTTTAATTAATTTAATAAGTTATTTAATTACTCTAACTCATTATTAATTAATATATATTATTTAGTAAATAAATTACTTAGTAATAATCAAATAATTTTAGTTAAATTTAATTAATTTTCTCAATAATTACTTTAAGCATATCAATATTAATTTATTAAACTTAATAGATTATTACATAAGCACAACCTATAATCAAATTTTTTATTTTAATTTTAAATAAATATGAAGATTAATATTTAATGAAAAAATGTTTTGAAGAAGATTAATTTATTTATTATATCAAATTTGAATTATCTTAATTTATTTATTAAATGAATAAATATGAAATTTAATTACTATATTAAATATTAAATATAATTAATATATTACTTAATTAATTAGTAAATTTAATTAATTTAATATGTTATTCAATAAATACATTATTTATTAATAACATAAATAATATTTATTTAAATTTAATTCATTTTTTTCGACAATTAGTTTGATTAAATTTGTAAACATAAGTTTTAGATTTTTTTAACTAATAAAATTTTAATATTTTTATATATGTATATATATGTGTGTGTGTGTGTGTGTGTGTGTGTGTGTGAAATGAAAAAATGATAAATGAATGAGTAATGTGAAAAATAGAGTGAGAAAATGAGGAGGTTTGTGTGATTTTAGGGTATAGGAATTTTTGGGTGAATTGAGAGAGATTTTTTGACTATAAAATTTAAGTTTTTTGAGAAAAAGATTGAAAAATGTGTTTTCATTTTGAATTTTTTTTTAAGATTAAAATTCTTTTTAGAAAAATGTAAAAGGGCACAGCCTGAGAATTCCAATGCCCGTAAAAACATTCTGAGGGATTGGGCCCATATGTTTAGGCCCATGTAAATGCAGTCTTGAGAAAAACCCTAGGGCATTACGTCCGACCCACACTGCGAGTATATAAACAAAATCGAACTCAAAACCCTAACGCTACAACGCCCCAGCCTCGCCCCTCCACACGTCTCGACTCTCACACACAAACACGCACTGAAAATGGTGAAGTTCCTGAAGCCAAACAAGGCGGTGATCCTCCTCCAGGGGCGGTTTGCTGGCCACAAGGCCTCCATCGTGAAGAATTTCGACGACGGCACGCGCGACCGACCCTACGGACACTGTCTCGTCGCTGGCATAGCCAAGTACCCCAGCAAAGTCATCCGCAAGGATTCCGCCAAGAAGCAGGCCAAGAAATCGCGCGTCAAGGCATTCATTAAGCTCGTCAACTACAACCACATAATGCCCACGCGTTACACGCTCGACGTGGATCTCAAGGATGTTGTCTCTGCCGACGCGCTCGTGTCGCGTGACAAGAAGGTGACCGCTTGCAAAGAGATCAAGGCTAGGTTTGAGGAGAGGTTTAAGACTGGGAAGAACCGTTGGTTTTTCTCGAAGTTGAGGTTTTGAGGTGGATTCTATGACCATGGTGTTTGTGTTTAATTTCTTTTAAATTTTAGGCATTTTGAAAGAAGGAACTTGTTTCTTGTTACGGATTATGTCACATGATTTTGGTTAAAATTTATATGGAATGTCCACTTCACTTATGTTTTTGGATTGCTTTATTGTTAGTGCTACATTTGGGGTTTTCCACATAATATTTATGTTTTGGGAGGTATTTTCCTTAATTTAATGATTTGCAGCTTGTTGCCAAATGGCTGATGCGGTGATTTGATCATAAAATTGATGATGATTTCTTTTTATTTGTCTAATTCGAGCTCTATATGCTTATTAACTATTTTTTTTCTTTTTCCTGTTTTTTCATATCACGTCCATAAATGATTTTGTTTGTAAATTTGTGGTTTCGAAATTGTATTTATGGTGAGTTTAAAATGCTGCCTTATGTCTAGGATTATTGGGCATTTTGATTGTGCTCCATAAAGATGTGAGGATCTTGCGGTGTGAATTTTTGTTTGTTGCATAGATTGGCAATCTTTGGCATTCAAATAGTTGACCAGTTGCTCAATGAAGTTATGCAGAATCGCTATTGGATTCCTTAATTGTGTATTACACATCAAATGATACGGAAATTTCTTCACCATTGCTTTGTACTATTTTGAGGGGTTTGTTTTCAATTTGGAGTTCCTTTTTTTCTTTTGGATTTACCTTGTCTATTGGTGCATCATTCTTCCAAATTGACTAGACCTTTTTTGGGGGCAATGTGGGTGGTGGTGTTGTTTTTACTCTCGATCATCTGGACTAATCTTTCAATTGTGGACTGCAGTTAACTAATTGTTTTGAAAGGGAAACAAGTAGAATACTATTGGAAATGTATGGAAATATGCTTAACAAATTGAGTAACTACTCACGTTTTAGGCTGCATCTTATTCATTTTGTTTGAATGGCTTGGTGCTGAAGTGGACATTTGTCATCTTGATTGTTGCTGTGTTTTCTTGTTTCTTTATTGAACCAAAATCTTATTCGTGTTTGTCTGAATGGCTTGATGCCAAAGTTGATATTTGATTTCTAAACATGTTTTCTTCTTTCATTGTCTGTCCTGACTACTTGCGTTTTCATTGATTTGTTAACACTCGAGAATTTGGTTCAATCCTGTGACCCAGGAATGGGTGTTGAGCCGCCATATCAATTTGAAGTTTAGTGCTCAAATTTCTCTTTAGAAAATGTTGTCCTTGTGATGAAATCTGATTTTGGATTAATGGCCATTTTACATAAGATCGGCAATGTCTCTATACATTCGGTCAAAACAACTTCATTGTGGATGTAAAATGTCTTTGTTCACTTGTAGAATTTCCCCCTTGTGCATGATATAATTGATCGTTCTCATTTATTATTGGTGTCTTCTCTGGATTGAAGAATATTACGAGCAAGAAAATATCAATACAAAATTTATGGAGGATACTGGTAATATAACGAAAGATGAATCCATTATACATGAAAGCCATATGGCCTCTGTAGGCAGTGCAAGAACGAAAAGACCAAACTCTAAGAATGCATTAGAATAATCAATGAAATAATCTCAATCACAAGCACAAAATTTGTATGGCCATTCTAGGACCAAGAACATTATTTATTACAACCAGAGAGGGAGTCTGCCTGTTCTCATCAGAAACAAATGTCGAGGCAGCAGCAGCAGCATAATCCGGCCAGACTGTGGAAAAGAGGGGAAATACTGTTGTTAGTTTACAATCCTTAATTTTATGCATGACTAACAGGAATGGAAACTACATAATATAATACTGAGTGACTTGGGGATCTTACCATCCTTTCCAAAAGCCATCACCTCTGCTTGTGGTCTCAACTGATGTGCGCCCTTGGTTGTTGCCATCCTTTGTAGGATAACCCATGGGTGGAGGTGCCGTGACATATGGGCCATTATAGGTATCGGCAGATGGGGGAGGATATGATGTTGGAGGTGCTGGATATGCAACTGCATCAATGAGAGTTGTGTAAAAAATTAATTAGAATCATTTGGAAAGGAATGTAAGCCCATTTGTTACAGAAGAATTAAAAGACGAGAACTCGGTTAGCACGTTTTGCATTCTATGCATCAAACTTGTCATACCTGAAACCTGGTGTTGTTGATCGTATTGGCTCATGGCTCCCGCTGAAAGGTGTTTTTGCTCTTCTTAAGACTTTAGGTGGTATGGATGATTGTGTGAGTTGCGAATTGGTATGGATCAAAGATGAGGCTGTGGGAAAAGAGAGAAGTTGTTGTGAATGCCAATGCTGTCTAAGTCTTGTTTATATGTAATATGCAGCCAAGAATGACAAATACTTTTGAGGATGGAGGGGGTATATTTATAGATGATGCATGTGTTGTTTACGTAAGAGGTGTGAAGATGGTAAAACCGGTCATAACACGCAGAAGAAAATTCAGTTGGGACTACCTCAGCAAAGCGCGTGCATCTAGAATTATTGTCGAGTTTCCCAGAGGGACCACAGTCCTTAACCGCATTTCTATTCGTTTATTACTCCTGCTTGGACGGCTTGCAGCCTCAGAAAGCCTACTTGTCTTGTGTGTACGCGCAGCAGTCTCAGCTTGAGCAGCTTTTTTCTATACAAATTGTTTCAGTGACAATGCTCATTTGTCATTACATTTGAATGTTATTGCTAGGCTTGGCTTTTGGAGTTCTGCTTTAGACAGTATCTTAAGGAGGTTAAATGCAACTGATCCCCATGAATAAATAACTAAGTGAAGTGCTTCCTACCTGGATTAATAGTGAACTATCAATATGCAAAGACCAAAATTTCCTTCCTCACCTTCTATATTTTCAGGTTTACTTTATTTTTATTTTCCTTCTTTCTCGTTTTTACTTGTTTGTTCTTTCTTCATCTTCACACTACTTCCCCCTCCCACCCGTAATCCCATCCCTCAAAAACGTCTTGTCATCTTATGTATAATATGGACAGCTAATTTCTATCCAACAAAATATAATAAATTTCTCGCCAGATTTCTTGTAGTCCATCCCAGGGGTGTTTTCGCACCTTTTCTATGACAAGATAAGAACGAAGACATTTTCGCCTTTTTCATTACTGATGGAATAATGTCTTCTTTTTCATTACTGATGGAAAAGAAGAATCTAGCCACACATATCGAATCTTATCATTACAATATATAAAGATTCTATTTAACAGATTCCTTGAGCACATTTT
>JACGDI010002121.1:119433-131090 GCA_014898725.1 Jacaranda copaia
CCCCCCCCCCCCAAAGAAAAAGTAATAATGACTGTCGCTGTAGATTTTTTTAAGCACCAAATAGTTAGAAAATTTCATAATTAAGCATTGTCTTCTTTAAAATAAAAATCCTGCAATGATATTTATATATATTATAGAATATCTAAAAAAAAATAGTCTGACACTCAATCTAATAACAAAATTTTGATGAAAATTTGATTTGATAAAATAAAATACTTGTGCACAGAATGCGGTAGGAAAGAAAAATTAACGGTTAAGGGCCTAAACTCCCTTATAAGATGTGGAGATTTGTGATTCAAATACAGCCACTTTCCATAGTGGACATCAAAATAGTGGAGTCTCCAAAGAAGGACCTCCCACTTTGTTTATTCTTCAATTTAATAATTTTACAACTTGGGCTGGCCTTGCCCAAGCATTCTTCCAAACATGGACCAACACCTTCTAGTGCTGGGAAAATTCAGGTTGGACTGGGCTTATAGGGCAGATAACGATTGGGCCACCTTAATTATGACGTGGCAAAAAACGAAAGCAAAAATAATAGATTACAGGAAGGTATCAAGAGACAAAATAAAAAAGCTGAACAAATGGGATAACGATTGGGCCAGACCATGGACGTACGAGGTCCACCACACGGTTCTCTTTCGCAATTTTTTGGAGCATTTAAATCTGTTTGATTTTCACCAAATACCGTAGTCAAATGTGTTTTTGATTCTTACATTCCAATCTTATCGATTAATTCGTCATTGGCTCCCTGCCCAATCCACTTCAATTATGCTTGTCAACCACTACCAATTAGATTGTAAATGGATTGAATTTTCATGCGAACTCCATCTAAATTTTAGAATTTTTATTCAATTAAAATATATAGTGGATCAAATTTAATTATAAATATTCATAATTCAAAATAAGTGAATCAAATATAACATTAAGCAATCTGATTCATTAAATATTCGAATCTGAACTTTAATCATTTTTTATTAAATTAATACTCTTATATATATAATTAATAATGATTTTAAAATAAAATTTATAAATTATATTAATCTAATATCTATATTAATGTCTATATTATGCTATTAATATTGAGTCTTTAGCTTTAAAAATAAAAGGGATACCAATAAAATATCAAATATAAAAATATATAATAGTTAATTTATGTATTAATATAGCATGAAATAGGGGTTTAGTATTCAATTATTTTAACTTTTAGACTAATATATTAAAAATTCAAATCTAATGTAAATTTACTTTAAAATACAATATTTTTATAAAATCCAAAAGGGAAAAAAAATAAAGAAAAAAGAAAAAATATTAAATCAGGTCATATGTTTTGTAGAATTTCGGATATTCATTAGATTCGAATATAATACTAACTAACAAAGTTCTTATAGAATATTAGGTCGAATTTGAATATGAAATTTGATGATCGAATTTGGATTTGCATATGACTAATTTAATCCAAATTCAACTCATTGACAACCCTACCTACCTATATCATTTTGTTCTCCTGGTCACTCTTAAAAATGGGGCTAACATCTTAATGCTGGTATAGGGTTGAATTTTAATAGAATACAAGGATTCTTTTTTTTTTTTTTTCCATTTTATGGGATAAAATTTTATACTTTTTATAAAAATATTGGGTACTATATGACTCGATGAGGATGGAAGAGGCTGAGCAGCGGTCCTTACACATTTACTATTGGAAGAATTCTGTTAGACCCAACTATGCTAACTGTTATTTGTGCAGTATAATAAAATTAAGCATTAAAAAAACACTAAGAATTGTCATTTAAATAATATTATAGTAGCAATTTTATATATAATGATATTTTTTAAAACTGCCATGTGTAACAATATAACTAAAGGTATAAATATCACTAAATTACTTTTGTTTTAGTATTAATAAAATATAACAAAAATTGCATCAAATTACATGTTAAAATGTCATTAAAAATTCATTTAAATGACAAAGTAACTACTTAATCAAGAACTTGATGATCCGAAAACCTGGAGCTTGAATTGTCCAAATTGAGACGGCCTGATATTGAAAGAAGGCATTTCCCAAACTCAAATGCCATCTACTTGTGTTTGTCCGTAGAAAGTTGGGCAAGATCCGGATATACATCCTTGTCCGATGGTAATTAATTCTTATATATATATATGGACACTCAGTTAAGCTGGACATGTGAAATGGGCTTATGATTGGTTGGCGAAGCAGGGTCAATTAAATCGACCAGTTTTTCTCCTTTAATTTCTGTTTCTTGTTAAACTGCTATAGAACTCTCGAACTTGATGCATATGCATCCATCATCCATATTGGTCAATACATACACATAGTAAGTGGGTCATCACCTGCACAATGCCAATTTGTATCAGAAATCACCAATCAATTATAAGTTACTCGAATGAGACATGAGGCAACTCAGTAGTACTATATAAATGCATATTATATATATATATATATAGAGAGAGAGAGAGAGAGAGAGTTAGGTGCCGGTGCTTCTAAATAATAATGCATCCACTTCTCATACATACCATCTATTTTGTCGTTTTCTTCAATGTATGAAAGGCAGATTAATTAATTAATATTAATATTGGTCTTCCCAGTTTAACTTAGGATGTTAAAGAAATCGATTAATTTGTCTAAATAAGCTCGTAGTTCAATTACGATTTGTCAATCCCTCCGTTGTAACTATCATGGAATGAGCAGACCCCTTTATTATCCTTAATTATGTCTCAGGATTAATCCTAGATTAATTGTTTAATTAACATTGGCGGTCACTCATTGTTGAAAAATATTTTGCATGGAAGTTACAATATATTTATTTTTCCTTCATATTACATATTGTAAAAGCACACCAATATCTACCCATTGAAAAGCATGCATGCATGCATGCATGGAATTTGCCCATGCTGCTAATTTTCTCAACACCGACAGTTCTGTTGATGTACAAATAATGATAATGGATTTAAGTTGAAAGTGTGAAATGAGGGAATAATGATGATGATGATGGTATGATCTTTCTTATGCAGTGGATGATGATGGTTCCAACTCCCACACAACATTTTCTTGTGCAGATACGGATGATGGTTCCATACATACATGTTTGCCCTAAAATTTTTTGTTAGGTATATATAATTTCATTCAGTTTAATTTAATATACCCGCCCAAATCAAGCTACTTAAATAATTTAGTAATATCGATCCAAATTCCTCATTTTTTAATTGAGCAGTTAGATTCAAGAATTAAAATTTACCATACCTGCAATTCAGCCACTCTCCACCTCTATCTGTTTGTATATAACAATGATAGTTTAGTAATATTGAAATTCATGATTTTTTGTTGAGTGGCTTATATTTTGAGTGGCATTCGTCTTTTATATTACGTGGGAGGTTGTGTTCGATTCGAAATGAATATGTTGTTCACCTTATGTGCATTGTGTGTAATTTATACTTTAATTTATTTGATTTGAAAATAGAAAAGTATTTATTTGTTGATATGATAAAAAATTCATAATTTGTAATGATCGCTCTCAAAAAAAATTAAATAAATAAATCATGATTTTTGAATTGAGTTATTGAATTCAATAATTAAAATTTACATTATGTGCAAACCAATCATTGTCTAGGACTATCTATTTTTTTCTTTTATTTGTCCTAAAAATTCAAGTAATTACATTAGAGTAATTAAAAAATTATTATGTCTTACAAAAACTAAATGAGTATTTTTATTCATATTTTTATATTTTAAAATTTTGAACACATGTACAATATATCAAAATCTTCGTATAAATTAAATTCCCCTGATTAACTGACCGACTTAAAAAAAGAACTGTATATTTTGTGATTTATTCCTTTACTAATTCAACAAATATTGAATCCCTTGAGTTCAATTTCTACTATAAAATTTTAGAAAGTTGATCCGCAGCATATAGATGGCAATGGATTGAGTTTGAGGTGGGTTTGGCAAAATTTAAGCCCCATCCTGTCAAAATTTTTATGGACTTGAGACCCACTTTACACTATCCCGAATTCTCTCTTGCGGGTTGGACTCATTAGACTCATTCAAAATATTTAAAAAAATTAAAAGAATTTCTTTAAAAAGAAATAACTTCACTATAACTTCATAATATGAGAAAATAATATTATTAACAAAAAATGTATTATTTAAATATTTATATATGCATGTTTTGGTTTTTGAGAAATGATAAATTGCAAACATTGCTATTACTTATATATACATATTGAATGTATAAGTGATGAGGTTGAAAATCGTTTATAGTGAAAGGGTACTGTTTAGGGTAGATCCGACCAGAGAGGTCAAGTAATCCGATTGATGTTCTTCTCGAGGTCTGAGATCTGCAACAACAATACACGTTAAACTAACTGAGGTGCCTCTTGCTAAGACACTCCGACACTCAAGTCAGTTTTGGTCGAGATATGATAATCGAATAGAATATTGAGAGCTTATAGTGTATTTAACATTTACTGGAGCGTGGTTGGCTATGGAGTATTTATAGCCTTCTCCCAATGTGTGATTTGTCAAAGATGCCCTTATCAAATACATTGGGCTTTAGTCCTTGCCAGGGGGTTGATGGTCATTCTAGATCTCGATATTATTCCAGGTGACTTTATCTCTTATTTTTTAGGGTGAACAATACCTTTGGTAGGCACCTCCCTACCAAAGGTAGTGGTAGGATTGGTGGCAGCAACTGTACCAACTATCACGCGTTATTAATGCGAAGACATGCTACTTGTTAGAGTAATAAATGCAGCATGGATCTGAGTCAATGTCGAGGTGAGTTATGAGGTCGATATATAAATTAAATAGATCTAGCTGGTCAATTACGGAGATGGCAGAATATGTTAGAACGGATGAAGCTTCCTATCGACTACGAACGGTTACAATACACTCGACTAGATAATTATTGTTGAGTGGTTTAGTCCAGAATTGATATTGGGCCTGTTAGGCTAAATGGGCGTCTTAGGTAGTTCAGAACTGATGCTAGGCCTATTGGGCTAAATAGGCCTCTTGGGCTATTCCATATCATGAGTACCACCCACTCGCGATCCTGATCAAGCTTGTCGATGAGTAGGAGCATGGAGTACTTCGACAGTTTTTAGGTAGTTATCCATATTCGATCTGTGTTTTGCCAAATTAACTAGAAATTTTGAATTCTCAACCTGGGTTTTTGAATCATTGATCGGAGTTTGTGGCAGTTCCATTACATTTAATGCACCAGTTACTTCACAAAATACGAAGTGTACAAAGGCAGGGTATAATTATAACTGACGCTTGGGTTCCCATGCACAAACACCTATAAATAATAGGGATATATACCTTCATTTACACTTTTGCTGAATCTATACCTGGTCGAGTCCTTACCTTTGAAGTTCTCTAACTTTTGTACGCTTAGAGCTTGACAAATATCCATTGTAAGTTACTCTGCCCATTTGTTTTTTTTCTCTCTTTTCTTTTGTAAAAAAATGTCTGCCAGTCCTGATAGTAGAGATACTAGGTCTGAGAGTGTAGCCTATCAAGGGGAGACCGAGAGTGGAAGTACATCTGAAACCTCTCACGAGAGTGAGTCAAGTAGTTCATCGAGTGATAGCTCGAGTTCAAGCAGTTCCAATAACTCGAGTGATGTGAGGGTTGTTTCTGAAGGTGATGCTAGCTCGAGTAATGTTCCTCTAACTTGCAGTTAATTGTTTACCCTAGATCATTATATAGAAATAGCCTCCAAAATAACCCCAGCTGACTTGATACGAATTAGGGTAATATATCATATCCCTAAGGAGTATGAACAATTAGTGCCAGGAGCTTGGGGTAGAATGCATCAACCTCCTCGAGGGTGTATAACGGTGTTTGAGGAAGTTTTAAGATGTGAGCTTCAATTTTCCCTCGCGCAATTGATAGTCAACCTCCTAGTAGGCTTGAAAGTTTTCATAACCCAGTTGTTTCCCAACTATTTTGCCACACTGTACAGTTTTTCCATGCTAATGCACTTGTATAATCAACCCGTCTCCTTCGCCAATTTTTCAAATTTATTTCATTTACCTATGTCACATAAGTTAGGTAGTACCGAAGAATCTAGTTTCTACTACTTGATTACTTGACCCCAATGAAAATTCTTAGAATCCCCTACCTCTTTTTATGGCCAAAAGTGGAAAAAATATTTTTTCTATGTTCGAGAGCCAAGGGTTCTTGCCATTCCGAGAGGTTGGTAGAAGGGGCCAATAGAGATGCCTGGGAACTAGATACCTAGTTGGCCTAACATGTTCATCAGGGATTTAGTTGGATTTAGGCATATAGAGCCTTAGTTTTGACTGAGGAAAGGTGTCTGGTATTGACTGGCTTGTTACCAGCCCAACTCGACTTATCTATGGGTGATTGACTAGGTAAAGACTCTCGTCGTCCATTTTAATTGTGACTGCTCATCTTTCTGCTCGACACTAATGTTTGCTTATTTTGTTTATGCTTGCAGATCGAGAAAAAATAATAGCCCAAAGTTGATTTGAATCCTAAGTCCGAGCTCTAAGAAATGAAAAGTGCCATCGAGCTACTGCTGCTTGACAGGAAGGAGCTCTCACAGAACCAGTGGGCTCAACACATTCGACATCAGCTCCTGTGCCCCTGCAAATTGAACAGGCAGCAAAAACCCAGTCTACTCATCAGGAAGAGCTTGTTCCCAACAACCCTGTGAGTTGGGGCAATAGGTAAATGGTGGAGCAGGGGGGCTCGGCTCCTAAAAGGGCTGCAGGGGACAAAAGGAAATAGAAAGATGCTACAGGTTATGACCTATTCGGAAAGCTTGATGATGGAGTATTATTCCAACTCTCTCGGCTACCTCCTCCTCGGTTCGCTACTGACTAAACCCAAGAGGTAACTTACTCAACCTCCATCATCCAAGGAGGAATAACATACGGCAATGCTCTGAAGTGGCTGGCGTCAGGGCTTTTCATAGTCGACCAGCAAAAACTAATGAACCTCAGTTAGGTCGGGGTTTTGCTAGCATTGTCCTACCACTGTAACATGGTAAACACAAGGTCAATAATTTCTCATTGAATTTTTGCTTTGTTATAGGATTGTGGAGTAGCATCCTTATGTTCCAGGTGGGACAACTAGGCTACAACATTTTTCACCAATCTGAGCTGGTGTTGGCAGATAGAGAAGAGTAACAAGGAGGAAGGGATATGGAAACCCTTAAAGTGCAGCTCAAGTCCCCTAACTCCAGGTCGAGTAACTGAATAGAAAGATGGCCAATCTACAGAAATAACTTGACTCTAAAGATCAGCAATTGGTTAAGGTGGTTGAAGAGCGAAGTCGAATGGACTCCATAATAAAAAAGGCCCACTTATACCTGCAAGTGAGATTCACTTTTGGTCGGGCTCAAGGCTGTGCAGAGGCTACCAATGAAGTGAAGAAGGCCTTCAACTGCCATCTTCGGATGATACGGTACAAAGCGATCGAACAATTTATCCTTAGCTCTGCTTTTCAGAATGCAAGCGTGATTACGTCCCTCGATAATGCTTGGGAAGCCTTTAATAGGGCTATAAAATAGCTCGAGCACCTGAGATATGCTTTTTGATCTAAAGATAAAAGTAAGATAAGCCTTACACTGAACAAGAAATTGGAGCCTTGTCCTGACCTTAAAGAGGGTAGAGCCGAGCAGACCCCAGAGACAGAAGCTGCGACTGCTACATTAAATGAGCCATTGACTTAAGCTCAGAAGAAAAAGGCCAAGGTCGATGCTTGGTTAGAGTAGTTAGCCAAGGAGTTCACGTTCGTTGAGGACATGGTGTTGCAAATGAAGGAGAAAGAGGTTGATGTAGTGTAGTACGTGCTATGCTCAACCAACTTCATGAGCGATGTCGCGGGGCCTTCTGAACCACCTCAAACTATTTTGCCCTTTGAATGTGCAATGCCAGAGCCAAACTTTGAATGGCCTAAGGGTGACCAAGCAAGGACAAACCATAATTGAATCGACCTTTCTACAATCTATTGTTTGTTTTTTTTTTTTTAATGTAATGACGATCAACTAGTTGATGAATAAAGACTGCTTTCCCTTTCCATCTTGTTGTGTTAAAGATAGCTATTAAGTCTCTTCACATCGAATTCAATTGTTGCAATAATATGGAGAATACTTGACAAATCATTTGGTTATTGCCATCATAATGAAGAAAATTTAACAATATTGTTGTCAACTGTGTCAACTCTGATTAACATTATCTATTGCACAACCATTTTTTTGCACAACTACATTGTCAATTTTTAATTCATTAGCTTTGATGCTTTTTATCTATTAACTATGCGGTCGATTGAAGGTTACATTATTACATGGAGCTGCTATTTTATCGACTTCGGGGTCGACCATGGACTTGGTAGCATGAAGCCACTTGAGTGGCAGCGAAGGCTACTTCTCATTGACTACATGGTCAACTTGAGTCTTGGCAACATAAAGATGCTTAAATGATAGCGAAAGGCTGCTTATTTGTCAACTATGGGGTCGACTTAGGTCTTAGCGATACAAAGCCACTTGAATAGTAGCGAGGGGCTACTTATTCATCGACTATGAGGTCAACTTGGGTTTTGGCGGCATGAAGCCACCTGAGTGGCAGCGAGGGGCTACTTATTCATCAACTATTAGGTCGACTAAAATCTTGACAACGTGAAGCCGCTCGATTATGATAATAACTCCAAATTGTATCAATATTGTTGGAATTTTGTTCAAGCTGAAAGACTTCAAAGGTAAGTACAACATATTTTCAAATGTAAAATTTTCTGAGGTTGATGGCATTCCATGGGCGAGGGAGTTCTTCTCCTTGCATATTAGCTAGTCTATAGGCTTTGTATTTTGATACTTTGACAATAGTGTATGGTTCTTCCCATTTGGGGTCAAGCTTGCTAACATTCTTGGAGACTTCTACTTTCTTAAGGATAAGATCTCTAACCATAAAATGGTACAATTTGACATCTTTATTATAGTTCTCAGCCATCTTCGATCGATAGCACTGTATAGTATTATAGGCCTCTTGGCAACGCTCGTCAATGGTCTCAAGGTCGAGTTTTCTCTTTGATGTGTTTCTTAGTGGATGAAAATAAATAACTTGAGCCATATGTTAGATGAGCTCCGAGGGGATAGCTGCTTTGGACCCATAAACTAAACTGTAAGGGATATGGCCAGTGGCTATTAGAGTAGTTATCTTGTAGGACCATAACACGCCGAGTAGGTCATTTGCCCAATTCAAACTAGTATCATGTATCCTGACTTTCAGATGGTCGAGAATCGTTCTGTTGATTACCTCCATCTGACTGTTCAATTGAGGATTGCCCACTGAAGTAAAGTGTTGTGCGATTCCCAAGGCATCACACCAACCTCTAGTACTTTTGCTCTGGAATTGAGTGACATTATCTGAAATAAGAACTTTAGGCAGACCAAAATGACAAATGATATTTTTCCATATGAAACTCTTAATGGCTGCATCTGTTATCTTAGGAACAGCTTCAACCTCAACCCATTTGGTGAAACACTCAACCATAATAATTATGAGTTTTCATTGCTTCGTTGATTTTGGAAATGAACTTAAAATATCAATTTCCCATTGATCAAACGACCAAGAAATTTGGACATTGACCATTAGCGCTGTAGGTTGGTGTGGCAAATTTGAATGGACTTGACATGAAGTACACTTACGCACAAAATTCATAGAGTCTTTCAATAATGTTGGCCAAAAGTATCCATACCTGATTACTTTGTGGGCCAGGGATCTTCCTCCAGAATGATTGCTAAACATACCCGCATAAATGTCTTGCAATACCTCTAGAGCCTGATCGCGGTCTAGGCATCTCAAAGGGGGTCCAAAGATTGACCTCATGTACAACTGACCATGCTTATTAAGCGCATATTTAGAAGCTTGACCTCAAAGGTGTCGAGCTTCATTTCTATCCTCGGGGATGGTACCTCAGCTTAGATATAGTTTGATTGGGAGCTACTAAGAAGTTGTTGTTCCTTCGATGCTCGTGATCAAATTTTCCTGGTAGGGCCCAATTGATGATTTATCAGAGACCAAAAATGTGATCTTCTTGTCCTTTATCCCCCTAGTAGAGCTGGAAAATTTTGATAGAGCATCTGCCCGCTCATTCTCAGATCGAGGAACCTGACTAAAGGTGAACCTTTTAAATAATTATTGCAACTGCTCACTTCGGCCAAGTATCGACTCATCGTTAAGCCTTAGGCTTCAAAATTTCCATCGACCTACTCGACTACTAACTGGGAGTCTATAATTGTGACCAGGTGTTTGACCCCTCACTTGAGCGCTATTCTCATTCACACAAAAAGGGCCTCGTATTTTGCCTTATTGTTTATGACAGCATAATCCAACTTTGTCATGAAATCGTATTCTTCTGCATCTGGGGAGCAGAGAGAAACCCCTATTCCTCCACCAAATGTGGTTAACGATCCATCAATGTGCATGGTCTAAATGAGAGGGGCTTCGGGATTCTTTCAAGCAGGTTGATTTACTCGGCAATGAAGTCAGATAAGACATGTGCTTTGATGGCTGTTCAAGGCTGAAAAGTAATATCAAATTCTCCCAGTTCAATTGCCTATTTGGTTAGTCTTCCAAATGTATCCGGCTTCGTCAATACTTGTTTCAATCATTGGTTGGTCAGCACTATAATAGAGTGAGATTAGAAGTATAGTCGCAATTTTTTAGCCGCAGTCACTAATGCTGATGCAAGTTTCTCAATCTCTAAATAATTATGCTCCGGCCTATGGAGTGACTTGCTGCAATAGTAGACCGATCGATGGCTACCATCTTGGGTCAAGATCAATACTGAGCTTATAGATGCCGTGGAGACCGCCAAATATACCTGGAGTACTTCTCTCAGTTCAGGCTTTACCAACATGAGGGGCAATGCTAAGTACTATTTCAGCTCAACCAATGCTTGATCACACTACGCAGTCCATTGGAAGCTTGATTTCTTGGCATTTCTGAGAATTTTGAAAAAGGGTAAACTCTTGTCGACCAATTTTGCAATGAACCTCCCCAAGGCTATAATTTTTCCAACCAACCTCTGAACATCTTGGACTGTTCTCGGAGGGGTGACATTGAGAATTGCTTGAATTTTCTGTGGATTGGCCTCAATACCTCTTTGGCTGACCATGTAACCTAAAAATGTTTCTCTCTAAACCTCGAGCGTACACTTATTTGGGTTTAACTTTAAACCAAAGGCTCTCAAGATCACAAAAGTGTAACTGAGATCAAGCAAACGATCCTGAGCTTTTTCTATTTTCACAATCATGTCATCAACATAAACCTCTATTGATTTCCCAATTATCTCTTTGAACATAAAATTGACGAGCCACTGGTAAGTTGCTCCAATATTTTTCAACCCAAAAGGCATGACCAGGAAGTAATATAACCTATTAGGAACAACAAAGAAGGTTTTATCCCTATCCTCAAGAGCTATGAAAATTTGATGATAACCTTGAAATGCTTCCATCATGCTCAATAACTCATAACCTGCAGTTGAATCAACTAATAAATCTATTCTAGGTAGGGGGTAAAGATCTTTAGGACATGCTTTATTTAAATCCATAAAATCATTATACATCCACCATTGCCCCTCATTCTTTGGGACTAGTACAACATTA
>JACGDI010002121.1:140402-157912 GCA_014898725.1 Jacaranda copaia
ATCATGCAGCCTCAAATCATGCTAACTGAAATCAGCCTCAAATCATGCTAACAAATACAATGGGAGTCCAATGGCTGTAGGTTACGGAGGTAAAGTGGGATACTGTGGCAAAATAGCGAAATTTAACAGTGAAGTGTCATTTATCTTAAATATGTAGACTTCGACATCAATCTTAGATAAATTAATTAATTAATTAAAAAAAAAAGCGATGATATTGAATATTACAAGGGGTACGATAGTGATATGATCCGGCGAAAACTTATTTTGTTCTCATTATCAGTGTCTCTTATGATGTTTATAAATAAATTAGCAACAAAATATACCAACATGCAATTAAATATGCAAATCAAATTATTAGGAATTAATTCAGATAATTACAATTGAAGCAATACGTGCGTTTTATCAATATGAAATTCAAATCAAGCATGCGATATCATATTTAATATACATAACATGCGTCGTCAAAATTAAATATACAGCATGTGTGTTCACAAATATACGTCAAATTCAAGGTAAAATAGAATTTAAGCAATAATTTAATCAGATGCGAGTTCAAGAAAAGCCAAAATTCATATATCAACTAAGGCAATAAAAGCAATAAAGTATGCTGTCAGTTTTATCTAAAGTAAATACGAAATTTAAAAGCAAACTTATCTTAAGGATTCTGTATCATAACAGAATCAATCGTACAACCAAATTACAAAGAAATTCTATTTGCTTTGAAGAAACGAGAGCCCTAACTCACCAGTGCAACGAGTACAACGCAACTCCTTCCAGGATGAGATGATCCAGAACAATTAGGTGTACTCCTTCTCGTTCACCTCGAACAATACTCAATCGCCAAATAAGAATGAGATAGGCGTATATATCTAAATTCGAAATGGGGAATACTTTTGGGAAGAGAAGGGAAGGAATCTAGAGAAAGAGCAAGAAAATGGGCAGAAGCAGGATGCTTAGGCGTGTTGAGAAGCAAATGTTGTGTGTTTGAAGACTACCAGAGGCAGTCTATTTATAGGTGGGATTAAGGTTAGAGTCCGCCAGTCAATGGCCTCTAACAAGTCATTCAGCCAAAGATATTCTGCCATGTTAGCCACACACGTCCACCAGTATTATGCCAAGTGTCCCACACACGTCACACGTCCATCAGTATGACGCCACGTGTCCTATGTCCTTCTGCCAAATCCCACTTAATCTCTATCAATCCGGCCAAATCTCATCTTAATCTTCAAAGATTTGATTTAGTATGATCAGATTAGATTAATCCAACGGGTCTTGATCGAGTCAGCCCTCATCTGATTAAATTATCTTTATCCGATCCAAGTTAAGTTCAAAAATTCAGATTGAATTTGTCCCAAAAAGATAAGACTGAGACTGAGACATTCGCCCAAATGCCCACGCTCGCAAGCCGAAGCCAGGCCGGGCCTGGCCTAGCCGCAACCGCAGCACGCATGTGGTCTACTCATATGAATCCCTTAAAGAATACTTTATCAAACATTCTTACTTGAGTTCAATATAAACTAGTCCACACTAGTTTATAAAACCAATGTGGGACAAGCGAAGGGTTAGAATAACCCTTCAACTCCTCCACTTTATTGTATAATGTCCAAGTAAGTCTCTACTTTCTCAAGTATTCCATGTGGGACAATTCAACAAGAAACACTTAACCAATTCCTTCCTCTATTGCACCACCACAATTAATCTTTGGATTCCAACCATAATTGGCATCCATACAAAGTTAATTAAA
Source organism: Jacaranda copaia (assembly GCA_014898725.1). Taxonomy (NCBI): domain Eukaryota; kingdom Viridiplantae; phylum Streptophyta; class Magnoliopsida; order Lamiales; family Bignoniaceae; genus Jacaranda; species Jacaranda copaia. Next base: position 142,147 of record JACGDI010002121.1, read on the forward strand.
AATTAATTATGCTAATTACAACAATCCCCCACAAATCCATAGATAATGGCTATCCGATTCGGTCATAGCTTACTTTCAGAAATGGTGCCTTTCGATTTGAACCACTCCTTAAGTATCTGACTTCTGCAACTACCGGGACAAATGGATCTAAGCATTGAATTTGTTCCTATTATTGTGATTGCGTCCATCAATAACAACGAGCTAACGACCATGTACTGATCTTTAGGGTTGACACATTAAGGCCATATGTCCCGATCCCGAGTCATGAATATTTGTCAAGAAATAACCCAATTCCTTTAGTCCTAGCTAAAAGACTACATTCATTTAGTTGGACGTCTCTAAGGATGTACTGCCAGCATCTCATCTAAATGACTTGACCTCATTTAGAGTTAAACTCTTATTAAACTAGTAGTAATCAGCACCTACCAAGCATTTAGGGGAGAGACACCAGATACAAAGTATCAATTAATTTTAGTTGCACCTTAATATACTCAACAGCTTGTTTATACCACATTAAACCTACCTTGTAGGATCACCACTTGGTAGGTTGGGTTGCCACTGCAGGTATCTCATTGATGGGTTTGCAGTCCTATCCCTAACCTGAATTTATGAACTGAAGACAAGTCAAGTCCTTTAGTTAAAAGGTCAGCAATGTTGTCTTTGGATCCAACAAAATCAATTATTATAACCCTTTCAGACACTAACTCCCTTGTAGACTTTAGTCTAACTTGGATGTGTCTTTTGGTCTTTTGATTGAATTTTGAACTGCTAATCTTTGCAATTGTGGTTTGGTTATCAGAATGTACAGCAATTCCCGGACGAGGTTTGGTCACCACAGACAATTGTACCATTAGCCCATACAGCCATTCTGCCTTTATCCTAGTAGTGTCCAAAACGCACAACTCAGCCTCGAAAGTCGACCAAGTTACCAAAGTTTGTTTGGTAGACTTCCAAGAGATAGCGCCCCCACATAAGGTAAATACATACCCTGTACACCCATTACTTTCGGAGTTTTTGCCTATTCAACTAGCATCACTATATCCTTCCAACACTACAAAAAATCTCTTGTAGTGCAAGGCTAGTGAAGCTGAGCCCTTTAGATACCGAAGTACCCTATCCAAAGCCTCCCAATGGGTTCAATTGGGACAACTCGTATATCTAGTGAGTTTAGAGACCGCAAATGAGATATCTAGTCTTGACCTGTTTGCAAGATACTGGAAGCTACCAATTATTTGAAAATATCTCAATTGAGATACTAGTACACCAATTTCATTATTAAAAAGAGCTACTGAAGGATCATATGGTGTTTTAGTGATTCTACTTTATTTATAGTCATATTTCTCAATTATTTTCTCAACATAGTGAGATTGAGAAATTGCTATACCCTCAGTTGAACAAGTCAACGTAAGTCCAAGAATCATATCTGCAACACCCATATCTTTCATTTCAAACTTTTTCTTTAAGAAACACTTAGTCTCATTGATAATCTTAGTGTTGGAATCTATTAATAGAATATCATCTACGTACAGGCATAACACAATACAATTATCACCTTTAACTTTGCAAAAGACGCACTTGTCACTATCGTTAACTATGAAGCCAAATGACAATATGGTTTTGTAAAACTTTTCATGCCATTGTTTAGGTGCTTGTTTCAAACCATAAAGTGATTTAACAAGCTTAAAAACTTTCCGCTCATTTCCAAAAGCTACAAATCCCTCTGATTGATCCATATAAATTTCTTCCTCAAGATCATCATACATAAAGGCTGTTTTCACATCCATCTAGTGAATAGGATAATCATATATGGAAGCCAGTGCTATAAGCACTCAGATTGTAGTCAAACGAGCTACTAGGGAATAGGTGTTGAAGTAATCTATTCCCTCTTTTTGCTTAAACCCTTTGGCAACTAGCCTAGCTTTAAACTTGTCAACAGTTTTGTCAGATTTTAGTTTCTTTTTGAAGATTCACTTGATTCCTATAGTAGTACACCCCAGAGGGAGATCGACTAATTCCCATGTCCCATTTGAGATAATAGAATCCATCTCACTCTTAATGTCTTCCTTCCAATGCTTAGCCTCAGGGGAAGCCAAAGTATCCTTGAAGGTAACAGGATCACCCTCGACATTGTAAGTAATAAAGTCACTTCCAAAGTCCTTAATGATTCTAGCCCTTTTACTCTGTCTAGATTCACCCAATTCTTCTAGAATTGTGCCACTACTAGGACCACCCCCCACATTTGTCATCTTTATCACATGATCCGAAATCAATGCAGACTCTAGGGTTAAATCTAAAGAAACATTTGGAGGTATCCCAATCTTCATCAGAAACACGTTCTCAAAGAATGTAGCATCACAAAATTCAACTATAGTGTTCACATTTATGCCCGAAATCTCGAATTTAATAACCAAAAATCTCATAGCATAAGATGTTTCCACATAGCCTAGGAAGACCGCATCAATAGTCTTAGGACCTAGCTTCTTTCTCTTGTGTTCAGGGACTAATACTTTTGCAAGATACCCCCACACTTGGAAGTACTTTAGATTAAGTTTCCTGCCTTTCTAGAATTCAAATGGAGTACTTTCTTTATATTTCAGGGGAACTCTATTCATAATATGGCAAGTCGTATTCAGAGCTTCCCCCCACATATACTTAGATAATCCAGAATTCAAAAGCAGACTATTAATTATGTCTATAAATGTTCTATTCTTTTGTTCAGCTATCCCATTCGAAATGGGAGAATAAGGGGCTATTTTTTCATGAACTATGCCAAAATTTTGGCAGTATTCATGAAATAGGTTGAACCCATATTCTCCGCCCCTATCTGACCTTAACCGTTTAAGTTTTCTACTAGTTTGTGTTTCGTCTTCATTTTAAATGTAATGAACTTTTCTAGTGCTTCATCTTTATGTTTTAGTAAATAAACATAACAGTATCTGATGCTATCATCTATAAAGGTGGTAAAATATCTTTTATTATCTTTTGTTAAAACTCTATTGAACTCACAAATATCTGTGTGCACTAAGTTAAGAATTTCAGTTTGTCTTTCAATCGAATGGTAAAGCTTTCTCACTTGCTTAACTTTAGCATATTTAACATTTACGACCTCGTTCAATTTCATGTTTAGGAATTAAATTTATGTTCATCATACGCTTGACAAAACCAAAATTTAAGTGTCATAAACCACTATGCCAAATAGAAGAATTCTCAATAACATTTATGATAGGAGAATTAGAAACATCAACTTTATTTGAACAAAGAATGTTCTCAACTCGCAATTTAAACAAACCATTAGGAAAATAGCATTTACAAATAAAAGTTATGTCATGTAAAATTACAACTTTATTTGATTTGAAGGAAATCTCAAAACCCTCCCTAACTATTACAGAACCACTTATTATATTTTTTCGAACTGCTGGGACATGATGCACCCTTTGCAGAGACAGTATGCACCCTAAAGGAAATTTTAGGTCCACACGTCCTATCCCAAACACTTTGGCTACACGTGAGTTCTCCATCATCACAGTCCTTCCGCTAACAAGCTAGTAAAACATAAACAGTGATTTATCAGCACAAATGTGCACATTAGCACCAGTGTCTATCAGCCAATCATATGGTTCATAGATAAAGAATAATTCAGGTTTAAAAGAAACGTACTCGTTAATAGATGCATCAGGAACTCCAGCTTCACTGGTATCTCCAACAACTATATTGACAATTGGTCCAACAAACTAGGCTTTGGCCTTGGCTTTCTTGGAGGGACACTCCTTAGCCCAATGCCCTTTTTGTCCACAATTCTAGCATGACCTGTTAGCCTTCGATTTCTTACTTATTTTGGCTTTTCCTTTATCAATGGTTTTAGAATTTGAGTTCAAGTTGACTTTCGTCTTTCCCACTATCACATTTGCCTTAGGAATATATTCAATAGGAACATTGTGTGATTGATTTCTATGTTCCTCTTCTATGCTTATGGCAATCATTAGATCATCTAAAGTTAATTTTTCTTTTTGATGCTTTAGAGTCATGCCGAAGCCTTCCCACGACTTGGGGAACTTATTGACAATTGACACCATCATAAATTTATCAGGGAGTTTCATCTCAGCATCAGCTAAGGAGTGCTCTAGATTGATCAACTCATGTGTCTATTCAAATACAAACCTGCCCTCAACCATCTGATGCTTCAGGAATTTGGAAACTGTATACTTTTTGAGCCTTTGTTCTTCATTATTGTATTTCCTATCCAATTCGTCCCATAAAGACTTAACCGAATAGGAATCAGAATAGTACACATCAAAGAGTGTATCAGACAAAGCTAACAGAAGCACCCCTCGAACAATCTGATCCTTCATTTTTCAATCGACTATTTCCTTAATTTTGGGATCAATTTCAGTTGGTTCGGCATAGTCAATTGAATCAATGAAAGAAGACCTTTCATCATTAACCAGATTTTCATGCGTTGTTGCCAACGCTTAAAAAACCGACCCAAGAACTTTTTCGGAAGGCCAAAAAGGTCAACTTTTGCTGACACAACTTTACCAACAACACTAGAACTTGCAGCCATGATTGATTACAAAATGAATCCTGAAGCAGAATATCTACTCAGAAATATCAAGCAAGATTCCTAGACAAGATATCTAATCAGAATTTCAGCAGATAAAAACACATGAAAAAATTATTTCTTCAAGATTGTTGTTTATAAATAAATTCGCAACAAGATATACCAACATGTAATTAAATATACAAATCAGATTATCAGGAATCAATTAAAATAATCACAATTGAGGTAGTACGTGAGTTTTATCAATATAAAATTCAAATCAAGCATATAATATCATATTTAATATACATAACATGCATCGTCAAAATTAAACATACAACATGCGTGTTCAGAAATATATGTCAAATTCAAGGCAAATCAAAATTTAAGCAATAATTTAATCAGATGCGAGTCCAAAAAAAGCCAAAATTCATGTATCAATTAAGGCAATAAAAGCAATAAAGCATATTGCCAGTTTTATCTAAAGTAAATACGAAATTTAAAAGTAAATTTATCTTAAGGATTCTATATCGTAATAGAATCAATTGGACAACCAAATCACAAAGAAATTCTATTTGCTTTGAAGAAACGAGCGCCCTGACTCACCAATGCAACGGGTACAACGCAACTCCTTTCAGGATGAGATGGTCCAGAACAATCAGGTGTACTCCTTCTCGTTCACCTCGAACAATATTCAATCGCCAAATAAGAATGAGATAGGTGTATATATCTAAATTCGGAATAGGGAATACTTTTATGAAAAGAAGGGAAGGACTCTAGAGAGAGAGCAAGAAAGTGGGCAGAAGCAGGATGCTTAGGTATGTTGAGAGGCGAATGTTGTGTGTTTGAAGACTACTAGAGGCAATCTATTTATAGGTGGGATTAGAGTTAGAGTCCGCCAGTTAATGGCCTCTAACACGTCATCCAGCCAAAGATATTCTGCCACATTAGCTGCACACATCCACCAGTATCATGCCACATGTCCCACACACGTCACATGTCCATTAGTATGATGCCACGTGTCTCACGTCCTTCTGCCAAATCCCAATTAATCTCTATCAATCTGGCCAAATCTCATTAAGTTCAAAAATTCATATTGAATTTGTCCCAAAAAGATAAGACTGAGACTGAGACATTCGCCCTAATGCCTGTGCCTACAACCCGGACCCAAAGCTAGGCTAAGCCACGGCGGCGGCGCGCATGTGGTCTACTCATATGAACTCCTTAAAAAACACTTTATCAAACATTCTTACTTGAATTCAATATAAACTAATCCACACTAGTTTATAAAACTAATGTGGGATAAGTGAAGGGTTAGAATGTCCAAGTAAATCTCCACTTTCTCAAGCATTCCATGTGGAACAACTCAACAAGAAACACTTAACCAATTCCTTCCTCTATTACACCACCACAATTAATCTTTGGATACCAACCGTAATTGGCATCCATCCAAATTTAATTAACAATTAATTATGCTAATTATGCCAATTACAACATCTTCTACCTAATGAATTTGCAACTTAATTCCCAATTTTTTGAATACGAACATTTTTTTGGAATCATCTTAAAGAATCTGAATCAGAGCATGCATACCCCTGAAGTCACTGGAACAATGCCTAATACAGAGATCCAATCTTAAGTAAAATAAAAACTGTGATTTCAATCTTTTTCAATAAAATTATCGCGCAATAAATCAACAAAGCCCATGGTGATATTTCTTTCTCCTTCAAAGTTTATCTACTATGGTACCATAGTGAATGTGATCTCCATTCTTCACTAGATGCATCGTGTATCATGAACCAAAAATATGAATTATATGATTGAATTATAAAATTTTTCTTTGCCAAGGGAAAGATTTGGGTTCAATTAATCCTAACGTCTGCTCAAAGTAAAGTAATATTTATAATATGAATTATTACTACTTGCAATTGATTCAATAATTAAATAATTAAAATTATCGAATTATTAGTTCAAGATTTATCAAAATTCTCTCTGGTAACTTCTTCACTACCGTTAAGGAAAGATTTGGCACCTTCAACGATTGCCCTAATTTTCATCCCAACGGATTCGACGTTGATACAATGGCATTCATCTTCCATTCAATCGGAAAAAACTATACACAGCCAACTTTGTAATAATTAAAGTGTAGGGCGGTTTTCCAATGCAGTTAAGTTTAGTGTATAGACTTCCAACTTGATTTTGAGGTCGGTATAAATGTCAAGAGTAAAAGAGTTTCATGCTTTGGAGCAAGGCATACCAAAGTGAGCCTGATGCTTCTAATAGAAGGGGACCAAGGCATACTAGTAGGTTAGCGGAGTAATTAATTTCACCTGTATTCTTCGTCCTGCGTTATTTATACTCTATTGTAAAATAAATATAGCTAATTTTTATTATTTATTTCGTTATTAAAATTATGTTAGTAAAGACAGGCATTTGGAAAAGCGCGATTCCAACACATAATGCACCACTCAACCAACCAACCAACCCATTTTCTGTTGACAATTTTCTCCCTTTTTTTACATGAAAGTATTCTTTTGACAATCTCAATCAACACTCAAAGGTAATAATATTTTTAGACCGAACTTGTTAGATCAACACAGTCATTGTCGAATATATTATAGTGGGCCTAACCATCACGACTCACGAGTCACTTGGGTGATGCACGATGGGTGTTGTCCACAACCAATTTCCCCAGTCATGCCCGCCATTAATTAATGAGGCAATTATTTTCTTCTTTTGGTTTATATATATATATTTATTTTTATTTTGCGGATGCTTTTCAATGTGGAACGTAACCAAATAGTGCAATTTATATTAAGAGTCAAAACCTAATTAAGTTCTTGCGCCCTTTTTTGCTTTCTTTCTTTCTTTCTTTCTCGGGTGATAATGATGGCTAAGTGGGGACGGACAAATTGAAGGGCTAAATGGACCCAAATTTAAATTGAATATTAAGCTAAGTTAATTAGAGATATTTGAGATGTAGCAGAATGCGCGGCATCGGATTCTCAGAACTTAAAGATAACATCTGTCGTCCACAACAACATCTCTACTATTTTCTGGCTTTTTCTATTTGTGATAAGAAAGTTGATGACATGAAATTGAAGATAAGGGCAGCTGCTGCTTGTTTAGTGGTGGAGTTGAGCACAGAGGAAATGGAGGCATAAGTTAATTGGAAACAACAACATTAGAGATTTTGGTCAATTTCCTTTGCTTCTAAAGCGTCTCTAGATTGGTTAGGCCAGTGCAACTTGATTTATCATATACTCTAACTTACATAGATTTAAATTTATATATTTATTCGTATAAAAACATAATTGATAATATAAAAATTATCACTAATGATATACATTAAGCAACAACAATTTTTATTGTGTCACTAATAATATTTTTAAATAACAATGATTTTTATTTAATTTGTCAAGTATTGGTCAATAATAACAAGAACTAATATTTTGAATTGTCACAATTGACAATTGCTAACACTCCTATAGCGATAATTTAATAATAATAATAATAATAATAATAATAATAATAATAATAATAACATTTGTTATTATAATTTATGACAAGATCTTTTTATTGTCATTATAACTGTATCACTAATTGACAACAGTGATAAGTTAAATATTATTCTTGTTACTATTAAGTTTGTAAAAATTATTAGGACAACAATATAAAATCTTTTTGTCACTTAATATATATTAGTAGTGAGAACTTTTGGCATTGTCACTTATTATTTTGTCATTAATTTTCTTATTTCTTGCACCGTATATGTATATGATAAGTCTTAGGAAAGATTCATCCTTAAATTTTAGGGTCGTGTTGATGAAGCAACAACTGAGAGAAGACTCCTCAAGTTAATCAAATTCAAAACAAGTTTGAATTATCATGTGAGCTTTAAACAACTATGAGTCTAATTTAAATTAACTCTCAAATTCAAAATAGAATAATAGTGATACAATATAATTTATTAATAAAATAAAAATAATATTAAATTATATACTGGCCTACGAACCTCAAGTATAAAAACAACTAACTCAAAATCGATTTGAAATAGAGAGAGACTTCAATTCAACTCTGAGCTCGCGAGTCAGTTTGACTCATTTGTGCCCTTTAAAATAGAGTGTTTATAATAGTACGCCATTTCATTGTAACTTAATTTTAAGTGTTTATATCATTTTAATTTAATGGTTGAATTAATTATTGATTGGATCCATCAATCCAATTTGGTTTATATTAACAGTCGTGGTTATAAAATAATTGATGATTTTACTTAATTATAAGAGGAAAACAAATCATATCATAATTATATCCCTATCAACTATTTATATCCATCTTCACACCACGAAGTCTCTCCATGGAGATGAATCAAGTACTTGAATGATGAATGCAAAGAAAGATGAGTCACAACAATGCCCCCCGACAAGTCATGCATAAGTACTAATAAAATCCAAACTCAATTATTATACAATGGGGTTGGAAAAAAATGAGCCATTTGAGATTGTGACATTTACATATCTAACACGAAGCCTATTCCAATTTGGACAAAGTAGACTGTAGACCATCTAATGAATAGAGATTGCTACTAAAGTATATGGTTGCACCCAAAGGAAAGAACCATTAGTAATCAATATGGATAATTGTACTTGTCCAATCAACCAATTTAAGTCTACATTTTTGGCCTAATAATAGGTAACTGATTGAATCCAAAGTCCACACAAAATAATGCACTTGGCGCGCGTGAGCACTATTATTGCGATTATGACTTGACCCAAAAAAATTAAATTTAGGACATATGGCGAGATATTAGCCTAACTTTACAGGTGAATAATATTTTCGTATAAAAAATGGAGTCTTAGTGTTAATTGTAAGCATTGTTTAAAAAATTGAATTGGACCGTCGATCCGTTAATAAATTAGTCTGATTTTTTTAAAAAATCAAAAAATTTAAAAAAAATTTATATTTTGTTAAAATCATTCAGATCGATCGGTTGGATCAGTAAACTGATGAACCGCTCACGTTCAATTGAATTGGAGTGGATTTTCTATTTAAATTTTAATAAAATTATTTTTTTTTAATTTTTTTGGTCTAAATATAAAGTTTGAAAGCTAAGAAACACCTTACAATTTATCTAAAAGTAAAAAAAAAAATCTTCATTTAGAGTTTAAACTTTAGAATTAACTTAAAACTTTAGAATTAACTCACACATTCTCAACTTTAAACTTTAGACTTGAAACATTTAAATTGTTGTGATCATTTATAATATTAATTGTGAAATTTGAATTATGATATTAGACAATATCATTTAAGCTCTTTATATTTTATATTTTAGCATATTATTAATTTTTAAGTAACATATAAAATATAAATATATTTTTTTTGTAATTATAATATCATGGTTCAATTGTAGTTTAATTATAATTCAATCAATAGTTGAATCAATGAATCGTGAATGTGTAAATTTTTTGATTCAATAAATAGTAAAAATTTTCAAATAATGATTGTAAGGCATTTATTGTGTTTAATAAATTACACCAACTTTGTTTGTTTGACTATTTCTTTTTTTCAATTTCTCTAATCAACTTGGTCACCGTGATTTTCTTTTTTTGAATATTGTTATTTTCTGTTAAATGGAACTGATATGGAATAATCTAATAGGCCCAACAAGTCCAACATCAAGTGGGATAGCCCAGAAGGCCCAACATCAAGTTTGTTTGGTCGACCTATATCGACCTTACTTGACAGGATCCACGGTTGACCCACATCAACCTCAAGACCATTCCAGATGTTCTAACAGTCAGGTCTGGTTGACATGTATTGACCTCAAGATTCACTCCGGCATTAACTTAGATCTTCGTCGTATTTATTAGTCTAACAAAACAGCATGCTTCCGCATTAATGGTGCATGAAAATCGATGCAATCGTTGCCACCAATCCTACCACCACCTTTGGTAGAGAAGCGACTCCAGAGGTACTATTAATCCTGAAAAACAAGAGATTCAGCCACCTGAAACAGTACTGAGATCTGGATATTGAATGCCCATCAACCCCCTAACAAAGACAAAAGTCAATACACTTGATAAGGGCACCATAGTCAAATCACACCTGGAGAAGGCCATAAATACATCATACTCAACCACACTCAAGGTAATGCCTAATACGCCATAAACTTTCTATACTCTCAGTATTCTGTTCAATTACTATATCTCGATTAGAACTAACTTGAGCATCGGAGTGCCTTAACTAGGGACTCCTCGACTAGTTTAACATATGTTGTGATTGCAGATCTCAAATCCCAAGAGATATATAGTTTTGAGAACTCGACCTCCCTAGTCGAATTCGTCCTAAACACTACCCCTTTCACTATAAGCGACTTTCAGCCGCATCAATTTTGGTGCCGTCTATGGGAAGATATTGAGATTGCAGCGAAAAAATGGTGAACACACGCAGAGCAACATCCCGAAGGGAGGAAAATAGGAGGTCCACTTCTCTACCTCCTCCTAACCCCCAGTAAAGTACACACGCTCCTGGCACCAGCACCCCTCATGAGCAGGTGGTGATGCTCACCATGCCTCAATTAATACAGCTGATAAGTGAGCAGATTTTAGCTCAAATATCAGCCCAATTATCCGTCACTTTGAACAGGCACAGTACAGTGCCCACTCCCCTCACCAGTGCAACTTTGCAACCGCCCCCACCGGAGAATAAGTCTCCTAAGAACAGTCGTGGCTGCAGAGAATCCAAGCAGCCGCCCGTCAGGCATGAGATCAGTCCCAAACGCCCGCAGGAAGAGAAGAGATGACCAAAGATGCGGGAAGAGATAACAAACTAGGTAGATCACATCAAACTTAATCGAGCCATGTAGGGCGAAAAGGTTAAACACTTTAGGCGTGACTACCATGAAGAAAGAGGAGAATCTACAGACTTTGCTCCTTGGCCTATTCAAACCCTACAATGCGATAAAGCTGAGCGTGTTAGATCGAATCTTGATCAGAATGTCACCAGGTGGATCAGGATGAATAGAAAGAAGTATCCCATCAAGTTCAGCAGTTGGATAGGCGCCTTGACAAGATTTTGAGGAGAAATACTGACAGAGCACCAAATTTAGATGCTCCTCAAAGATCTCATTGGGAGAGAGAATCCCATTTCATTCAGAATATCATTGACGAGCGCATCGCCGTTGACACCAAAGTTTCAACAGGTCTGCTGAGGTATGATGGCTCAACCAACCCCAATGAGCACCTCATGCAGTTTGAGCACATAATGCAGTTGCATGGACATAATTAATACATTCATGCCAAAATATTGATGACCACTTTCCAAGGCATCGCACTAGAATGGTTTGTGAAGCTTGAACTATCATCGATTTATTCTTATAACAAGTTGTGTGACAAGTTCTTGCACTAATTCGCTAGCAGAAAAAAGGTGATGCTCCCCCATACCCACCTCCACACTATCAAGCAAGGTGAGGGGGAGTCCCTCTGTGATTTCTTCACTAGATTTAACATGGAGGTCCTGAAAATAGATAACCATAGGATTAAGTTCTTGATCAATATGTTGTTCCTGGGGCTCAGACATAAAGAATGCATTAATGCCTTAGTGCGAAAACGTCCTAGGTCGATGAAGGAGTTGCTCGAACTGGTAGAAAGGTACATGATACAAGAGAAAGTGAACAAACACAAGTTTGGATCCTCTAAAATCAAGAATAAAAAGAAGGAAAAAGATGACCAAAAATACGAGCGAGGTTGATCACCGATCAAGCGTTTCCACGACTATATGCCATTGAAAATCCCGAGAAAGGAGGTCTTTTACATTATCCAGTATGATAACCTCCTTAAAAAGCCCAAAAAGTTGATGGAGACTGAAGCCTTGAAGAAATCAAAGAAATACTATCATTTCCACAAATAGAAAGGGCATGACATAGATGAATACTTCAATCTCCAAGACGAGATCGAGAGGTTGATTAGGCAGGGCCACCTCAAAAAATACATACCCGTGGATGCTTAGACTAAAAGGGGCAAAACCAATCGGACTCCTTGTAGAGAAAGATCGGTTAGCCCTAGGAGAGAAAATAAAGAAAAAAAACCCACCCAGAAGGATCGCCCACCCATCGTAGGGGTAATTGACTTGATTGCAGAAAGTCCCACTGTGGGGACTCTAAGTCCGCTTGGAGGCAAACACAAAGGAGGCTTAAGTCCAATAAAGCTTCACCTGTTGAGATAACTTTCCACCTCACAATGAACGCAGAACCCATTTCATTTACCAATGTTGACCTGGCCCACCTCGAGAGCAGAAATGTCGATCACAAGATAGACTATTCAATGGTCATCTCCGTAGAAATTGCAAACTTTGAGGTGCACAAGGTTCTGATTGACAATGGCAGCTCGAAAAATATTATCTTCTTATCTACCCTACAGAGGATGAACATGGGCAAATTAAAGTTCGAACCTATGCGCATGCCACTGGTTGGATTTGGGGGGTTAGAGATCATACTGGAAGGGTCAATCAACTTGTCCACATCTTTTAGAGAGGCTTCTCGGAGGAGAATATTAATGCTAAATTACCTTATGATCGATGCCCTATTTACCTATAATATCATCATAAGCTAACCTACCCTCAATAACTTTTGTGCCATCGTGTCCACTTATCATTTGAAAGTTAAGTTTCTGACCCCAGTGGTGACGGGTGAGCTTTTGTGCAATCTGAAGGACGCATGGAGATAGTACAATATCTTAATCGAGTCAACCGAGTAAAAAACTCGACCGCAGCTAAAGACTTCAAGAGATGCCTTTGTAATGGAACACGAAGAGTCCCAACTTAGCAAGAAGCGAAAACTGAAAGACACTAGAGTGGAGCCCATCAAGGAGTTTAAGGCCATTAAACTTGAACAAGGTAACCCCGAAAAGATGACACGTATTGGAACAGACTTGGGCCCCCACTTAAAGTGTCTCATGGTTGATTTCCTGAGAAAAAATATCAACGTCTTTGCTTGGAAGGCATCCGACCTTCAAGGGATCAACCCCAATATCATTGTGCATCACCTCAACACTAACCCCTCGTACAAGCCAATCAGACAAAAAACGAGGATGCTCAATGTCAAAGAACATAATTATTTGAAAATTGAGAAATTTGCATTGTCATTAGTGACCGCTGCTCAAAAGCTAAGACTGTACTTCCAATCTCATTCTATCATAGTGCTAACCAACCAACCGTTGAAATAGGTGTTGGCAAAACCTGATACATCAGGTAGATTGACCAAGTGGGCGATCAAGCTAGGGGAGTTCAATATCAGTTTTCAACCTTGAACAGCCATCAAAGCGTAGGTACTTGCTTACTTCATTGTAGAACGAGTCAACTTGCCCAAGAAGAGTATCTCAATCCCTTTTATTTGGACCTTGCACATCATTAGGTCATCAACCACATCTGGAGATGGAATAGGGGTCACTCTTCGCTCCCCAAATGTTGAGGAGTGCGATTTTACAATCAAACTGGATTATGCAGTCATAAATAATGAGGTTAAATACGAGGTCCTTCTGACAGGAATGAGAATGGCACTTGAGCGAGGGATCGAACACTTGGTTGCAATTACGAATTCTCAATTAGTAGCGGAGCAGGTTAAGAAAAATTGTGAAACCAAAGAACAATTGATGACCAGGTACCTGGCTGAGGTAAAGAAGTTGCAGCAATCATTCAAAAGATTTGCTCTCAGCCAAGTGCCCCGATATGAGAATGAACTAGCAAATGCTCTCTTAAAGTTTGCCAGCTCCATCAGAGGAACAAGAGACAAGAAAATCATATTTTTGGTCTCAAATAAGCTGTTAATTGCACTCTCTGATAAGAACTTGGTAACAATCATTGAAGAGATAACAGTTTCTTGACAGATCCCAATAAAGTTATATCTTAGCCAAAGCACTGTCCCCGACAACAGGAACAAGGCTCAGTATCTTCGAGGTCAAGCTTCCAAATTCACCCTCAACAAGTACGGTCAGTTATACAAGAGATCCTTCACCAAACCCCCCTAATATGCTTAGATTAAGATCAGGCGTTTGAAGTATTACAGGATGTTCATGTAGGCATGTGCCACAACCATTCTGGATGGAGGTCCCTTGCCCACAAAATAATCAGGTATGGGTATTTTTGGCCAACATTATTGAAAAACTTTGTGAAGGCTAGAATTCAGAACACCGGTGCAAATTGGGCAGATGACCTGCCCGGCGTGCTATGGACTTATAGGACAACTCCCCGAACAGCCACCGATCATACCCTTATAACTTAGTTTATGGGTCGAAAGCAGTCATCCCTTCAGAATTGATCCAACATACTACTCGGGTCATCCATTTCCACCCACTAAGAAATGTGTTGAAGAGAAAGCTTGATCTTTAAACTATTGATAAGCATCAACATGAGGTTTATAACACTATGCAGCGCTATAGGTCGAAGATGGCCCAAAATTATAATAGAAGGATTAGAGAGCGCCGTTTCAATGTTGGAGATCTTGTTCTCAAAAAGGTGGAGGTCTCCAAGAATGTAGGCAAGCTCAAACCAAAATGTGAAAGGCCATACTCTGTTATCAAAGTAGCAAAGCACAATACCTATACATTGGCCAACATGCAAGGAGAGGAACTCCCCCACCCATGGAATGCCATCAATCTCAAGAAGTTTTATATTTGAAAATGTATAGTACTTATCTTTGCGGCCCTTTGGCTTGAATAAAATCCCAATTATATTGACTTGATTGTTATCTTTAATAATTCTCGTCTGCCACTCAAATGGCTCCAAGCTATCCAAGTTTTCAGTCAACCCCATCGTTAATGAACAAGCAGCCCCTTGCTGCCACTTAAACAGCTCTTAGCCGTCCAAGCTTTTAGTCGACCCCGTAGTCGATGAGTAAGTAGCTCCTTGCTGCCATTTAAAAATGGCTCCTAGCTATCCAAGTTTTTAGTCAACCATCTACTCGACCTCCACATTAACGAACAAGCTTTTCTAGGTAACCTTCTAATTTTTGTCAACCCCGTAGTTGGCAAAGGATGTGATTTCTTCTAATGGGCAATTACTCCAAGGGCTAAACAAATAGTCAACCAAAAGTATTAATCAATCAATGACATAGTTATACAACATAATTGCTACACAACAGGCAATCAAGTGTTCTCCTTATTATCAAAATGGGAATTAAAAGCTATGAATGGCACAACATGATGGAAATGAAAAAGAAAATATGCCTTTATTCAT
>JACGDI010002121.1:158012-173553 GCA_014898725.1 Jacaranda copaia
TATTGGCAGCAAAAGTATAAATAGAGTCAGTTATCCTACTATTTATAGGCGTTCGTGCACGGAAACTGAGTAACTATTATGATGACAGCCTGCTCAAGTACACTTTGTATTCTGCGCACTAATAGGCACATTAAATACAGAGGAACCACCTTAAACCCTGGTCGGCAGTTCAAAATCCAGGTCGAGAATTCAAAAACTCTAGTCAAACATGGCAACCATCATAACTGAATGCAAATTCTCTACTCCTTCTTGTCGATAAGCTCGATCAGGACCACGAGTTGGGGGGACTGATGATATGGGATAACCTAGTAGGCTCAACAAGCCCAAATCAAGTAGGATAGCCCAAGAGGCCCAACATCAAGTCTGTTTGGTCAACCTGTATCAACCTTACTTGACAAGGTTTGTGGTCAACCCGCATCGACCTTAGGACCACTCCAAATATTTTAACAGTCAAGTCTGGTCAACATGTATCAACCTCAAGACCCATTCCAACTTTGACTCAGATCTCTGCCACATTTATTAGTCTGACAGACATCATGGTTTCGCATTAATGATGCGTGACAACCGGTACAGTGCTACCACCAACTCTGCCAACCCTGCCACCACCTTTGACAGAGAGGCACCTCTAGAGATACTATTCATCCTAGAAAACAAGAGATTCAGCCATCTAGAACAGTATCGGGATTTGAATATAGAATGACCATCAATCCCCTGGCAAAGACAAAAGTCAGTACACCTAATAAATGCACCATGGTCAAATCACGCTTGAAGAAGGCTATAAATACTTCATACTCAACCACGCTCAAGGTAATGCCCAATACACCATAAACCTTCTATACTCTCAATATTCTATTCGATTACTATATCTCGATCAGAACTAATTTGAGCATCAAGTGCCTTAGCCGAGGGCACCTTAGCTAGTTTAACGTGTGTTATGGTTGCAGATCTCATATCTCGAGAGATATACAGTTTTGAGTACTCAACCTCCCTGGTAGAATTCGTCCTAAACATGCCCTCGGTTAGTTTAACGTATGTTGTGGTTGCAGATCTCATACCTCGAGAGATATGCAGTTTTGAGTACTCATCCTCCCTAATTGAATTCGTCCTAAACACTATGTCGTTCACTATAAGCGACTTTCAGCTGCATCGGAAACTAAGCACGGGTATTATTTGATTTTGTGGGAAGTACGTGTACCAGAAGATTTAAATGCATATATATATATATATATATATATATTAAGAAACACCATCCCATGGGATATATAGTTCAAGTAATTAATCTAACAATGATACTTCCTCAAGTTGGAAATATTCGATTTTTTTTCTTTTCTTTTGGATATTTTTTTTGTTTTGGGGGGGAGGGGGGTTTGCTGGGCACTAAAATAAAGTAATCTGAGAGATCATTAATAAAAAAAGAATGAATGAAAGTTTATTATTGTTGATAATGTTTTCTTCGAATGCTCTATACTAAGGTATTAAAATTCTATAAAATCTCACCAGATGCTTGAATATTTATGTTTGACTCATCACATAATTTTGCTATCTGATTGTTTTTATAATTAACTAATTATCAATAATTATGTGAACTTAATTATTAATTGATATTTTAATATATTGATATAGTTATTATTTAATTTATTTTCCAAAAAGATATATATTGA
This sequence comes from Jacaranda copaia, assembly GCA_014898725.1. Taxonomy (NCBI): domain Eukaryota; kingdom Viridiplantae; phylum Streptophyta; class Magnoliopsida; order Lamiales; family Bignoniaceae; genus Jacaranda; species Jacaranda copaia. Next base: position 159,674 of record JACGDI010002121.1, read on the forward strand.
ATGCGAAATTCCGCATTAGTGTAAGGGATTAATTATATGATTTAATTTAATTCAAGAAAAAAGTCAATAAGTGATCATTATTCAAACTTCATTTTCCTTTTTTCCTAACAAATTATCACTATTATTCAAATTTCGTTATACTATAATTTTAGTAATATTTTGAATTTATGAATATCACAAAAAAAAATGCAATTTACCTTAGTGGGAGTTAATTAGTGGTCCATGTTTTGAAAATCAGACTGGTCGGTCCGACCAATGACCAGTGGTCAGTCCGGTTTGGTTGAAGCATATGATTCAGTAAAAGTCAAAATCAGTGTTGGTCAAGAATCGATTGAAAATGGGTCAAAATCGGACCGATTCAACCGATTTGCTTGTTTTCTTTTCTTTTCCTTTTTTTTTTAATTTTACAGCTTTTTAAGAAGAAAAACAGTAAAAAAGAAAAAAGAAATTATGAGTTAAAGATGATGATTAAAGATTTTGGACATATAATTTTTTTAAACATGAATTTATTTTCTTGAAATTTAATAAAGTGGTAGTTATATATGAATGTTTATATTTAATTTGTTAGTTTATTTTGTTTAATCTCTATTAAATTATGTTGAATATTTAGTGTAAAAGAATTTATTTTTATTTTGAGTTGAAGTAAGAATCGAATGATTATTTAAATTAATATAAAATATTACTTTTTTATTTATTTATAGTTGATAAATTGTGAAATAGTGTTATTTTTAAAAAAAATATACTTAAAATTAAATAAGTTGAATTTTTTTCAAATAATATTTTTTTATATCAATTAAAAGTTTTATGTTTTATAATATTAAAATATTATATATATTTATAAAATTAAATATATTTATTATATTATTATGATATTATATCAATTCAATTAATGATTAAATTAATTAAATTAATTGAATCAATAATCAACAAAGTTATTGGTTTATTATCCAATTCAATTTTGAAAATATTGTCCGTGCTTGAAGAAGAGTTTAAAAGAGCAAAGGGCGACTGGGAACCACATGCAGTGGGAGTGGATGCCGGTAATAAAGCGACAGATGGTCCTGATCCAGTGGGGTCCACTCTCGGACAACTAAAGATATTTACGCCAACGAATCTCCTCAATTATTTCTGTGTTTGCATATCTCCTCCCATTGAAATAAATTATTAAAACATTTTGCGTTTGTACCTGCCGTATCATGGGACCCACTTCGCTTTCCCATTTGGCCCGCTGGATACGTATTACCATTTCTATTCAACAATTCTAAAGTAGACGTTTGGTTTCGTATTTTGAAGGCATTTTATTTTTTAATTAAAAATAATAATAAAACATTAGTTATAAAAGTATTTTTAAAAATAAAATATCATTTGGAGATTTAGTTTAAATTATAGTGATTATATAAGATTGAAAATGAATTATATTTGAAAAATATAGTGTTTTGTATTAAAAATCATGCAAATATAAATATGAAAAAATAAAAAAATAAAAATGAAGAGAGAGTATATTAATATGTTTGAAAATAAAAATATTTGTAAAAATAAGAAAAAAATTAATATTTTTTATTTTCATTTATATGAGACAATGAAAAAGGGCTTTGAAAACAAAATCAAACTAGCACTAAGTTTAAGAAATCTCACTTTATGCTCCATCCAATTTAATACATCTTATTTTAGTGAAATTAGTTGAAGTCAATTCAATCACCTTGTAAGGAAATTATACCTATTACTTATGTAATTACTGTAAATTCAATAAAAATAATTTGGACCATACTAATTATATAAGTAGTCGAGCTCAATCAATTCAGTTTTAGACAATTGAACTTTCAACTATATCGATGAAGTTATTTTCTTAATTAATAGTTGATAGTCAATCACTATAAAAATATAATATTAGTTATAAAATTTAGTGAAGATGTTAAAATTATTGCTAACAATATGTATTAAGCGTTGTGATTTCTATTTTATTATTCATGATACTTTTTGAATGACAATAATTTTTATTTTATCATAATATGATGGATTAGCGATAAAAAATGCGTAGTATCTTAAGCTATATAAGTATAATCATAATGCATTGTCACAACAATTTGGAATAGAATTTTCATTATCATTATAAATATATCATTAATTATTCACAATGACAAGTTAACTAAAATTTTTGTCATTATATTGAGCTTATAAAAATTATTATTTTGATAAATAAAATTTTATGTGGTTTAATATATATAAAATTAGGGATAACTTTCACACTGTCATCTCATATATTATCACTAATCTTTTTTCTTTTTTCTTTTGCAGTGAATATCATACTTTAAGGAAAATATATTTACGAAAATAATTTACATTCTAAAATGTTTTAAAAAGATATATGCTTGATAAATTTGAGACATACACTGTATCTCCATTTTGGTTTCTTCTTTATTTATCCTCCTTAATTTTAGTAAAAATTTATTTGCAATAGACTTACCCAAAGTACATCGAATCATGAATGAGATGTGAGGAAAAGGTGGAAAAATTAATGGGGCGTTGCTCATATTTTTCATTATTACATCTGCTGCTGCTGCATCTGCGTCTGCATCTGCGTCTGCATCATATATTTAATATTTATTATCAACAATCATCATCATCATTTTGAAAAATGAAAAAGTGAAAAAATAAAAAAATAAAAATAAAAATTGTTGTGTTGTTGATAGTGATGATGATGGGATGAGTACTTGACTTATGATAATTTAAATTTGGGTGGCGGGTTAGTTGGGCAAATCACAGGTCCATCTTAGCCTTTTTTCTATTTCCGTGACTAATCCAATTTGATTCTTGTCAACTCCGTCTCAGTCATGCATTATGATTTATGTGATGAGCCACCAAACGGATTAACTTTTGTTTTTTTCTTTTTTCTTTTTGGGAATGGTAAGCCGAAGCTATGGGAGAACTTATCAACTATATATGCTCCTTTGTTCACTTGTCCCTTTTAAATGAAGTGCTTTTAAATTTTAATTATGTTTAAATGCCCTTATTATTAGTAGTAGTAGTAGTATTTATATATATAGATACTAAAAATTCGTTAAATTTCGAATTTCAAACCTCATATAAACAGGTGTTAGGCCGACGTTATTAGACAAATAGACTACTCGACAAATTTTGTTACGAACATATGTGCCGTGATCATAAGCATCGATGTTGTTTATATAATTTACTTTAAGGGCTTGCATCTAATATACATTTTGATTTCTTGTAGACGTAGAGAGGTAAAAAGAAATGGGTAATTCTTAAGATATTTTTTTATATGTTGTGTATTGTGTTTAAATTTGTTACAATATATTATTTGATCGTTATATGTTATTTTTTAATTCAAAAATTAAATTATTTTTGTAATTAATAGTAAAATCAGTTATTTAAGGAAAGAAGTTATGTTGATGGATAAAGATACCATATACAAACCAAACTAGAATCATGGCTCACATTTTGGAAGGTAATATTTTTTTTATTCAGTATTCAATTCAACAATAAAGTTTTAATTTTCATACCATATATACATAATCATTTCTTCATGGCGAAGGGCAATTCTAAAATAAAAAGGCATAAAATTGACTTTTGAAGTGTATTTTATTTTATTTTTAAGTCATAACAAAACATACTTTATAGAATAGGTGAAATATAAAACTTAAAAATTCTAATTGCATAGAAATTTTGATTGGTAAAAAAAGAAAAGAAGGAATATTATATGCTCTCAATTGTAATAATTAATTTTGAAATCACTACAAGAAAAAGATAAATTGGAGATAATAAGGTAAGTGACAATGCAAAAATTGTCACTAATTATATATATAAGGTGATGAAAGATTTATTTTTGTCACCTTAATGATTTTTACAAGTTAAATAGTGACAAGAATAGTATTTAAGTTGTCACCATGGATAATCAGTGACGTACCTATGGTGACAATGAAAATCTTGTCACAAATTATAGTGACATTTTATATTGTCACTAGGTTATTACCATAAGGGTTGTCACTTAAAAATTATCATTAATGATAAGATAAAAGTTATTACCATTTAATATATACTATTAATGACAATTTTTATTTTGTCACTAAATTATACTTCTATTGTAGTGAATTGAAATGGACATTTTGAGGATCAATGCCAACGTGAGCATATATTCTTCCATTTTTATTAAGGAAAAAGCATATTATTTGATTTAACAGGCCAATGTGCGTGTTCATATACATAGTCAGATTGGTGTATTCAAGAAATTAGTTTGAAAATTTTGACGTTAACTTATTATTTTAAATATGTCTCATTTAATAATTAAGAAAATATTTTGGCATAATTGAGTATGAGATTAAAGGTTTGGATGGAGACTAAAATTATTTTTATTTAAAACTAAATAAATATGTTAGTTGTTTCAATTTTGAGTTATAAAATTCAAACACATTTGAAGAGTTCCATAGATTATAAATCAAGTTATAATTAGAACCATCCACACAAAAGGAAATAACAAAAAACCTACGTCACAAGGGCTAACCCATTAAACAAACCCTCTTATAACAGGACTTTTTTATATATATCATATGCGCAGCCGACCCTTAGCTATCAGCCAGCTTTGTTCTTGTCTTTAATCAATGGATTCCCATCATCTGTATCCTCCAAAATTACTCCCAGAATATCCGTATGTGAACACAATTTGAACGCAGACAGCTGCTTATATTCTTTGCTTCTAAACAAAGTGGTCAAACAGGCAAAATCCAAATCTAATAAGAGTAGATAAGTGCTACACATCCATCACACAGCTACTTGTTTGTATTCTTTTCCAAGTTTTCCTCAAAAGGGCCATTTTGCGGTATATTGATGCAAGTCCCCTTCCGCTAATGACTTACAAATATTTTAGAAAATAGTACTTTCACCATCATCCTCAATCGACCAATAGGCCAAGAATTGAGTGCAAAGATATGTAAAACTTTATTATTTAGCTATAACATAATTTTGAAGTTTTTTTTTTTTTTTTTATCATTTTCAAAGATTTTAATGTTTACTGCAATTGTTTTTAATAATTTTCAAATTAATTTTTACTTCTCAAAAAACAAAAAATAAAAATAAAAAATCTTACAAACGCTCTTTGATGTTTATTTGGATCCACTTTTACTTTCTTTGGTTTTATTTTGTGCCAATCTCCAGAAAATGAAACCAAATGTGTTATTGAGTCTCCCAAGTGCACTATCATAACACCTACAAAATATTCTAAAATATCCTCCCCTTTTTTTGTTTTTAACAATTTTCAAAATAAATATGTATATATATTTTCTCAAATTACATACATACACAAAGGTATTAACAAAAAATCATGTTACCATCCACTAACCCAACAAAGATAATAATTTGACGTAAATGATACAAAATATCTTCTTTCAAAATAAAATTAAAGGCACATTTTTCTCACAAAACAATCTCAGATCAGATCCTCATTCAAGACAAAATTAAATGTCACTCACATTCTCCAATTTTGATCTCAAACTATTTTTAAAAATACTTTGACCCAATCGATTCAAAACAATTCCAAACAAACTCTTTCTATTTCGGTTAAGAAAATGAAAAATAAATTCCGAACAGAAGAAGCGCATACGGCAGAGGCAAACACGGCCCAACAATCAATAGGAGCATGAATCTGGAGAAGGCAGCATCCCCATTCCCCACCCTACGACCCCCTAAGATTAACCCCTAACTCCAAGTCTATGTGATGAATAGGCAGAACAGCCTACCCTATAATAGCACCAGCACCTATTTAATTTTTAACCAGTCGCAGTCCCACCCCACGCCGGCTACGCCTACAACAACAAATTAGTAAACGATGTTGTTCATCACATCATTAAAGACAGACAACATTATTCTATGCAGTCTAATCCTGGTACTCTGTCGCGCGCGCTCCCCACTGATAGTGACCACTTTGGGATTAGATACATAGATAGATTAGATAGATAGATAGATAGAGGTGTTGGTGCTTGCTACTATACTGCTGCTGCTGCCCCCACCAAACAACGTGCACAGTACGCGCCATCACATTAAAATGACACCACCACCTAAACAACTCCCAACGCCTATCCATCCTATCCTTCCTTACAACTAATTCATACAATGACCGCATCAATTTCCACGCTTAATAAAAATTTAAGATTTATTATTATTATTATTATTATTATTATTATTATTATTGTTGTTGTTGTTTTTATCGAAAAGCAAAGATATTATGTTAGATTGAGATATTGCATCGCCAATCAATGAACAATTAGATGCTGCCTTGCGTTTCTTAGTTTAATTATGATAACCCCACGCTTTTCCACTGACTTAACTTCTCTTAATGCTTAATTAATTATGATAATGCTATGCCACAGTTGATATATATAGTCTTCCTATTGCTTCAAGAAGAAAAGGATGGCAATTTTACATAATTGACCTCAATTTAAAAAATTAAGAGTCCATTTTGATAGTTTTGAAAGTCATTTTCTATTTTTTGTCAAATTTAAAAAATAAAAAGTTAATTATAAATTTAGATGTGAAAATAAAATATTGCTTGGATATTTTGTCTATATTAAAATAATTGTATAGAGTTGAAAATAAAATATATTTAAATGATATTGTATTTTGTACTATAAATTGTGCAATGAAAGTAGGAAAAAAATAAAATATGAAAATAGAGAGAGAGAGAGAGAGAGAGAGAGAGAGAGAGAGAGAGAGAGCAAAAATGCATTTGAAAAAATGTTTTGAAAATAAAAATATTTGTAAAAATAAAAAAAAAAGTTTATAATTTTTCATTTTATTTAAAAAAAAAAAATAAGAAGGGGCAATCAAAACAAAACCAAACGGGCACTCCCGTCAAATTGAATACATAAACGTTATTTCACAGGGAATCACTTTGGGCTTATCATCAGGGAGCACCGTGTATTATACGCCACGGGACGTAAAATACGGAACCATCATACTTCACCCACCCCTTTTTTCTTCCTTTTTTTTTTCCTTCTCACTTTTATATTTTCCGTACTTTTGTCCTCTCTTAGTAAATAAAGTTTGGCGGGACTCCACACAGCCACAAATCCTCGTGTCAATTTTACAATCTGCACCGCACACGAGGTCTCAGGGCTGGCTTACTCGGCATATCCCAATTTTTTCTTTTCATTTTTTTTTTCCGCCCTCCCTGTGCCACAACAGCGACATTTACGCGCGTCCTACGTGTCGGCCTTTACGCTGCACGTGTCACTTCACTCCGTCCACGCCCTTTGCAGTTGACTTCACGCTCCCCTCGACGCTTGCCACCCACGCTCCACCGTATCCGTGGCCGTGAAACCACCGCTCGCCGGGCCGGTCTGTCCGAGTCGTTTGCTAACTTGCGCCAGATTCATCAAACCCGGCCAGAATTTGGCACCAACCGGTTATAGAGTCGGAAATCACATAATCAATACCAAATGAAGAGGCAAAACATATATGCTAAGTTGCAAAATTCATTATAATGAAGTTGAAAAGAAATTGTAATTACATTGATTAATTGAAAAATTAACAAGTCAGTAGAAGAGGTAAGAGTGAAAAGAGGTAGAGGAAAAAAGATATGGACTAATTCTCATTCAAACTTTTCTCTTCGGTATTCTAAGTGTAACCAATTTCTATTACTTTTGCAAAAATCTGAAAAGCATTGATGCGCATTCCGAAATTTAGGAGGCGGAGAGGTTAACGTGAACACTAGCGGTTTTGGTGGAGTTACAAATGGGGCAAGTGTGGACAGACGATCCGCAAACAGTACAGAGGCAGAGATGCCTGCACGGCAAAAGCAACACGCACGATTCCTCTTTCCAACAGCTTCTGCATATCCTGTTCCTGTTACTCCGCCCAATGCACCATTCATTAATGTTACTGTTGCAATCGTGACGACGGTCGCCGGTTGAGGGGCTCTCCGACAATGTGCACCGGCCAATTTCGTTGAAGTTGCTGCCGCAGCACGACTGAGCGTCTTCCATCAAAGCCGCATCGTCGGTGCGGTGGCGCTGTTCCTGTTGCTGCTGTTGTTCTTCTTCGACTTGAGCCAGGACTTGTTCCAGATTACATCTCAGGGCGTTTGCTGTGGCTTCGTTTGTTTGAGCCAAATCTCGCCATAATTGGTTTTCAACGCATAGAGATTTCACTCTTTCCTCAAGCGCCCAGTTTAATTTCCCAATTTTCTCCATTTCTTCTTCTTTCGCTTTCAGTGTTTTCATTATGTTCTCCTCCACCACCGCTGCGATTCTTCGAGAGTACCTCTTTCGCCTCTCTTCAATCTCCATTCTCACTTTTTCAGTCTGTTGCAATTAAGAGAATCCGTCAGACCCAATATCATAAGCCGTACATTCATTGAAGTAAATGACAAATTTGGAATAAGAAAAGTTTCGTTTACGTACATGTTGAGCAATGAAACGATCAATTTCAAATTGTTGCTGCTGAAACTGAAACGAGAAATCTTCACCGAGAAACGTAAAAGTACCGCAGCGGTTATTTGCGCTCTGATTCTGAACGCCGTTTGGGAATGACGAATCCAGCGGATTGATCGCATCTCTGGAGCGCTTCCTAGAGACCGGTACGGCGTATGTTAAACCACTATCAGACTTAATCGCCGCGGTTTTCGCCGGAACAGTTTCCACTATAGCTGAACCGTACATGGGAGCCACAGTTTCGGTCGCCGTGGTTGTTCCCGATAAAGGAGCCAACACTCCATATGCCGTCGGAGTGCCATACACATTTCCAAAGCCTTCCACAGTACTATTCATCATCAACTCTCTGCATTAATTCATCGAAGAAATTAAACATGAACTCCGATCCCATGCTTTTTTACATCTCTCACACCAACCAAGAAGATTAAACAAAAAACACCAACCGTTTGAACCGAACCTACCTATTGCCAAGAATCTGTGGAGGAAAAAGATTGAGATGCCGAGCTTCAACGGCCATTAATACCCGATGTATTTTCTTGGTTTTGTTTGATCACAAAGGATATACGTATCCAATCTCTCTCTCACAGTGCGTTTCCGGGTCTCGATATAATGCACAAGAAACCTGTATGTAAATCTGTCCTTTGTGTTTGCTTAATTTGGTTTGTGGACAGAGGGTGAGTGAGAGGTGGAGAAAAGAACAATATGAGGAGGAGAAGAAGAACGAAAGCAAAGTAGAAGCGAGGGGGGGCGAGGGGGCATGCAAATACATACGGAAATAGGTGGGGTTTATTTAGGGTTTGGTTTGGCTTGGCTTTAAGGATGGAGCGAGAAAAAAAAGTTTGTGAAAAGATGTTTCTTTTAGAGTATTTAAAGGGGTGAATGCTGACAGAGACTGGGATAGAGAGAGAGAGAGAGAGGAGGAAAAGAAAGAGATTTGTTTGTTTGTTTGTTTGTTTGTTTGTTTGTTTTGTAGGTGTTGATTACGGTTTCCTGAGACTGATTGGTTACCAGAAAGGCCCCTCGGTTTTTTTTTGGGCTCATTTAAACATCATCTAATAACCATAAAGAAGGATAAGAAATCGGGTCTGTGCATCATTCCGGCTAATTCCCAGGGGCTATTCCGGAATACAAGCATATGCATAATTTTCTTCTTACAAATTTTTAGTATAATTTAGACTCTCCGATTAATTTAAGGGGAAGTGGAGGAGGGGATCTGATGTTTCTGAAATCACGACACGTGTGAGGAGGACTGGATTGCACTTTCGAGTGGAGGTTTTTTTTTTGGCAGGATGAACTTTTGTTGGTTGCGCAAAATTTGAGGCGCATGGGATAACGCTCGCCGATATCATATGCTAATTCCCACACCAATTCTTTGCTTGCTAGTTGCTATTCCTTTTCCTTCTTTCTCTCTTTCTTTCTTTCTTTTTTATTTCCACAATACATATTGCTTTAGATTTATTAATTGGAAGTAGTGATTAAGAGTAAATATACTAATTATCATTATTTTAATTAAGTTAGAAGATAATTTGGAATATATATTACTCTTGCTAAGTGATTGTTTTTTATCGAGGAATATATACAAAGTCATGGGTGATGATGATATTTCGTTTTACTTAATTAAAAAAATATGACGTTTTCATATAAATTTATCTTATTCATCTATTTAAAAGGTATCTTTTAAAATAAAATTCTCTATTAATTCAAATCAATAGAATAATATTTTAACTCAACAAAGATGTATTTAAATATTAAGGAACTTCTATGTAAATATTTTTTGTATAAAGTTGAAGTACCAAGATAGTTGCATGTTTAACGATGCATGGTTCATGCCTCATGGACCGGGGTAGGTTTTCCCCGGTATTGTTGTTGTTGTTGTTGCCACTTCATTTTCAAATACGAATTGTTTTCTATTTTTTCATTTATTCATTTTGGGTTGTGGTGGTGAGTGATATGGGATAATTTAACAGGCCTACAATAGACCCATTTAGCATGCACGATCCAATATCAGTTTTGGGCCCAGATAGGCTAGACCAGTTGACGGCAACACTATGATCGAGCATGCTGTATTCGACTGCATTTGACAAGAGGCTTTAAGTCTTTTGCCTTGTTCAACCGTCTTTCTGGTCGACTGTTCCGTCTGTTCGATTACGATCGACCAGGACGCTTACACTGGTGCTGATTCATACCCTCGCCGTATTTAATGTTTTGATAAGCAACACGCCTCCGCATTAATGGTGTGTGACAGCCGATACAGTTTCTATCACCAACTCTGCCGCCAACTTTGTCACTATCTTTGATAGGGAGACATCTATCCAGAGTACTATTTACCCCGAAAAGCAGCAGATGTATCCACCTGGAATAATACTGGAATTTGGAATGATCATTAACCCCTTGGCAAGGACTAAGGCCCACTAAACTTGATAGGGGCACCTTCAACATATTACATACCGGGAGAAGACTATAAATATTTCATAATGGGTCATGCTCCAAATAATGCCAAATACATTATAAACTCTTAATATTCTATTCGATTATCCTCTCTCAATCAGAATTAACTTGAGCATCGGAATGCCTTCGCTGGGGACATCTCATCTAGTTTAACGTGTGTTGCTATTACAGATCTCAGATCTTGAGAAGCATAGCACTTAGATTATTCGATCCCCCTAATTGAATTTGCTCAAATACTATTTTTTTTTATTATAAACGGCTTTCATCCTCATTAGTGAGATTTCACAAAAAATTAAAATATATCTCCACAGCCATCGAATAGTTACACGAACAGTAGAACACAGGGAGTTATTTCTTAGTTTTTTAATTCTTTTGTCCTCTTTTTAGCCAGTGCTTTCGGTCTTTGGGCTTTTCTCAATTTTCCTTCAAGTCTGTAAAAATATATGTGCGGAAATTGGTCCTAGTTTAAAGTAAGTTGAATAGATACCTATCTAGTAAAATTATTCACTTCCCGAGAACGATATGTAAACTATTGGTTATGCTGGTATTATCCAGATTATTGCTTGTCCTACAGTAGTATATTATTATTATTATTATTATTATTTATGAAATAAATGCCCTTGCCCTTGCCCTTGCCCTTGCCCATCCTCCTAGTTTCTTTGTTTATCTTGCCTGGATTTGCGTGCTTCTTTCTTCGATAATACCACCAGTATACGTCAGAGGTAAGCATTTACACACAACACAAACACACAAATGACCCATTGGAGCATTTAAATAGATATATATATATATATATAACAATTATAATATATACGGTGACAAACAAGAGAATATTTTTATTTATAAAAACTTGATAATATTAAAATTACTATATTATTTAAACTGTGAAAAGAATTGTTGCTATTATAAAAGACTACAAAATATACATCATTAGTTACACACGTAAAATGTCAACTCGAATTGTTGTGATTAGATTATCATTATATTTTGATTAATAAATGGTTGATACACATAAATTTTTTTTACTGCTAACTCCAGTCTCTAATGTTCAATTTTGCAAACTAAGACAGTGTAAGGAGAGGAGAGACACTGAATTTCCCTTATGCGACCCATATGTCGTAGCTTTAGTTCGGAATTCATCTCATAAAAACTATCAAAATATTAAAAATAAATATTTTTTTATAAAAATAGTTAATAATATTAATTTTGCTAATGAAAAAACTTTGTCAATAAAATTTTTATTAATGAATAAAAAATTAAAAATAAAAATTAACTAATTTAAATTTAATAATTAAATTAAATTAAATATAAAAAATTTTATTTTTTGTTATTGTATGCCAAATAATATTTTTAGTATTTATTAAGAAAATTAGTATATTCATTAAAAACATAAATTCAATATACTATAACCAATAGGTCTTGGGTTAGATAGGGTAGGATAGGATTATGATCTCATCCTTTTATGTATTTTAGGGTAGGGTATAATATATGATATTTTTGTTTGGGTATTTTAGCGTATGAATATGAACAAGGTATTTACAGGCCTAGTTTGAAAATCAACAGATTCAGCACCATATATTAAAATGTGAAAACTAGGAAAAATTGTTGCAAGACAAGTATATATATATTCTCTAACTTATTGTAACAAATTATAATATTAGTTCTTGTCACCATTAAATCTTGTGATACAATAAAAATTATTATTGTTGTAAAAATATATTAGATGACAAAATAAAATTATTACTACTTAATATATATCTTAGTGATAATTTTTATATTATTACTTACATTTTAGTTATTAATATGGCATTATTTTTTTGTAATGACGCACATATATACATATGTATATATATAATGCTAATTTGTATATATGCACATCTATTATGATAACGAAATTTATCACTAAACATGGAGGCGGCTTCGTGATATTGGTGATGTTAGTATGCAGGAAATAAAAGAAGCATGACAACAATTAAGTACATTATACATTTACATTAGGGATATTTAAATTTTCCCACACACACAAACATTGCGTGTGTGTGTGTGTGTGTGGGAAAATTTAAATATCCCTAATGTAAATGTATAATGTACCTAATTGTGTGTGTGTGTGTGTGTGTGTGTGTGTGTGTTTTGCTCTCAAATTGCAATGTTGGGAGTATGGTGAAGAATAGAGGCATGACTTGTTGTCGGCCTGCTAGCTCCATTAATCGTTCCAACGTCTCCTGACGCCCCCCGTGAAGTGATGTGCTGTCTCACACTTTGGTTTTTATCATCATAGCCCCAACACCGCAAACTTTAATTTCTCACTAAAGGCTAAAGCTACGACGACAAAGGCAAGCAGCCAATTTTTTTTTTTTTTTTTTATTTTTTTATTGTGTCAGTAGTAGCATTTTTACACCTAGCCAGATTGCAATAACTGGTGCTTTCAAGCCAACGCTTCCTTCCAACAGCTGCATGCACGATCTACGTGTTCCTCATCTTGTCAATTATTCAATGTCAGTCGCATTCTTTTATATATGCTGCTCTTCAGACAGATTAGCTGCAATTAAGGAGACAAATACAGCGTTAATTATTATTACTGATCAAAAAAGCAAATCTTATAATACGTACGGATGGTTAATTAATTTGAGTCATTTTTAATTACTCTGCAATTATATATTAACCTCTTCGATCCTAAAGTATTAATACATGATTCAATTATTTATTATTTATCCTTAAAATCATAAACCCACATGGGTACGCTATTAAGTGTTTTAGGACAGTAATCGGATCGTAGGATTACTGTGCCATATGAGTCAGGCCGGCCGTACGTATGTTCAGATAATTAAAATTGTGAAGATCAGTGGACCCGCCATTTTCCCAGGCCTCCCCCGTCTTCAACATTGGCATCCAAAGGAGCAGAAACATATAAATATATATACACACTAAAAGAAGAAAAAAAATTCGTGATTTCCGATTTCTCCGGCACGCATCTTTATAATCTTGTTGTTT
>JACGDI010002121.1:173653-272880 GCA_014898725.1 Jacaranda copaia
AAAATTCGTGATTTCCGATTTCTCCGGCACGCATCTTTATAATCTTGTTGTTTGATAGCAATCAAATAGTATGGAGTATTAATTGAGTTTAACTAATTGTTATGATTTTTAGCACAAATGATGAATGCATTGTTTAGTATACATACACAAAAGCTTATTAGGTGTTATTATTTTTAATAAAAAGTAAGGGGGATAAACGAAATCATAGATGACCAATGTATTTTAGAGCATGGATACATTTCTAGTTACATTTTTTAATTTTTACACAAGTTGTTCTTAGATATAAAAAAATTCATTTTTATGAGGTACTTTTTATCTTTAGATATAACAAAGAATTTCATCCTTATAAAAATATATATTTTAATAAATATGGTATATAAATTTATAATCATTATAAATATAAGTTAAATTTAATATCATCAATGTGCGCGCACACACATATATATATATATCCTCTTAAGAAATAATTTTTCTTTTTTGAGAAAATAACAAAGAAAGTGCAACTACGACTCCATATTAGATTTAACAAATTGTGTCAAATATACTCGAGAGTTCAAGACTGATCATCATGTTCCACTTAGCCATTTGTTAAGGGGGGGAAAAGAGAAAAAGAAGATGACGACGATGACGAGATATATAATGAAATCGCAATACAATTCCAGAGGGATATATAGATTCCTGAGGTAGAAGAAAGAACGGGCTAAAAGCAGATGGATTGGTGGATTCCCCAATGACAACTCATGTCATCCCTGTCCCAAATAATCTCTCTCTCCACTCAACCCAACCACACCATTCAAGTACTTACTTTCCTTTAACCGCCACCCAAATCTAAACACCACCAAAAGTAAAGTTCAAAAAAAAAAAAAAAAGATAAAAATAAAAGTTGGTGGTGGGTCACAAAATATACACTAATAGATTACTACAACACATACAAGAGATACAAGATTTGTCACTTGTCAATATCAAAATTGGAAAAAGAAAAAAAAAAAAAAGGGAAATTTGCTTAAGTAGAGAGATGGATACATACATGGATACACACACACACACTACATACATAGCATGTGTGTTTGTGCTACCCCCTTTTAAGGGCAAATGAAGCCACCTTGACTTGTTGGATTTTTCCTTTTTCCATCTTTCTCCCCCCCTCTTTACATTATATATTCAACTTAAAGTTATATTATAATTATAACATTATAGTATGGAATTATTCTACATGTGACTGGCAAGCTTTGGAGAGAGATTCTCTCTCTCTCTCTCTGATGAGGTTACCACTAAAGGGTTTTTCTGACAGATTCAAAGGTTGGGTTTTAATATATTGTAGAGATTTTGGATGAATGGGATTCCCGAAAAGAAAAAAAAAAAAATGAGGAGAAGCCGAGAAGGTATCCCAAAATTAAATTGATTGACAATGGATGAGGAAGGCCACCAACTGGCGGGCCCGCTTATCTGAACAAAGTTTTCGGACTATTAATTAAATTCTTGACTCTTTAGATGCGCATGGAAAGTTAATTATTCGGTCAAATTTCACCCACATTTATGTCGATTTTTTTAAGGAACTTTGGAATAGTCGTAAATTTGAAGTTTCAAGATTTTGTGAATTTAATTTTTTTTTTATGATAATGTCATATTTATTCAAATTCTATATATAGTACTATAATTATTTGTTGATATATAGTTGACTATTGTAAATTTGTTTACAGGTTGTAATGACTTATTAGATCGCTATATTTTAAGACAGAAATTCAAGGAAACTCCCATTATTCTATTATATTGTCTTTTTATTTTTACTAAAAAAAATAAAATTAATTTATTGAATCTTATGTTTTAACCTAACTAGATTGAGAAAATATTTAAAATGCTCCCCATCCAAACCTCACCCCTTTTGTGAACACACAGACACACACACAAATTTATCACATCATTTATTTATTTAATTAATAAATTTAGATAGTTTGAACAAGAATAATTTTTTGAAGAAAATCAAATAGTGATACTTGAACATATTTCTTTTTATATAATTTAATTTTTATTTTGCACATTACATTTTCAAATAATTTAACAATGTTCCTTATTTTAAATTTTTATTTGAATTGATTTCTATTGCGCAGCAGGTTTTGATATGCTAAAAGTTGTTCATTCTTCTTTTATCTTATAATTGTTATTTTTGGTTTAAGTTCCTTGAGTTGTTTTTTGTTATGAAAAAGTATGAATGTGTATTATTTATGTCATGCTTTTGTAGATTTTTGATGTTGTGAGGCACATGAATTTTTATTGTCTTTATTGGTATTCATACATTGTGATTTAGTAAAAAGATTTTCAATTTTATACTATTTATCTAATTAAAACCATATATCATGAGTTAAATTCTTTTTCACGATATTCGAATAATATATATATATATATATGAATTATATTCTTAATTATAATCAATTTAATTCGTGCATAATATGAAGTACATACCCGTACTATAGTATGAAGGGAGGGATGTGTGTATGGCATAGGATTTCTTTTTTAAAAATTACAAAAATATGAATTGTCGAATGATGAAAATTAGATTAAAACCTTTTTTGTTTTTTCTGTCTGTGCGCGTAAAAGAAAGAACGAGAAGGGAAAAATAATTAATTTATCCTTTTTACTATTCAACTATCTTTTTTACAATTTAACAGCAGTGACAAACTATATATTTGCCAACTCCCTCTAAATTTTTCCGATATTCATTGGTTGTAGGGGATACTTGGATTCAATATTTATCTTTATCAAAAAATTAATAATTTTTCTTACTTTTCCAGTTTATTTTTGAAATCAACAGCAGAAGTATTTCAAAGCTTTTATCACAATCTTTAATATTGTGTCATCTTAATAGAACCAAACTTGTCCCATTTTACCAAATTGAAAAAAAAAAAGATATATATATATATATATATATCCTTATTAATTTTATTTTTATTTTTTAAGTAAAAGCGAATCGATCATATTTCCGCAATTTCCAACCAAACTCCAAGACTGTCTGTTGTTCACTTATACCTACAGAGACAGTTTTCCTTATCAAACTTTAAGGGTACAAAAACAAAAAAAAAGCAAAAGAAAGAAAAAATGAGAAATGACAGAAGAGTAGAGTGCTTGACTCAACATCCTTTTGCCTTTAATAAATATTGATGCTCAAAGTTGTTAGTGTGATGTTTCCATGGGGGATCAGATATATTTATATCGCATATTGGAAACATACCTTACTTTGTGCTCTGGAAAACTTTAAAACAACTTCACATACATGATACATGTATACCCATAATAGCTTTTACGTTTTCTGCCAACAAATTTGACCGTTAGGTTTGTGGAGATATGCTATAGTGCTGTCTGTATTCACGGGCCATTGTGTGGGCCAACTGCCATCTCCTGTTGCTTTGTAGGCACTACTGTGCTCCTCCTCTATCACTATGTTTCCTTCTTCTAGGTCTACACATGCATGCACCAAGTTTCATGTCAGCCTCTTGACTAGTCAAAGTATTTTTGAAGTGCTATTGTTTAACCAACTAACAAAAGATCTATAGATGAGAGTTTTGACATGCATTTTGAATCATTTGCAGCGGGAGATACAAATCTTAAGAATAAGGAAGGGCATATATCCCATGCCATTCTTTGTTCTTTTCTCCATTTTCATCAGATTATTTTTAACATTGTAATCTGCATTCTGTGAATATCATAGAAAGAGATTCAATAAAGAGACTACTCCAAGAGCATGAGCTCCACCATAAGAAAATAAACCTTCCGTCCAAATCCTTATTAAAATCCCTCATATATATATATATATATATTTACTCAATTAAAAGCGATAGGAGGGTTCTATATTACTATTCCTCAGTTTTGAACGTAGGCAATTATTAATTTTGTTTTCAAACTAGAACAATCAGAGTTTGTTATTTGATGGAATATGGGTTCGGTTGTGGTGGTGCGTTGGATGAACTTCCAGAATCCAGTTCAATTAATAATGGGCACAACGGACCTGAGAAAATGTCTGGGCCCATTATTGAATATGGGCTTGAAGCCCTTTTGAGTATATAACTGCAAGGTTGTATGGTTCCGTTACTAATTGGCCGATTTTGTGGCTTAATTTCTGTTATTTCTTTGTATGTTTAACTTCGATCATGGCGCGTAACAATGCAGAAAGCTAAGTGTTAGTTATTTCTTTGTATTTTTAACTTCGATCATGGCGCGTAACAATGCAGAAAGCTAAGTGTTAGTTATTTCTTTGTATGTTTAACTTCGATCATGGCGTGTAACAATGCAGAAAGCTAAGTGTTAGTAATATTTACCCCAAAAATGATGATTTATTAACGTTTTACCATACCTTGAAATGAATACCTACTTAGTAAGTCATTTCAATTAATCAGTTAAAAGTATATTTTTTCACAAAAAATTACAACAAGCTACTCTAGGTTTTTGGAGTATATTGTGAGACACACTCCACTTGCATGCTACGCTCTTTGCTTCTCAATAGAAAGAGTAGACATCATAGTTTCCTTCCATACGCCAGTTTGATTGATGCTAGGGATTAGGATCCGTAGAATCTTGTTTGTTTCCTTAGGCCGTCATCCTGCCATATATTCATTCATGCATGAATTGATTTGGGAAGGTCCTAACAGCAACAACAAGCAACGGCTCCTTACCGTCTTGAGGTGCTACAGTGATAGTAGTAGTCAAAGGAAAGCAAATATTGCAGATTGGTTAAATCAAAACAAATGAAGTGGAGATCCTTACAGTGGATATGTAGAAAACCTAAGTAACCCCTAGGGGTGACTTGTTCACATTTTTTGCCGTTCCAATATTTTGGAAAGATGGGTTCTCAAGGAAAGAAATGTACCCCCTTAAGATAATACCCTGAGCAATTAAAAAGTTATGTGGTCAAGAGTGAGAAAGAAGACGAAACTATATCTCACACATATTGACGCACTAAATATAATATTTTTCAAAAAAGATTTTACTAATAGGGATAAAATAAAGGAAAATGATCCTTCTGAGTTAGGGATTCAAAAGATGATTATGTGCCTTGTGGATTAATGAACACTGAAATTAATATGTTACCATTTGATCCAAGTGGAAGCAATTTGAATGCAGATGGTCTATCTAAATCCCAATCCCAAAAGAATAGTAGGAAAATTATGAACATGCGAATGCCAATTTTGAAATTAAGGGCTATGTTTTTATGACAAATCAAAGGTAAAGTGAATCTAAAGAGCATGTTTAGATAATCCACCCAGAAGATATTGAAGAGCTTAAAAATGTGAGTAAGGCTCTATCTTTTCCTGCGAAGGATAAATGGATGAGCAATGGAAGAAGAGATGGAGTCAATGGGATCAAAGCATGTTTGGGAATTGGTCGATCTTCCTTCCATTTGGGCACAAAACTATTAAAAACAAATGTGTTCTTAAAATTAAGGAAAAGACAGGTAGAACGAACCATTGAGAGATATAAAGGGTGACTAGTGGAAAAGGTTGTACTCAACTAGAAAGCATTGATTATAGAGAGATTTTTTCACCAGTTGTAAGGTTTACTTCCATTTTGTTATTGTTAGTGATAATAGCTAACTTGAATGTTGAATTAAATTAGATAGACATTAAGGCTAAATTTTTCAATGAATAACTTGAAAAACAAATCTACTTGATGACTAGTAGGTTTTGTGATTCAAGGCTAAGAAATATAGGGTCTACGAATTGAGAAAAAATTAATTTCTAGCCTAAAGTAGTTTACTAGGCAATGATGTTTGAGATTTCATCTTTTATAATTTCATCATGATGGATGAAGACCATTGTATTTATGTCAGGAGGTTTAAGAAACATTTGGAAGTTTATCTCTTTATGTCATTTACATACTATTAGCTGGAAATTAATGATAAGTATGCAGAGATTATTTGGAAATAGTTGTCATCCAACTTTAAGATGAAGGATACGGGTGATACCAAATATATATTAAGTGTCAAAATCTACTAAGAATATTTTGGGAGACCACTTGCATTGTCTTAAGAAGTGTATATAAAAAAAGTACTCGAATGGTTTGAAATAAGAAATGATAAACCCATTGACACTCCTATGACTAAAGATGAAAGCTCAAACCATGAGACATGCCCAAAGATTTTTGATGAAATTTTTGAGATGGCCAAAGTACAATATTCAAGTATTTTTTTTTGAGTTTGATGTATGCTATGATGTGTATTCGCTCAATATTAGTAATGTCATCGGTCTAGTTGTTGGGTGTCAATCTAATCTAAGAGAAAGATACCAAATTTTTATTAATTAGAATTTTTTCAGTGCTTGAAGAGTATTTCGAACTATTCCTTATACTATCAAAGGGAAAATCTTTCTTCAAAAGGAAAGGATACATAGATGTTGATTGAGGAGGTGAGTTGGTTGAATGTGAGTACACCTCTTAACATGTTTTGTTACAAAATAATAATGTTATTTGTTCGACTGGCAAGAAATAAATATATATCATTGTTCATAATGAAAGCTAAGATTGTGGCTTGTGCTATTGTAATGCTAAAAGGTATTTTTGGCTAAGGAATATTTACAATGTTTTGGGATAATAAGCAATTATGTGGGACTTGTGATCATTTATTATGATAACCAATAAGTTTTTTGCTTACTTCGAAAACCCAAAATATCAAAGGTAAAATTGAACACTTGAAATGTTGGAAGTCTCTTGTGGTTGCTCAGCGTTGAATGGTCTTAGCTCTTGAATATTCAAACGATAAAAGGAAAAGGGAAAAAATTGAAAAAAATGTTGAATGGAATGGAATTTCAACTTTTCTATGGTTGACAGACTAATGTTAGCTACCAAAAACTCTTATTAGAAAGATGCTTTCGTCAATATTTAAAGAGGTTTTTTTTCGCGTACTATTCTTTTTCATGTGTGATTTTCCTTCGAAGCTAGGAGTAGAATTGTTTTTAGTTTAGTACAAATCTTTTAAGCGAACTACAATATTAAGTATTTTATTCAAATGTAGATACTAAATTCAACTTTATCAGAGACATAGTTGAAAAGAAGGAGGTGAGACATACATACATATATATAAGCATATAATGGTGAGCGATTTTTCGCCAAGTTAATACTTATATATGTATTTATGAACATATTAAAATCTCTAGCATTTTGCAGAATGAGATTATAATTAAGAGTGTTCGTGATTCAGTTTGGATTGATTTTGGGATGAAAATCTAGCCAATCCAGGCTATATAATCTACATTGGAGTGATTTGGTTCTTTTTATAAATTCAATCTAATCGAATCCATTTTAAATTATTTAGGATTAATTAGATCAGTAAATATTTTTTTTAATTTAATTTAGATTTTCAATTGAAAATTTGACAATTTACTATTGGCAATTTAATCAATTAGTTTGTAATCTTTATTTGATAATTGTAGTTCAACTTTCTTCCTCACAATTTACAATCAATATTGAGATTAATATTGGCTTTCCGAATTAAATTTTGTAAGAAAATATAAACTACAAAATATAAGTCTATAACAATGAAGCATAAAAATAAATAATATAAATTATACAAATCAACATTAATAATAATAAAATAATCAAACAATAAAAATTAATCCATAAAGATTCAAGCCAATATAATAAATCCACAAAGTTTTTGAGAATTAACTTCTAGACAAGCAATTACAAAAATTGCAATATTAGGTTTAGGTTATTTTGTTTATGTTATATTTTATTTTAGTTTATTTATGATATTTTATATTCAAATATACATTTTTATATTAATAGTATATAAAAGTTCAATTTGATTTGGATTGGATTGGTTTTTGAAAGTGAAATTGAAAACTGAACTAAATCGATTAGTTAAAGAAAAGTCAAATCCAAACTAATCTAAAAAATTCGCTTGCATTGGTTTCGTTTAGGATTTGATTTGATTAGATGGTTGGTTTTGTTCAATTTGATTTGGATTTGAACACTCCTAATTATAATAATGTATAAAGATATTTATGATCTAATGCTTATTAAATTCTATGATGAATGAATATTATCTATACACATGCTTTATGTTTTCAATAGTAAAGATAGGTATGACAAGTGAAGATTGACTATCTCACATGAGCAATCACTTCTGATATCGAGTAGGAAGCAGAGATGAGGTGATATTATTTTTTATATTGTGTTGCCTTAGTCATATGTGACTAAGATGCAATTACCACTTGAGTTTTAGTAATCAAAATAGATTTTCCACATTCCATTGGATTTGTCAAATAGTTAGATGTGAGGTCTCCTGGAGATTGCTACATGTATTGAGGATTTCCAAAGGAGAAAATTAAAGTTGAGTTTTGGAATACACTTGAACTAAGATCTGTAGATTTTATATAATATTTTGTTTGAGTACTTCCTGTAGGGAAGATGCACTGTTTCATGTGTGTCATACCATATGTATACAAAATGATCATATGAGTAGTGAGTAAATAAGTTTTTGCTTTCTCAAATAATTATACAATCATAGGCAATTTTTCAGGGCCTGGATACAAGGCCCATCAGATAATGTCTCAATAAGAAAAGTAAAGTTGGGCTTCCTGCATTGTACAATATCTAAAAGGACTTGAATTGCACATGGATTGCCCAATGCACGGCAATTTCAACAAAGGAAACTTATTGCTCTAGGCAGGCTTTAGAGTCCAAGCCTACCTCTAAAAAATTCTTTGAACCTAATGCTTCTTCTTGAAAATTCTAATTGAAAAGTCTATTAGATATCCATGTATCATTTTCATGATCACAATCCCCCATTCTTCTTCTTTTCATATCATAAAATTTTAATCCTTCTTTAAGCATATCATCCTTTCCATATACCATAATCCTGTCCTTATTCGATTGATCATTAAATAAATCCACAATCATAGCCTCATTCCTTTCCTCATTATAGTGTTTGATATCTTTATTTTGTTCAAAATTCCATTACCATTTCCCCAAGCCCTCAAATCTTGCGCAAATTGTGGACTTTCCTTTGCTGGCTGCTGTTCAATGTTTCTTTTTCTATTCATCTCATTTTGATTTTCTAACTCCTCCGACCATAGCCATCTTTCAATTGCCTGATTCAACAACTATCTATTAGGGGATCTAAGCTAAGGACCATATAACTTCTCAATATTCTCCCCTGATTGTTCAAACAACTTTTCACAAAACTTTTCGCTATGCCCAATAATTCCACACACAAAACAAAAGTAGAGAGCTTTTCATATTTGAAGTTTAACCATACCCAATCTCCACCATATTTCTTTATCTTCATTCTCCATTTTAATGGTAATTTGATATCAATCTCAACTTTGATATGCAGATATGTGCGCCAAACGCTAGTAAAATTATTTAGGTTCAATTTGATAAATTTTCCAATGTAATCTCCCACTCTTTTACAAACCTTTTCTGACATGAAACTAATTGGAATATCATAGATTTGGACCCAAAAAGCTGTATGAAATAGCTGTACCTTCTGGGGCTAGTCATTTAGCTGATGACATTTGCAAAGTATAATATGATTATCAAATGTCTAAGGTCCATTATCTAACATCCTTTGCATATCTACCACATGAAAAAAATTAGAATAGGTAAAGCATAGGGCTGATCTCTTTAATACACACTCTGTTCACCAGCCGCCATAGCAAAGCGAGAGTGTTTTTCATAGCGTTAACGTTAATCAGATGAGTTTTCAAGAAACGACCATCTATAGACAATTGAAACTCCTTTGGGGTGTCCTCAAATGAGTCCTCCAATTCCAAGCCATTTTTCTCCTCTTCCACTATAGATGACAGCTTGCTAAGTCTTATTTACTCATATGAGTACTCATTATATGATCATATGAGTAATGAGTGAGTAAGTCTTTGCTTTCTCATATGATCTTGGAATTGGAAGCATAACAGCTTGGCAAGGCTCTCAGCCCAACAATTCTCCTATATCATTATCTTTCAATATGATCAACAATCAATTGCCAACAAGGCAAAACATTTGAGCAAATATGCCTACAAGGCGATCAACAATATACTAATCAAATCATAAAAGCTAATACAGTCAACTATCAATATACAATACATTTTTAATATGGATGATAACAAATTAAACAATGAAAGTTCATGGCACCAAAATGGAACAAATAGTTTGTTTATCCGAATGGTTTAGGAATAATAAGCCCACTTAGAGCGCATGATTCAATATTAGATACAGTTCACGAGTTCACATAGTTCACAAAGTTCAACCGAGTAACAATCAGTTTCATGGAAGGACAGATAAAACACAAAGTGATTTCCAATTGGAGGAAACTTATAGGTTTCAACAATCAACAACAATGATAACGATAATCAAGGCAGGTATCAGATCAGTAGAACCTCACAAGGTTCA
The DNA here is from genome assembly GCA_014898725.1 of Jacaranda copaia. Taxonomy (NCBI): domain Eukaryota; kingdom Viridiplantae; phylum Streptophyta; class Magnoliopsida; order Lamiales; family Bignoniaceae; genus Jacaranda; species Jacaranda copaia. The sequence goes on from JACGDI010002121.1 coordinate 184,031, forward strand.
ATGATAGATATGGAATAAGTTTATACAAAGCAAGTACCAATTGGTAGACCTTCATAGGGGTACAACAATTAACAGAGTGCAATGATCAATTTAAAAACCAGGTCGGTAGACTCTCACCTTAATAACTTCAGCTATGAAATCAAAGTCTATTGATCTGCAGGGCCTAATCTTTTGTCATCTATCCAAAAGAGTAAACTTACTGTCAAAATCCCTATTCAACCCTAATGATTTCTAACATTTACGATCATACTAATAACAGTCTAAATTTGGTAGTTACTTGACTTATATGATAGTTAGGGTTTTGTTCCTGTATTATTATTACAAAACATCCTAATCTCACTGCTAATACAAAAATATTTTTGGGGTTCATATTATATAGATAAAATAAAATATAACTAGATTCTTATAATTAACCTTATAACATTATACGATATCGATTATAATAGCTCAATTGTAGTTAATAATCCAAGAGGGTCACCTAGGTTGCGATTATATAAAATTAGGATTTTCTTCACCTAATTATCTTAACTAATAATGGTTCACATAAAATAATACAAATTTAGATTCACTAGGCTCAAATAACATGGTTGTATGCTATATTTCTCATGCATAGCTGCATTTTTCAATCAATCTATGAATTTTTTTCGATCATATAGGTTTATAAAGATTTGAATGCATATACATGTACATGTAATACAATTTATTTTTCTTCTAATCAATTACCTAATTCCTTCTATCGGAGCAGAATTTCCACGATCAGCTTTTGCGCATGTGTTCCTCATGATGAGACGAGCAAACTATCTATTTGCTCTCGCTTGAGATAGTAGCCACCACTACCATTCGATGCATTTTGGTGAGAGTAACCAAACCCCCAATTTAATTTCTCCAAAAGCCTTCAAATTGACCCTCAATTACCGCCTGAAAGCTCCGATGCCACCACTTTTGCTGTCTCAATGTTTGCCTAATTCCATCGCCACCGGTGGTCCATTTTGGAAACTGAAGCTATCGAAGTGTTCCTTGAGCTAAGAGCTTGAAAATCCACACTTGGGGGTCTCATCAAAAAGTTGCTAGAATGCTATGCCCATCGAGCTCCGTTGTGGCTAGATTTCTGTTAAAGTTTCTTGACGGTTCACAGGTCATCTTCGCTTGCATGCATAGTTGCCGTGCTTTTGAGGTCATGGGCAAGATGATGGTAAGCTTAGTTTTCAACTTCGGGTTGTTGCCGGTGTTGATTGTTGGAGAGAGATGGGTGAATCGATGAAGAGAAAAATAGAATGGGGTCAAATTAAAATTTCATATATTTATAAATGCATTCTTTTCTTAATTACAGGTTGACCCCAAGATTTATACCCAGGATTTATGGCCAAATCTCAAGTGAGTCCAATAAATTTTAATATATTCAATTTGTCCCTCTAATTTAGTTGTCCTCTACATAAGCCAATCTAACTTGTGAAAATTAAAAATTGCCCCTTCAAATTTTAAGGGTGAAATTAAGTCCTCTCAAATTAGCATTTTAACCCACAAAACTTTTGAAAATTAAATAAATAAATTAAAATAATACTTAAATAAGAATACTATAATTAATGCATTTCTAGCGGTGTTACAATTGTCATACATGAGATAAATGAGGTATATTCTTACCTTTGTTGTTTGACATAAGAGACACATTGATTGGTGTAGAGAAGAAAGCATAATGAGCTCATTGTCCTCATTTTTAGCTACTATGTATTCTTGATCAATGTATAGTTTTTTTTTTAGCTCTAGTACTTAAAGAATTGAATTATTTGTATATTCTTAAGTGGTGTCTAATCTTGGACCTCTAATATTATATTAATTTAGGTCCATTCAAACGTTTTTTAAGGATTTCAAATACTGACAAGGCCTGTTAGGATAACTTGGTGGATAGATTGAAAGTCCAATCAATCTAGTTAAAATATGTTAGGGGTAAAAGAGAAGGCTTTGTGACCAAATCCATAAACCTATAAAAAGAACTCTCTTCAATGCTATCCTTATTTATCTCTTCGGGCTACATTTGATATGTAAGATTATAGTGATTAACCCCTCAAATCCACACTAGTAACATGTTTGATATAAAAGATTATGGTGACAAGTTGAGCCAAGATTGACTTCGAGCCCTCACCGAGCCTATATTGTTCACATGATCAGGCCTAACAATCATCCCACGATTGGAGGTGAAATTGTAGTTTAACCAAATCAACTAAAAAACACATGGACAAATTTGTTTCTCATTTTGAGATGGATAAATAAGGGCAATAATAAAATTTAAGAAAATTGTCTTTTTCAATCTTTTAAATCAAATAAGAATGCCAGATTATGTAATTTATAATTTAAACTACAATCTCCAATATCAAATAGGCATATTCATTCATTCAAATAACCTCTAATCTTATGGGCCCATAATTATGTGAGATTAATAGGTTTTAGTATCAAACGTGGCCCTATTCTATAAGCAATGGAAACCGCCATAGCCATAGTAAATTAGGCTCATTTTCATATAAACACCATACCTGTTTCCCCTGAGTTTACAATTGGTTCTGTTTCAGCTCTTGGATTTTATTTGCTAAGCAATAGCAGTAAATGTCCTGCTTTTATCCACTCTATATGTAGCAGAAGTTTGTTGTAAGGGCTTTGGCTGCTTTTGAGGAGAAGATGGGAATAAAGGCTACTATAATTAGAATTGGCACAAGGGTGAGACAAAGTTTCTTCTTTGACAACAATTAGCTTTTTAGATTTGAATGCTTACTTATGAGTTAAATAATGCTAAGCTTGAATTCTAACATATGAGTTTTTGTTATTAGAGGACAAGAAAATTGGGGCGTTAATTAATAGTTGTCCAAAAACTTCCATCTAAGAATTCTTTGCTACCAGATCTAGTTTGAGATAGTATAGTACACATCGTCTAACTTTTGTTTCCATTTGCATCTTCATGTAAATTACATTAAAAGTAATAATAATAAGAAGAAGAATAAGATCACTAACATTTGAAAATTTTTTTATCACTAACCTATCACCAATACCTTTTGGTAACCAACCAATCTTAAGGTTAATTGGTCAATTAGTCAAATGGTATCACCTCATATGAAAGATTTAAAATTTGAATGTTAAAAAATTCTTATCGTGCATGTGCAAGTGTAAATAAAAAAAAACAATCAACCAACCTTAATTATATCCTGACCTTAATTTTAGTGAAGAAGTCAAAAAAAATATGAAAATGGTAACTACCTCAAAAGGGTTTACTCCTCATAATACTACAGATGGGTATCCAAAAATGCAAGCGGTAAATCAAAGTCAGTTAAAATAGAATTGTGCACAAAAAACTCTTCGGTTGTCATATTCTCACTTTGGATCTTCTATTCAATTTCATATTTTATCCCCTATTCCAATGTGATATATACATGCTAAGTGTATTTGTTTATCAACAAATTATTTTTATAAGAAAATATTTAATACATATATCATACATCCATACAATGTAATAGGAGATGAAACATATATTTGAATAGAGGATTTAAATCGTTGCCAAAACCTTTGATTTTAGTGTCATACAATTCTAATATTTTATTATGCTCTACCACTTTTGCATTAAAAATCAAAGATTCCATGTGAGCTCTCCTTCTATGGCATAATGAGGAATGACTTTCGCCGTATACTCTACAAAGTTCGTGCATATAAATAGGCCACTCTACTTCTCTTTTAAAATGAATGATGTGCTTTAGAAAGCTTTTTTCAATCTACAATTTCTTGGAGTGAATGGTTATATAAGCAATGTGAGGTCTTTGGCTTTCATCTATGCATATTAAAAAGTAAAAATAGATGTAATATATATAGAAATTTTAGAAATGTTAAGTAATATAGGCAAAACTTGATGCTTAATTTATTAATGAGAGCGTGGTAGAAACCCATAAGTCGTTCCATCCAATTAACGATTCAATTTAATCATTAATCTGCTCCTAATTCTTTCTCTTTTCTAGTCTCTTGAGGTCAAATCTAACCAAAACTAATTTTTTTTAAGTTTATACTTGTATGTTTTGTTCGTTCTATTTGTATGTTTTTACATGAGGGAAATATGGTTACTCTTATTAAAGCAGTGATTTGGGGTTTGAAAACTAAGTGTAGCGCAGTGTGGAGGAAGAGTTATGCAATGCATTCCCTCTCAGTTTCTAAATTATGTTAAGTTATTTATTGGATGGCTTATCTGTTGTTAGGTTGAAGGATGCATCACTGCTTCAACTACTAGGAAGAAGACCATGGATCCCTATATAATAATCAAGGCTAGAGATCTTATTTATAAGCTTTTGTCATGAAGTGTTCTTGCGCCTCAGGTTGTATGCTTGTAAATGAGTAGGGTAATATCCTATCCAAGCATAAAATATTATTCTCATACCTACACTTATTAAAATAGTGTAATTGTTATGGCTAGGGTCTGTACCTATAAATTACCTATGTACTCATATCCAAAAATTACTCATTACCTTATATTTAAATTTAATTTGTTAACTTAAAAATTGTCTATACCCAAATCAAATTTATATTAATAATAAACTTTTATATAAAAAATAATGAATATATGAATGAACAATAATAACTAGACAATTTCCTTCATTAAAAATTAAACTAAATTAATAAAATTAATATATTGATAGCAACTTTTTTTTATTTAAATTGGAATAGCAACAGCAACAATTGAACATGCTTCATTAATAATATTAGAATTAGTAGTGGAATAAATATTTTTTTATAAAAACAATTAATAAAATTAATTTTACTAATGAATAAACTTTGTTAATAAAAACTTTATTAGTGAATGAACAATTAGAAATAAAAATTAACTAATTTAAATTTAGTGATTAAATTAAATTAAATAAAATATAGATTTTTTTGGGGTATTGTATGCCAAATAATATTTTTAATATATATTGAGAAAATTAGTGTATACATTAAAAACATACATCCAATAAGCTAGACCTGATGGGTCTTGTGTTAGATAGGGTAGGATAGGGTTAGGGTCTTATCCTTTTGGATATTTTAGGATAGAATAAAATGTAGGGTATTTGTGTTTAGATATGTTAGGATACGGGTATGGGTAGGGTAATAACCTATCCATTTACAGGTCTATTAGTTTGTTTCTCTAATAATTTTGTTTTCTCTCTTAGTTATATATAATTTGATTGTTCATTGGTTTCTTTCTGGATTTTACTATTGAATTGAATGTCTTCATGGTAATTATTCGAGGATCTTACCAATTTCATTGCTCGAGTTGCCTGTTTCTAGTACTTACTTTATTTTTTTCTTTGTGTCAATTGTTTTAGTTGATAGGTTTGGTTCATTATGTGTACAACAAGGGAGAATTCCATTACCTCCCTGAGTCTAATACTTACTTTATTCTTTTCTTTGTGTTAATTGCTTTAGTTGATAGCTTTGGTTTATTATATGTACAACATAGAGAATTCCATTTACCTCCCTAGGTCTAGTACCAATCCAAGTTACTTTTGAGTTTTCTAAATATCATGAAAATCTCCCTTTTTAAGGCATTACGAAATGACTCTTATTTTCCTTTTTTAAAATGTAAATCTAATTTTCTCTCTATCATGTAATTAAGCTTTCATACTATGAATTCTTTAAATTTTAAACTTGCATCTATTGATACAATGAATTCTTTAAAATTACATCTATTTATTCTTCTACAGTAAAGCATAACTACATTAAACTAAAAATATAAAAAAGAATAAATTGTGAAAAATATAGTACATAATGCTAAATGATATGTAAGTTTTGACTTGTCAACAAGTCCAATGTTGTCTCCCCTAAAGAATTTTTTGCCCTCTATTTCATTGTGTAGAAATTTCATAAATTATGTTGCTTCTTCCTTGGACTTCTCCCACTCATCTCTTATCTTTATAAAAAAGTAATTCAAAATGAATTGGTGCTATCTTCGAATAAGTTTTCTCTAATTTTCTTTTGGTTGAATTTGTTTGTTAGGATTTTTTTTCTAATTGAATTAGGGTTTAATATAATGAAAAGAGGGTTTCTTATTTCTTTATGGTAATAAGGTTAATTTGGTCATTTAGTATAATAATTTTTATTTTATTTTTCATAATTTAATTTAAAAAAATGGTTCCATGAAAGAAGCATGATTTTTTCACTTTATGATAGTTCGAAGGTAAGAATTAAATCAAACTGATATGAACGACTAGAAAGTAGGTATAAGATGACAAGTTAAAACCATGAGTATGAGACCTTAGAAAACCCACCAGAACATAATCATTACTCATATGAAATATATCAAATATGTCTAAATATATAACCTCCACAATGTTACAATATTTATATCCACAAGGCATCAATTGAACTTTACTTTAAAAAGAGAAATAAGCCTATGTAAAAGAAAGAAATGTAATTACATAACTATCTTTTTAGAATTACATGCTAATAGAAACATATCTATCATTATTTAGAATAGTGTTGGGATTCACCAGTTATTGTTATGGGAAAATCCAAATTATTTTTCTCTCTAGAGTTAATTGCAGCATTAGTTTACACGATAGAATGTTTATATTGTTATTATTTGCAAATAGTTAAAACAACATTACTATTTTTTTATTTTTTTCCTTATCCTAATTTACTCTTTTTAAGATGAAAAACTAAATCAAACTTCATGGATACAAGAATGTTGAAACTATGAAGAACTCGAATGTTTAACAAAGCTGTTACTTGACTAAAAGATTCTTGTTAGTGCTACATAATATTTTCAAAACACCAGTGTTGCTTTGGCAATATGCACTACTTTCTTAATTCCGGGTGGTTGAATGGTAGACATGATTTAAAAAATGAAGAGCATGAAATTTGGCAACAAAACAAAGGGGAAATAAGAGTATTATTTTTTCCCAAGAAAAGGATAAAATTGTCTTTTGAATGTCTTAAGCAACTCAATCAATAAGCTCATGGTTTTATTTGAGACTTTCTGAAAATTCAAAGGCAATTGGGATTTATTGCCTAATTGGGGGAGGAAAATGAATATATTTGTTTAAAATGTGAATGATGAAATCTTTCAATAATCAGAATGTTTCTTAATAGGCTAGAATCATGGCATTGCAGCCTTTGAGAATTTCTTAATTTTAGGTGTTAATGCAGCTTTATGGTCTTACAGCATGCAATAAAGATTCTTAATGATGAGATGTAGTGTGACATAATCAAGATCGGGAACTTGGTGCACAACAAGGGGTGCTTAACATCTATTAATCAATTTATGCATGTATTTGTATTTGTGTTGAAGAATATACATCCCAAATATGGTACTTATCACTTATGCCCTCTCCAATATTAAGAAGAATTGCTAGACCACAGAGAGTGCATGTCATGTCTTTGGTAAAACAACCCTATATATCTATGTCCTCCTTCTCTTTCTTGGGGTTTGAGGGGAGCTTTTTAGCAAAACCATTCCATCAGAAAAGGATGTGAAAGTAATAGTGAATAAATAGAAGCTGACAACAAACTATTGGGATGATAAGATATTTAAGTCTCTTTTAGCCTAAATTTGTCAAAAGTTTCAATTTGATTCAAAAACTAATGGTTTATAGGCATGAACGATTGATGAAAAGAAGAAAACACTTAGGGGGCCCCAGTCTTCTACTTTGAAGGTTTGACTTTGTTAATTTAGTGATTCACCTGAAAGATATTATGATTAGAATTGTGGCCGAGATTAGATAGTAGCATAAGATATTCATAGATGATTGCATTATAACTTGTTTGACCTATCTTTTATGTTATGTGGCATAGTTATCTTCTTCCATTCTCTTCCTTTTTGTAATTTCAAGTATACCATACTAGAAATATGAATGTGGTTAATGAAATGTAGGCATTAGAAATTTTAACTGGTTGCTATATTCTGGTTGAGGGCAACATTTCTGATCTCTCTCCTTATTTGATTACTTATAGATGATTTCATGATTTTTATTCTATTAATTGAAATAGAAACTTCTTTCTTGCAAAAGTTGCAAGTCATGACTTGATGCTTTTATGTTTTCAAAATGAGTAAGGACACATAGTTGTGGCTATGGGTTTGTTTAAAGGTCTAAAACAAGTGATGAAGGTTGTTGAAGAGTGTTGTTAAAGAGTGCATTCTAAATAAAATGCACCCAATATATAACATCAAGGTGAATGGTCAAATATATGCCTGTTGAATTTGATGTAGTTGGATGCATTTTTCAAGGATTTGGAGGTTCTAATGTTTTCTTCATATAATCATCCCTGATTTTTGTGACAAAAGATCCTAATGATGAAGAGAGAACTTGCTAAAGATCCTTTACTTGCAAATGAGGATTAGGGCAGATTCTTTCCCAAATTCAAAAAGTATGTCATTTATTTATCTATTCTTATTAGTTAGCTTTCAATTCTAGTAAGTGTGCCCATTGAATAAACCATTCAACCATTGGAGAATTCCCTATTTTGACTATTCTTGGGGCTAACACTAAAATTAGGTGAAGGATGGTCTTTCCATCATCATCAAATTCAAATAGTGTGGTTGTGATTTTTTCTTGGTTTCCAACTTTCCTTTTGAGTACCGAGACATAAAATACTAGGTGAATTTTTGCTCTAGGCAGCAATTGAAGTTTGTAAGCTACTTGGCCGATCTTTTCAATAATGGTGAATAGTCTTGTGTGTTTTGGACTCTGCTTCCATGCTTTGCTCTTCTGAATGGTGCTTTGTTTGTAAGGTTTAAGCTTTAGATAAACTCGATCCCCAGATTGTAACTGCATTTATCTTTGGTGGGTATTTATTTCATATGGTTTTGGGCATTCAATGGGTGTTGTTGAATTTTCCCTTTTTCTTGTAGAATTTGTTCAACTCCTTGGATGGAGGTCATAATATAAGGGCTAAGGGCAAGGTGGGATGGCTTGAAACCATGCAATGCTTCAAACGAAGTCATAGCAATAGCGATGTAATAATTGGTGTTATACAACCATTCTGCCATGGCTAACCACTTACTCCACTGCTTAACAATTGTCCTGCACAGACATCATAGATAAGTTTTGAGGCACTGATTCACCATCTCACTTTGGCCATCAGTCTGGAGGTGGTATCCGGTGCTCAATTGATGTTGCACTCCAATGGCGTCAGAGAATTTAGTCCAAAAATAGCTTGTAAAAGGCTTATCCCTACTAGAAATAACATTAGTAGGCAACCCATGTAATTTATATGTATTGTCTAAGAACAATTATGTTAAGTGTGAAGTAGTGTATGGATGTGAGCGTGTAATAAAGTGAGAATATTTCGTGAACCTATCTATGATCTCCCATATAATAGTTTTTCTATGAGAGTTTGGTAATTGCTCATTAAAGTCCATGTCTAGATGTTGCCAAGCCTATTCGAGAACTGGTAGCGGTTGTAGGAGGCTCAGGGTCCTCTGAATATGATGTTTACATTGTTGAAATATTTCTCTATAGTGTTCCCAGAATTCCTGAATGCCCACCTTTGCTAGTTTCATGCATATATTGAATGATTTTATCTCTTAACGAGGTGTTACTCCCCATATAGATTTGGCCCTTATACTATAGCAATTTTGATAGTTAATTAGTTATATTTCTATTAGTATTATATAACAACTTTTCAATTTGTTAGTTAAAGCTAACTTGGTTGATTAGTTAGCTAATAGTAATTAGCTTGATTAGTTAGCTAATAGTAATTAGCTAGTTAGCTGGGCACAGCCTTTAACAATTAACACGTGCCGAGTCCACTATAAATACATGTACAAAGCACTAGACTTCAGATTCTCTTTCTGTAATTCCACAATTTCTCATTGAAATCAATACTATTGAGTTCTTCTCAAATTGCAAAGATGAAGCTTCAATCTTTCGATGGTGCAAGCTTAGATACTTGACATGGTATCAGAGCAGATAATGATTCTTAATTGATTGATATCAGAAGATGATTGAATCAAAAAATAAAGCATTATGGCTGGAAGGGGAGTCTGAAATATACTGTTAGTTAGAGTGTTGACCAAAGAATCTGATCTCTACACCTTCAGTCATCGGACCATCCAGGCATGGCTTTGGTGTCTAATCTACTGACTGGAAATAACTTTCTCGCATGAAGTCGATCTATCAAAATAGTGTTAGGGGCGAAGATAAAACTAGGGTTTATAGATGAAAGATGTACTATGCCAAAAGAAAAAAAGGAGAATTTTGGGCAATAGCTAAGTTCTGATTGCATGGTTAAATTATAGATTTTAAACTCGATCTCGAAAGAGATCATTGAGGCTTTTCTCTACACCACCACAATAAGGAAACTATGGATTGAGCTAGAGGAGAGATTTGGAGAGTGTAATGGACCATTGTTGTACCAACTATAGAGAGAAATTAGCTCCATTTCTCATGGAAATCAATTGGTGGCACAATATTATACTAAGCTTAGAAAGCTTTGGGATGAATTACAATACCTTTTGCTACTGCCACAGTGTACATGTGGAGCAATGAAGGAGATGGTGGATTATGCATCATCTAATAGATTGGTTCAGTTTTTGATGGGATGGAATGAATGCTATGATGGTATAAGGAATCAGATCCTAGTTATAGATCCTTTGCCGATGGTAAACAAGGCCTATTCTATGATTTTGAGGGTGGAGAAACAAAGTGAGGTACATACTGTCTTTGCAGAATAGTAATAATCTGGCCATGTTGGTTGGCAATCAACAAAGTAGAAAGATAAGTAGCAAGGCACCATCCTATAGGAAAGAAAAGACAGGCAATGAACGAGTTAACAAGTTTCGTTTACATTATAAGCACTATAATTGCACTGGATGGTATAAAGAGATCATGGAGATAAGGAAGAAATATGGTTCTGGACATGTGGCTAACATGGCTGAGATAGGAAGAAGAAATGAAGAAGACAAGGAGAATCAATTGCCAGTTGACTTGAATATCAAAATCTAGAATCTCATACAACTCAAGTTTAATAGAATGTTGAAAGGGAAAGGAGTTGCTGATGAAATGGTGGCAAGTGTGGCATAATTCCATGACTTTGCAGGTAACATTTCACATTATTTTGCTTTAAGTACTTTTAGCTCATTGGAAGCTAGGAGTTGGATCATTGATACCGGAGCTTCTAATTATATGTGTTGTGACAAAAATCTTATTCAAAATCTTAAGCTTGTTGAAAAAAAAACATCAGTTTACCTTCATGATGGCTCGACTGAAACAGTATATCACATAGGTGATGTATATCTCACTAATAAATTGACCCTCACAGATGTCCTGCACATACCAAAGTTTAAATATAACCTCTTTTCTGTGAATAAACTATCAGAAAAGGGTTTAATCAAGTTTCTATTCCATCCAAATTGTTGTTTGTTGCAAGACCTAGTGATTGAGCAAGTTCTGGTAATAGGGAAAGTTGTTGGTAGGTTGTATGTACTGGATAGTAGCTATTTAGATCTAGCTAGGCTATCTTAATGTTCAAACTTTCTTTTGCAAAAATCTAGACCTAAACCTATACCCTCTCATTCCTCATGTAATAACTGCATTAGTGTAGAACCTATGAGCAAAGGCTTGAACCATTCTCATCTTTGGCATAGAAGGTTTGGGCATGCTTCTATAACTGTTGTGTCTCATTTGCAATTTATCAATAAAGATGATACATCTTTCAATCCATGTGATATTTGCCAATTGTCTAAACAACATAGATTGAGCTTTCCCAATAGCTAAACTAAGTCCACCAAAGTCTTCCAACTCATACACGTTGACTTATGGGGTGGAGACCATTTGAGGGCATTGAATGGAGCCTATTATTTCCTGATAATAGTGCATGACTATAGTAGAGCCACTTGGACCTACTTGATCTCACACAAATCCTAAACCCGATAAATCTTGATCCAATTCCTCGAAATGGTGAAGCTTCAATATGAAGCAAAGGTTAAGCTCATAAGATCAGATAATGGGACAGAATTTACTAACCAAATATGCTAGGATTTATTCTTGAAGAAAGGTATAATACATCAAAGATCATGTTCATATACACCCCAGTAAAATGGAACTATAGAAAAGAAACATAAACACCTCTTAAAAGTAGCTAGGGCTCTCGTGTTCTAGATAAATTTGCCAAGAAAATTTTGGGGAGATTTTGTGCTTATGGCCATCCATATCATTAATAAACTTCCAACTCTAACCTTCAACTGGAAAACACCCTATGAGATCCTCTATGGCCAACGACCATCTTATGATAATCTGAAATGCTCTGGGCAACCAATGTCTTGCCATATAAAGATAAATTTGAATCTAGCACCTTGAAATGTATATTCATTTGGTATAATTAGGACAGAAAGCTTCAAAGTTTATGATTTGTCATCCCACAAAGTTTTAGTTTCTAGAGATGTTAAATTCTATGAGAATGTCTTTCTAGAAATTCCATTGAGCTTGAAAGTGTTCCATTTCCCTTTATTCATTCTGAAGACTCTCAATCCTATGAAAGTGACATTCTAGATTTTGAGCTAATAGATATCAATACTTATTTGAGCCCCGATCATAGTAATTTTCAATACTTTAATACATCAAATAACCAAACCACTCATGTTAGGCAAAGCACTAGAGCCAAACATGGATTAGCATGGCTAAATGACTATGTCTCCAGTGTAATACAACATGACAAACCTACTACAAAACTATGCTCAGCACCAATATTACCTATAGGAGCCATCTATCTAGTTCATACCTATCCATACTATGTGTCTCCTAAAATAGACACCAATACATAGACTTCTTGGCCAATGTATCCATTGATTCAGAGCCAAGCTCTTTGTTTTAAGTTGGCATGCACTGATCTAAGATAGGTGAAAGCTATGAAAGATGAATTGGTGGCACTTGAGAAAATCAAACATGGGTATTGATTGAGCTCCTTACAGGAAAGAAAGCCATTGGTTGTAGATGGGTATATAAGATCAAATACTTATCTAATGGTTTAATTAACAGGTATAAAGTAAGGTTGGTTGCCAAAGGATACAATGAAGTTGAAGGATTTGATTGCTTTGATTCATTCTCCCCAATAGCAAAGTTGGTGATTGGGAAGGTTTTCATGACTTTAGCCAGTGCAAGGGCTTGGCCAATACACCAACTTGATATCAACAATGTATATTTACATGGCCACTTACATGAAGAAGTGTATATGACACCACTTGAGGATTATAAAAAGGCAAGAAAAGGGTAGGTATGCAAGCTAATGAGGTTGCTATATGGACTTAAGTAAGCCTCCAGAGAGTGGAACCATGAATTGAGTTTCCAGTTGCAGGAATATGGGTTCAAGCAATCTAAAAATGATCATTACTTGTTTGTTAAAGCCAGTGAGGAGTATTATGTGGTATTTATTATTTATTTGGATGATGTTATCATCAATGGGAATAATGAATAGGAGATTAACAAGGTCCAGACCTTCTTGGACAATAAATTCACTATAAAAAATCTAGGATATACTAAATATTTTTTGGGGATTGAGATCGCTAAAAGTATTGAAGGAATGTATTTGAATCAAAGAAAATATATCTTACACATCCTTAGAGATGTAGGACTTCTTGCGGCTAAGCTGAAAAAAATAACTTTGCCTAAAGGACAGACACTGACTATAGATGAAGGACCTTTATTTTTAGAAGCAGAGAAGTATAAGCGACTGATTGGGAGGTTGTTATACTTGAACATGATGCAACCAAATGCGACCTATGCTATCCAAAAGTTAAGTCAGTTTGTTGGCACCCTAGACAGTCACATTGGAATACAGTTATTCATGTACTAAGATATTTAAACGAGTGCCCATCGAGAGGGTTATTTCTTGCAACTAATAATAGTTTGAACTTAAGTGCACATTGTGATGCAAATTGGGCAGCTTGTTGTGACACTTGGAGGTCTCTAATTGATTATTATGTTTACCTAGGAACATCCCTCATTTCCTAGAAAATGAAGAAGCAAAAATATCTCAAAATCCTCAACTGAAGCTGAATATTAGAGCATGTCTACCGCAGTTTGTGAACTATGCTAGCTATCTTTCCTTCTTACAGACTTTGGCATCTCGATTCCATTCCCCATTTCTCTACATTATGATAACAAGGCTACTATACACATAGTGGCAAATATGGTGTTTAATGAATGAATAAAGTGTTTGGAAATTGACTGCCACATCATTCGTAATCAATTGAAGCAAAGGTTCACCTCCACTCACCATCTTTCTAGTAGGTCCCAAATCGCAGATATCTTCACCAAGTCCTTGGACACACCTCAATTTGAGTTTCTATGTTTCAAGTTGGGCTTGGCAGACTTTTCACCAAGACCCAACTTAAGGGGGAGTTGTAGTAATTTTGATAGTTAATCAGTTAAATTTCTATTAGTATTAGATAACAGCTTTTCAATTTATTATTTAAAGCTAACTTGGTTGATTGGTTAGCTAATAGTAATTAGCTTGGTTAGTTAGCTATTAGTGATTAGCTAGTTAGTTGGGCACAACGTTTAACAATTAACATATGCCCAGTTTACTATAAATATATGTATAAAGCACTAAACTTCATATTCTTTTTTTTGTAATTCCACAATTTCTCACTGAAATTAATACTATTAAATTAATTTCTCTCAAGTTGAAAAGATGAAGATTCAATCTTTCAGTTATGTGAGCTCAGATACTTGACATATACCTAACAACCCCATTTTGATAGGAGAAAAGAGATAAGTTGAAATGATGGAGTACGCCTTCAGTTATGGCTTTTTGCACGAGAACATCTTGTTTGTAGCTCTCTTTCAGCTCCTCTACCAATAAAGGTTGAATTATTGAAATTTCATGACATTCTTTTTCTTCTATATCCCTTCTAGATAAGGTGCCGGCCACCTTATTCTCAGGCCCCTTCCTGTATTTGATTATATAACTATACCCTAACAATTTTGTCAAGTATTTATGTTGGAGTGGTGTCAAAATTGTTTGCTCCAATAAATACTTGAGATTGTGTTGATCTATCTGATAATAAAAGGGGCATGAAAAAGGTATGATCTCCATTTGTCCATTGCCTAAATTATTGCCATGGGTTTTTTATTTTTTTCATAATTGACAACTTAGGGCTTGCGGCCTTAAAGCCTTGCTGAAGTGTGCCACAGAATTTCCCCTTGAACAAGAATAACCCCAAGATCCGAGTCACAAGCATCTGTCTATAGCATCTGTTTTGAGTTTATTGAAATTCAGTAATTGGAGTACATGAACCTCGATCATAGTTTTCTTCAGAGTTGTGAAAGAGTTTTTTGCCACTTGATCCCACTAAAATTGACCTTTCTTAGTGAGGTCAATCAAAGGTTTAAGCAGAATCCCATAGTGACACCTGAACTTCCACTAGTATCCAGTGAGGTCTAAGAAGCCTTTGAGAGCCTTCATGATAATAGGGGTTAGCCAGAGTACCATAGCTTGGATTTTAGCTTAGTTTGGTTCTACTTTGCACACTGATTATATGCCTTAAATACTCCACCTTCTTTTTTATGAAAAGGCACTTAGAAACTTTGGAAAACAAATGATTTTATTGCAGCCTCTCAAAGACAACCCTTAAGTGTTCATAATGCTTTTCTAAATTCTTACTATAAACCAAGGTATTGTTGAGGAAAATAAGAACAAAGTCTTTAAGTTCATGTTGGAATGTATGATTCATTAAGGATTGAAAAATAGTCAGGCGTTAGTTAACCCAAATAGCATAACTATGAATTTGAAAAAGCCATAGTTTTTTACAAATAATGTTTTTGGAATATTTGATGGGTGAACTCCAATATGATGATAGCTGGCCCTCAAATCAATTTTAAAAAAATTGTTGCACCATGAAGCTTGTCTAATAGGTAGTTGATTAAAGGAATGGGATACTATCTTTTATGGTGAAAGAATTCAACTTGCGATAATCCATGTAAAACCTACAGGTATCATCCTTTTTCTTTACCAATAGGATCAAAGAAGAGTAAGGGCTAGAACTTGCTTGGATAACCCTTCTACCAAGCATTTCATGGATTAATTTCTCTATTTCAAGTTTCTAGAAATATGGGTATCGATAGGGTTACTGTTTGATAGGCTCAATGTTTGGTTTGAGAGTGATTTGATAGTTGATTTGTCAAAAAAGTGGGAGTTGTTTCAGTTTGGTAAAGATGTGTAAATATTAGTTTAGGAGGGCTTTAAGTTCCAAGTGGGTTAAGTTGTCTTTAGGCTGGACTTGGGTGATCATAAAGAGGCACCCAACATTAGACTTTTTCTTGGTTGTAAGCTTGTTCAATTTTTTTCACTATCATCCTTAAGGCCACTTTTTGTTTCTCACTAAAGAGTGTCACCTTCTTTTTCCCTTTCTTGAATAAAATGCTATGTAGTTTGAAATCAAAGGTAATCAGACCCAACCTTTTAAGTAGATCAACCCCCAAAACTATATCACAACCTTCTAGCTTCAAGATTCGAATCTTGACAATAAACCTATGGCCTCCTGTCTCCCAACTGAACACCTCACACTTAGCATCACATTCAATCTTTCCTCTATCTCTCATGGTGACCAACCAAGGGTGGGTTTGCACAATATCACAATCTAAGAGTTGTGCCACATTTACATTTGAAAAAGTATGTGTGCTGTCCGTGTCCACCAATATGATTATTGAGTTGTTCTTAACCTTCCTTTCAAGCTTAATGGTGTTAGGAGTTGTTTGCCTTACTAAGGCATTGAAAGAGATGTGAAGCTTCTCTTTTCTTTCCTCGGTTGTTTTTCATTCTCAAAGTCCAGCTCCTTTTCTTCTCCTAATATCACAAATAATTTCTTGCATCTATGCTTGGCGTGGTACACCTCGTCATAATTGAAACAAAGCCCTCTTTTCCTCCTAGCCTCCAACTCTTCCCTTGTTAGTTTCTCATATGGATAATAGCAAGACTTTTGGATACTAGAGTCTTTGTTTGAATTTCAAAAGCTATAACCTTCCTAAATTTACCACTCTCTCCAAACGCACTCTTACTTCTTGACTTGTGCCGTATGTTCAAAGCCTCCAATAAACTCTTTTGTTTCTTGGCCAACATAATGGCATGAGATAGGTTAGTCAGGCTTAGCATTCTGCCATCTTGCTTATCTCTTCTTTCAAACCCCCTATGTAGCTCTTGACAAAATTATTTTTCGTCAAGTGGTAATTTATGGTGATCATAAAGACCTTTAATTCTTCAAACTTGATAGTATAGAAATTAATTATCTTGTTTAAGTTTGTTGAATTGATTTATAAGGTTATCTTCATTTTGAGAGGAAAATCTTTGCAGAACCAGGCCAATATAGTTCTCCATCTCTTTTTCTCCTTTATTTCTACATAATCCATATACCAATTATCCGCCATACCATCTATGTGCATAGTTGCTAGCAAAATCTTCTTGTAATCATTCATGGGGTTGAAGAGAAAGTATTTTTGGCATTTTTGAATCCATCCCCTTGGATTTTTCCCTATAACTTCAAGAAACTTGCATTTAGCACCCATATTACCACTAACCGTTGGACTCTCCACAAATTTCTGGCTACCTGGTGACTATAGGATTCCCACACTTCTGGGTTTGATGTTTAGAGGAATTAAGGGGAAAAGGTGAAATGGCTCTTTACCTTTGTTGTTGGTAAGTACCTAAAGAAACTTTTCCAGTTTCCTATCAATCGTGTCTTCAACTTTGAGGATGATATTCTCTATTTTTAAGCTCGATTCCTCTTAGTTTTGAGCTGATGCTTCGTATCTTTCCTTGAGCTCACTTACTGTTGCTCCATTAAATCTGTGCAATTGTTTGTTTTAATTATTTGGGGGTAATTTCAAGATCGGAGTTCTGATACCATTGTTAGAACCTATGGACCTAAAGTAGCAAGAACTAAACTAGCTATGGTTTAGTGGTGACAATGTGTGCTGGTGGTGTAAAGTGGTGGTATAGCGTAGTGAAAAAGGAGAAAGAGAAGAGAAAAAAGAAAAGATAAGAGAGATAGAGAATTTAGATTAGGAAACAGAATAATTAACATGTCAAATAATTTGGAATGAGCTGTGCTTCTTCAATATATACAGCTTGTTTAAAAGAGACAAAAGTCCTAATGACCTCTTAATTAACTATAATAAAGGCTAAAATGTATTAACTAATCCTAACCTAATCAACTTAACTAAATTAAGCAGCATTGTGCCTAGAGTGAGACGACATCACTTTGATGAAATTGCTGGGAAAAAAAAAAGAATGCTTTTGCTAGGTTTGGCGAGTCTTTTAGGTTTTCATGTTGTGGATATAACAATTGTAAAGAGGTGTACTCAACCTCTACATTTCCTCAAACACATGCCCACGCTTCTAGTTCAGCACACTGTAAATTCACTGAGAGCTTGCTTAGGTGCTTAGATCTCCACAAGGTACATAGGTTCCAAAAGATAGGGCTTTGCAATAAGTTGGGAGGCATAAACTACCCTTTTAGCAGTTGGAATAATTTGACCAACTCCTCTGTGAATAGCATCAGCATGAAGGACAACATTACACACCTAAAAGCAAATGCCTTTCATGTTTTCTTCAGCTAACAGTCCTTTCTTTGAAGCCCATCAAATACCTTTGACAACAGAATCCTTGATTTCATTCAAGTATTGCACTCCATTACAAATATCAACCACCATGTTTGGACCAGTAGTTTTAGGACCAAAGCATCAAAATTTTCTTAGCAAGCTTCTCATCCCAACCATACTCCTTTGACAAGATCTTTAAATAAACCTCAGGATCACTCCTTTGACCAATGCGCCCATCATCAAGAGCCTCAACAAGTCCCTCTTCTAGAGGTCTAGCTTCCATGTACAACCGATTGTGCTTGTTAGGTGATTTGCTCATAACTATGCAGGATGACCTCTCAAGTGCTGTCTCATAGAAAGAAACCACTGGATCAAATTTTATAGTTTCAATACACCCATAAAATCTTCATGCAAGTCCTTCAAACAGATCTCAAGGTGTAATTTTCCAGCACCAACAACAATATGCTCCCCAAACTCCTCAATGGTACAAACAAGCATGGGATTGGACTTGGCCAAATGCTTCAAACCTTTAACAAGATACGTGGCTTTTTATTGTAACAACCAACCTATATGTTACATGGGCTTTAAGCCTAATAAATTGATATTGGGAAATTTTATAATTTGGGTTTTTCTTCTTCTTCTTCTTTTTTTTTTTTTTTTCTATTTTCAAATTATTGTTATGTATTTATCTTGTTGCGACTATCTTGAACAAAATGTTGAAAAAGCAGAAAATCACTTGTGATTTGATCGTTTGATTTCTTTTTTACTTGAATTGTGTAAAGTATTATCTTTTACTCGAGGTGTGTAAAGCATTTTGGGATAATAACATTAGACTCATGTTGAATTGAATCAATTTAATTCTTTTTAATTTTTACCTTAATCAAATCTAAAAAATTATGGTGATTGTTATCTAAAACTTTTCGTAGGAGATGTTACACTTACTCATAGTAACAAAAACAGAAATATCTATCAAGATGAATGGAATTAAAAGGTAATTGAACTCAATGATTAAAAATTCAAACGCATCATCAAATTTTCTATTGTTTGGTTCAATTTTGAGTAAAAAATAGTAACCTCAAAAAATCGTCACATTTTGAGAAAATTATTTAAACAACAATGGAATTGTTTGACTCAACAAATCGACCGTGGTTCATTGGAATTAGAGTTGTCCATTTATTTCACTTCAAAATACTCAAGTAAAAACTTCAAAATTAAAATCTTATTTCACACTTGCAATATAATTATTAATAGGTTTGGCTTTTTATGTTATATTTTTTTGTGTATTTAATAAGTTTTTAAATATTATGTGATTACATAATTATTATATTATGATTCAATTATAATCTAACCAATAATTGAATAAATAAACTGTAAATCTATAACCTTTTTGACTTAATAAAAGATTCGATTTTTCAAACCACGATTCAACTTAATCCTATCTATACACTACAGTGAAGACTACTATTAAGGTTGTGCATTGAAGTAAGAGGTGTTGAGACTCAGGCATTGAACCACTATTAAGGTTTTTTTTTTATTGTACCAGTATATCATACACGAACGTTCTAAATGACGTACTTGGTTTCCAAGTAATGATAATGTTTATTTTCTCACGTTCATTCATGTTCTTCAAGACAATTTAAGAAAAGTAGGGAAAAACAAAGAGGAAAAGAAAGCATTTTTCTTTTGGCAGAATGATGAACAGACTAAGTTTTGGGCCAATTATTAGCTAGACTTCTCATGCTATTGCTGATACACAGATACAGTTTCTTAGAGGGAATCAAGTTCAGTGTGGAGATATCTGAAGTGATGTCCAATAGAAACTAAGTATAACAGTCTCCAGTAGCGACCATGGCCAGATGGACTAGTCATGATATAACAGCATTCTTACCTCAAATCAACTAATCATTCGTACAAATTTCCCTAAATTCTCAATCATATACTGAGGTCATGGAAGGTGCAGAGTAGCAAAAGTATGAAGAAAAACATCTACAGAAACGAGACTTTAAGATCCTGAAGGCTGAGAATGGCCCACAAAGCACAGTCGTATGGGTTCTTGCCTCGGACTACAAAACTAGTGTACCTTCTTCAAGAGGTTTGATGTTCTGTACTTGGCGTCATCCTTGATAAAACTCCACCAAATGTATGCGAGAGGGATAGTGGAAGCATGCCAAGTAGCATGTGCATCCACCAATCCTTGATAAGGAGGGTAGTCAAAGATCTCTAAAAGCATAGCAAGGCCGCCTCCCACAGTCACAATCCACAACTTCCATTTAGAAGGATGGCGAGTAACACCAGCCCAGATTGACCAAGTGAAAAGTTGTACGATACCCATGGCAACACACACTTTCATATTCCATCCTGTCGAAAGATTAGGTCACAATTAACAAAGCTAAATATTTTTAATGTGAGAATTGACTTGCCTGACAGGGAGAAAGCATTTTCTAAAGTTTCCGAGCATCATTTTTTCACACAAACCAATGTTTGATTATTCAAATAGGCCAAGATCTTTTTCTTTGATGTGTTGGTGTATTTCTTTGTACATCCAATCCTTTCCACAATATCTAAATAGACTCAATAAAAGGGTAAATAATGATTCATATTTACAAAAGCTTCATCTTAGGAAGTACATAGAAAAAAATATAAGATAGTTATGCTAAAAAGTTTGAAATTTGAAGATAATGTTTGCTATTTCAGAAAGAAGCGTGAAATCCTGCTCAACATAGATGAAGTGAAGAAATTTCAAAGCAAACATAAATTTCAGTCACACATCTTTTTTTCATTTCCTCTTTCTCAATTTTGAATATATCAGGTCATAATATTTCATACAGGCTCTCAGGGATGATTAATGTTGCCATCAAAGTGAAAGACCCAGAAGTTAGCCTAATGACTATGTAACATAAAAGAATATATCTCAAAAGTTCATGTCTTTCCTTTACTTCTCTTTTTAACAGCATATCACCTTGTACAATCATATTCTTTCCAAACTGTTCATGATGACAATAGATAGAACCAGGCAGTTACATTCACAGAATAGCAACACAGATGTGCGCAGGTTCGACCTAAATTTGGGCTGCAGTTATTGAATGGGGGTGGGGGGAGCTCGTTACTTTAAAGGGCACAAATGCTCAATCCAATAAGATGATAATTAAAGATAAAGAAGCAATGATGATACCATAGTCCATCTGATAAATGTTAAGGAACAAAATGTGGGTGGTAGTAAATGCAATCAGTGGAGCAGCAACCATGACTCTAGCAGCATCATTCCTTAAGCTGAAGCTTCTTATTATTGCCAAAATCAACGAGTACCCAAGCAAGGCCACTGCAGAGGAATAATCTAGCTTTTCTGTCAAGTCAACATATCTGCATTTAAGGATTACAGTCATCAGCTTGCCGAAGCAGCAGCAGGATAAAAAGAGGGGAAATATTCCTAGATGGGAGGGCATGCTAGCCTTGTATGCAGATGGACCTAACATGATTGATCAATGGAAAAGAAGATTAAAATTTTCCTAATATAGCAAAATATTTATCTCCTCTGTAACCCAGATTAAGAGGACAGGAAATAACACAATGAAATGGAAAAATCTTACCGAATATGGAAGACTGCACTCCAAAACCATGCATTCATAGACAAAATGCCATAGATATTCCATAGGCCAACATAATCATAAAATGGCTTCTTATCTGGTCTCAAGGGCAATTTATAGTAAAGAAGGGTGAAAAAGGAAAGCCAACCATGGAAATGCATTGCAAGGTTCACAGCTGAAAAGGCAGCAGAAACAGGCTCCTGAATAGATCCAGGGCATTGCATGAGGATCACACTAAAAATGAGTAAAAACAATGGTACTAATAAAGATACTCCATTCAAGTTAAGTAATCAATAATCAGGGAAAAGCTGACAAGCTATCAAACCTGGAAGCCATATAGACGTTGAAAGGGCCATTTTCCATGATATTTGACGGGCCCCTGACCACGTTCTGCTCTCTCTTTTTCTCTGTCAAACATACAGTGGTAACGGCAATCACTCTGGCAAGTACCTTGTTTCCACCACAGGTAAAGAGGCTCTTGCATATACCAAGGGCCATGGGGGGAGGAACCATCTGAAGTGAAATTGCAACCTGAGAAGCATCTTTCCCCAACACAACCAGTCTTTTCACATTGTTTCACACAAGCCCTAACATCCACAGGAACAGAAGTCACCCATGTAAAAGCTTCTTTGGCATATCCAGCAAGAGGATTTTCAGAACAATACTGCTCAGGTTTTTAGGAAAAATATATTCATGAACAAAAACAAAATTATAAATGGCAACAGAGTTCTGAAAATTTTTTTTTCAAGTTGCTTGTCTTTCTGCATCCAAAGCATTAACTTATTAAGTTTACCATACATGAAAAATTGTGATAACTAAAAAAAAATCTTTCTTATGATTTTCTATTGCAATATGTGAACAAAAACTTTGTGAGGCTGCTGTAAAACATGGGATCAGGGGGCAGGAGGCTCAAACAGAAAAAAGCAAAAAAAAAAAAAAGATTTAACTTATAAAACTTGCTAATTGCTTGTCATTTCACATCCAAAGCAGTAATGTATAAACTTGCCATACAGGACAAATTCTGATAACTAATAAATGAACCTTTATTATAATCTCTTATTGCAATCAGTGACAAAGAACTTTGTAAGGCTAATTTAAAACACAGGGCCAGGGGTGGAAGACTCCAATGTATATCAGCAGAAACCAGTGAAAAAGGATTCAACCAGATTATTTCATATATAACGTTAAAAGTTCCAGAGTTAATGCCCCCCTCCCTTCCCTTGTTAAACTAAATAAAAGAAATAAAGAAAAAAAGATATGCGTAAAGTATATGAACTGGATAAAAAGTATACCTATATAATTGGTCAGAATCACCGGTACTGGCTTCATTTGGTCTAACAAGGCAAGAGAACACCAGAAAGCAAATTATCCAGTGACAGTTAGCCATCTGGTCAGAAAATTGTAACAATCAGAGTGGCTTACGATTATTTAAAAGAAAGTATAACATTGAAGATGCAATGTGATGTTAAGGCATGATATTTGAGTACCATCAACGTTATTTGTTTAAATCTCTAAAGTTTATAGCTCCGATTAGCTAAAAAGTTCTATTACTTAGAGTACATAAGATTGCAAGAATATCAGTTTTGAAGTCTCATGAAGCAAGGTACTTCAATAACAATGCAAAAACATGCAAAAGATTTTTTATACTATCTAGATAATTTTTTGCGAGGGCTAGAAGCTTGCGTATCCACATAATAGCAGCAATGGCTAATATAATGAGCATTAAAGTACCTATTGATGCTGCTGAATTCGAGAATTATATTAGCATTAAAGTACAGATTGACACTGCTGAATTCAAGATTGAAAACAACAGAAATACCTTCCTTTGCCTGCAAATGATGAAAAGTTGCTGGAAAGGTCTAGGACACACTTACTAATAGACAATAGTTCAAACTTTCTACAACAATTATGCTTCCAGAGTTCCAGTATACAAGGACAACTGAATAACATTCAGCAAGTCTAGTGTTTCTCCACTGAACTGAATTAGAAAGTAACAGAAACTTGCATGACAGCAATGTTTTACGTAAGGAATGAAACCACCACCACTTACAAAATAATAACATATGATATGGAAAAAGGAAACCAGCACACATATAGAGCAAGGAGAAGAAGATCGTAGCGTAGTGCTAGGTATCTGCTCCTGTCTAACTGTTTTTATGGCTTACCCATTTAGGCTGCTATCTTGTAAACTTAGAACACAAACAAGAGGATTGTCGCATATGATAGTGCTGCAGGACAATCTTCCTAGAATCAACATTATGGCGCAATCAGGTATGTTCTATCCATCTAATTACTTTTCTCTAATATGAGCGGCATGCAAATCACTGCGATATTTTTTCATGCTCAAATTGACAACACAGTTCGGGATAATCAAAACACAGCTAGTCAAGCACGAAGCAACATTCTGGGAAACCAAAATTTTTAAGAGACAATCACGGCTACGATCTGTGTCTTTAACTTTGAACACCACCTCTTACTTCCAACGATCCATAATTAAATAGCATTTTTTAACCTTATCAGTTACCTAATCGAAATTCTATAGGAGATACCAGCATGAACACGAAATACTATCATACTGTCGCCGGATCATCGATAATGCGTCGAAATTGCAGAATTTTTGGAAAGTTGAAAAAAGGCATTCGATCATGACATCTGGAATCTAAGAAGATGACCATGAAAAAGAAAGATCTACACATTGAAATACTTTAAATTGGCGAGGAAGGGACGACAATAGATAGGAGACCAAAAGAATGAAAAAAATGCAAAGAAGAGTGCATATTACGTACCACTTTGCTGATGATATTCAAAAGTTTCAGAAAATTTTGAGAGAGTTGAGATTAGGAGTCACAACAACAGAGAGAAATTTGGCATTGTTAGCTAGATGAGAGTGGAAATAGACGAAGAATGAGGTATATAATCGGCCACTTTACTTTTGTCAGCTCAAGTAGCGCTGGAATTATGGAGGCACTGGACACCACATAAACGCACACCACTTTTGGTGTGTGTGATTGAGAGAGAGTTTCTCACGCGTATAGCACAATTACTTCTCCAGCCATTTCTTTCCTCACTCGCCTCAGGTGTCAACTCCGGTGGATTCGCATTAAATTGAGGTAGAAATATAATATAAAAATATTAAATTTAAATTCAATCTAACTTAATTTAATTTATTGTTGTTAAATTCAAAAAATAAAATTCTAACCTCACTTACAAAAGATTGTATCATGTTTGGGCTGATTTAGTTTTTAGTCAGGTTATCCAATAACTTAACACACCCGACTCAATCAAATCCAATTTGATTTATTTATTTTATTTTTCATATTTATAAATTTTAATATTATAATTTAGTAGAAATTTGATCTATAATAAAAATCTAAAATTCAGCATAATCATTAAAGTGTAAAAAACACAAAAAATTTAAAACTCCTCATGTCCATGAGTACTTTGACTATAAAAAAAATAATAAACCATTATTCAGTGATTGAATTTTTAAATTTTGATTTTTGGCTATATATTATTTAGATTTTATTTTAATTAGTCATTTTTTTCAAGTGGATCTGATTAGGTTGGATTGAGTTAAGTTTATTGGGTTATTGGGTTATTTGTTTGTTTTTTTTCAAGTTAGATGAGTTGACTTGAAATCAACCCAACCTTATTATTATTATTATTATTATTATTATTATTTTGATCATTTTCGGGTCCGATCCAATTTGACTCAAATATAAAAACATCAAGCCCAAATTTAATTTTTTTTAAATGAATTATTACTAGGTCATCAAGTTGGGTTTAATATTGACATCCTTACTGTCTTTATAATTTTTGGGCCGGTTGTTTGTGTTTAAAGAGAGGCCGCGGATAATTTTGTACCAAAGGCTATGTTTGTCCATGGAGGCCCGAATTATTATGTTGAGATAGAAAAGGCTGTACCAATTAATTAATTGACTACTAATATTTGATAAAAAAAATATAAGATATACAAACTTAAGAATCTATTTAAAGATAAGGAATAAAATGGTCTTTTCAGTTAAATATAAAATGGATCCAATAATCTTAATTATTATATCACAAATTTTGCATTGGATTCTTTGTTTAACATTTGGGCCATCTTTAGACCTCCATCAATCCAAAGAAGATACCTGACTACTAGTTCAATGTAATAATTTACACTGAACGAGCTTATATGGGTAAGACTAATAATTTTGACCACATATTACTTGAAATTTTTAATACCACACATTTGGATAGTTTTTAAAAGGAATTGCAAGCAATAAATATATAATTGCACACATTATTGTACTATAAATTAAATTTTTTAGATCATCACGCAAAATTCAATAGGATGCCATCCCACTTCCGTACCACCCATGTGGATATAATAAAAAAGCCATCCTGGATGATCTGAGCACAATTATATTTTAAGAACCAACTAACCAAGGTCGTTAAAATTCCAGCAACAAATTCGGGACTCAAGTATAATTTATTTGGTTTTAAATTTCGCGATTTGAGAAAATCTTTTTCACATCACAAAATTAACTTAATTTGTGACTCATTGGAAATATATATTAGTGGAACTACCATTGATTTGATGAGTATAAAGCAGTTCCTTGTGAAAATGTTAATAAAAAACACATTTGCTAGTAAACTGAAATATATGAGCCAGAAAAAAGAATAGAAAATGAAACAAGTTAATATATTTTAAATGTCCGCAATAGAAGTAAAATTGTTCCATCAAAGCGCAACATTGCTCCACTCTACTCTTTCCTTTCTAGCATTCAATTCAAAATATTTTTCAATATTATATTTTTGTTTGTGATACTTTTATTTGATTAAATACATTTTGGAGTTACTAATAAAAATGAGTTAGTGGCAAAATATTAATTGACAGTACAAAAATTATCACTAATTATATATATATATATATATATTAAGTGACAAAAGATTTTGTTTTGCCATCTTAATGACTTTTATAAATTAAATAGTAACAATAATGGTATTTAAGTTGTCATCATTGATAATTAGTGACACTTATATGGTGATAACTTAGTGATAATGAAAATCTTGTCACAAATTATAGTGATAATTTTTGTTATCACTGAATTGTCACTATAGAGGAATGACTAATTATTAAAGATGGGAACTTAAAATATTAGTTTTTATCACTAATGAGCCATAATGTGATAAAACAAAAATAATGTCACTTAATATATATATATATACATATATATCATTAGTAATAATTTTTACAATATTGTTACTAATTATTATCTTGTCAGTACTAATATAACATTTTTGTGCGATAAGTCTTTAATTGCTTAGTCAAATTTCATATTTTATTTTATTAAATGAAATAAAAGTTATCTTATACACAAGACGAGAAACAAACTCTCGTAATGGAAAATATATTACACAGCTGTGCCTTCCTACACTAACATTTTGTATGTATAAACTATAAAAGCAGTAAACTGAATATTTCGGCAATGGTAAGTCTTTGAATTTGACCCATATATTAAAATATCCTGTTTCAAAATTCCGCTAGTTGGTGGCAGATAAAAATAAAATTACACAAAACATTAATCTAAAATAAAGTGCATCTTTTAGTCTATATATTTTTTTAATGAACATGCGCATCAAAAATTTATTAGAATTTAAATCCAAACTTCATTCATAAACGTATGAAAGTGATATCACCACTCCACTAGTTAACACTCGGTAAATTACTAAATTGCATCCTTTCAGCCTTAGATTCTTGGTCTGACAGATTAGTTAAATTAATAATTCAGTTATTAACAAATTAGTTAGTCTGTTAGTTATAGTTAAATATGCTGTTTGCAACTATAAGTTAATTGATCTTAACTTCTATTTATATTATATTGCATCATAATACTACAAATAAATTAAGGCAATTAAGTGTATTCTTCTTGACGCTCAATCTTCTTAATTTTGCTTATATCTTCCTTGACAATGTCAACTTGCAATTGCAACAGTAATATTTTGCAATGACAAGAATTTTTCACGGAAAAAAGTTGGATTACACTTCTCCCGATATTCAAATATATTATTGTATAGGTTTTTGTGTAAAATTATCTACATTTTCTTAGAAAGTTTATAATGAACTATTAATTTGACACGTTTTATGCATGTGCTAAAATTTTTTATAATATTGTTTATATAATAATAATAATACTTATTTTTTTATATAATATAAATTTATTTTAATAATTATAATATATTTATTTAAATTTTTTCATAAATAAGAATTGTAAACTTATGATAATAGTTATTCTATACATAAAATATGTAAGTTATAAATGATAATTATTATATAACTTTTAGTTATTAGAATTAAAGAAAAAAGTGAAGGTAGTTTAAATAAATCGTTCGAAAACAGACCAAAAGAGGAATGAATGCTTTTTTAATAACGTAGATATTAATATAATATATGGCCTGAAAATCAATAAATCATCCTTTGTCCACTACGCTGTAGCTATTTGACTACAGTTGCAGCAACAGGGGTACGTGGCAAGAACAGGAGAGACCAACTGCGGAAAGAGAGTCATACACGGGAAAAGAGAAAACAAATGAACTGATGTGGGGAAATTTAAACGAGACGATGTTTAAATTTTGGAATAATTTAGAAATCCCGAAACAGAAGAAATTAATGTCAATATTGCAAGGATCTTGAAGCAGATCACAACATGATGTCCCACGAGCAAGCATATGGTTAAGCTAGCATATATACAATACGATGGACTATATGGTACGCATGCCTAAACTAGTATTCATCAGATTTCAATTATCTCAAAAAAATTGCAAATTAAATAAATTAAACGCGACATATATAGCCTAATTAACGATATATATATACACACACACACACACATGTATAACAATCCTATTTTTTCACACATGTTATTCAAATTATGAAGTCTAATACATAATAATTAAATACATACTAGTTGCTCAGAAATTGAAGGGATTGTTATTAGCAGCAGCGCAGTCCAGGGTGGATCGAAGATCCTCCCAATCGGCATGCCTTAACAACTCATTAATGTCAGCACAGATATAGCTTGAAAAGGAGGAAGCAACAGCCGGTGGGGGTTGAGATATTACTGATGATGATGTGCTGAAATGACTTAGAAACTGCTGATGGTTTGCATGAATGCTCTCAAGATGGCTAGAATAAGGTTTCTTCTCATCTAGGTTGATCACTGGTGCAGTGAAACTAATATAACTGCTTTGCCCACTATTCTGATCGCAAGATTCCACACTGCATGATTCGGAGCAGGCCGTTGCATAATCAACTACGGCCGGAATATTATTATTGATTGTATTACTCGTCGGCCTCTTGCCACCCACAGCTTCCCTCCAATCTGGTACACACTTTCTGTTTGAAGTGCTTCGCTTCAATATCCGGCACAGGGTCCAAACTTCCTGCATGTAGATTTAATAAATTAAATTACTCAATTCATTAATAAATTAAGTATATATATATATATATATATTTAGAGATTGCATGCTCAAAAACATAGAGGTTCGATTCACGGAAAAATTAAAGATGCATATATAAATTTCAAAGTTTAATTTTTGTTGTTTTTTCTCATTCTTAACATCTAATTGAAGTGTATACTTATTGACATCCTAACTGGCAAGGTAAATAATTCCCTTTATATGTGACACTGGACATATATAGTCTCGTACTTTGTAGAAACCTAAATTTTTCACACAAATTTAACCATTTGGTCACCTTTCATAAGAAGGCTATCTCGCAAAATTATGTGATTATTTTGTAGAGTCTTCTGGAGAGAGTTATTTTGTACTCCAAAATATTATTTACTTTACTTACTCATTAATAAAATTATCATGTTATTTAGATATTTTTTTAAGCTTTTCCAGAATTATTTAGTAATTTCGAGTAAACATTTATGAAATAAACTAAAAAAGAAGTATTGGAGTATTATGAGATTAATCCCTAATTACTTACCGCTTCTTGAGCAATGATTTTAGCATCCATATGTTTGGTGCTTTTGTCGTGGGTGGCTGGCAGCCGAAACTCGTGCATCATCCACTCAGTCTTGGTGCCTTTTCCGGCGCTTCCTCTATAGTACACTAGAGATTTCTTGAGGCCAATGCAGTCCCGGCCTTCTCCCCCGGAAGAATATATAGGCCTGTCAATACCCGTTGCTTTCCAGAAACCCGAACCCGTCACTCTATTGGGCCTTATACTGTTCTTGTATTTTCTTCCTCTTTTGCAGAAGAAATACCACTCTTTGTCCCCTGTATTGCTGGATTCTGCAAATTAATCCACCAAAAGTGTTAGAATCCCATTATCTTGGAAACATTTGTGCTAAATATATCTGGTCTTCTTTTGATAAATCAGGTTTTTTTATACTTCTGCAAGCTAATGCATTATTTTATGTGAATCTTGAGCCAAAACCCAAAATATATATGCGTCTTATTCATCCACAAGCAAAATTCAAGTGAAAGACTAAAGAGATTAAGAACACTTTATGAACAATCAGTAGTATATATACATACTTGGAAGATCCCATGGATCATATTTGTAGATATCAGCCTGGTTGATGAGTTCAATACTGATGGGTCTCTTTTCGACCTTCCTTCTAAGATAAAACCCCACAAGCTCTTCATCCGTCGGATGAAACCGAAACCCGGGAAGTGGAACGCCATCATCCTCTTCCTTACTACCAGCGGTGATTTTCCTGCTGATGTTTTCCACTTCCATGGTTATGATGATGAATATTTTTCAAGATAGCTAGTATAATAGTATTCTAGTAATATTCACCTTCTCTGGTTGATATATGTTTCAGGATAGACTGTTATAGTTCACCTTTGAAAATAGAACATTAATTCTTCCTTGATATATACACAAAAGAGAGAGAGGTAGAGCGGACCGTAGAGGTGATCAATGTTGTGAGAATGTGTGTTTGAAGAGGTGTGTGAGGCTATAATTTTAGTTGGTCAAGTCAAGAGTACTGACTTGTCGTTTATGGGGTCCTGAGATTTTTTATTTTTGAACTTGAAGCGGTCTTCAGTTTTTTTTGCATATTTCCACATCATGTAGGTTTTCATTCCATTAGTTAGATGATAGTATTAATTTGCACAAATTTAAATAAAAATTGAATCAACATATTGATCTTTGGTGTTACTGGTTCAGCAGATTGCTGATTTGTGCCTGACATCACTCAAGGAATATTAAAAAATATAATAATCCTTTTTCTTTAATATTATTAATTAGTAATTTATTTAAAAAGTTTCAAGATTTTTCAGTCAACAGCACCCAAAATTAACTATTTTTGGGATCCTTTCTTTCTTCAAGTCAGAGGAAGAGAGATCTTGATTTATGATGAAACTAAAGATCAATATTTTAAACATCTCGGTTAATAGAGTTAAATAGAAAATTAAAAAGTAATGATAACCAGATGATTAAATTGAGCAATTAACTCGGAAAATATAACAGTATACTTCAAAAAAATTTTCAAGCATCCACATAATCGAAAGCACTCCAAATTAAGCTCCTTCTTTTTTTTGTTTTTTTTTTTCTTTTTCTTGACCTTGTGTGTTCAGAAAATACACACATTACTAGGGACATGCATTAAGTATATATCAAAGGAGATGCTCCACACTCAATATCAGGACCTACTGATTAGACTAATTATGCCGCGCGCGAAAAAGCCAAAATGATAACACACGCACACAAGCTGGTTACATCCAATTTCGTTCATTATCACTACTCTTCCAATATTTACACACCCTAAAATAAGTATAACAACAAAATTAATCGATTCCCACACATACAAAATAATTAGAAAAAGAAAAAGTCATTCTCTTTTAATAAATGCCTTCACGTTAGAAAAATGAAAAATATAATCCCGACATCACAAAATTTCTATTGTTAATTTGTTGAGAAACCAAACAGACCCCAAAAGCGATGGGAAGGGGGAAAAGGTTGTTCTGGCAATCAAAAATGTATGACAACATTATTATTATTATTAATTTTAATACTTTATTTAGAGTAAATTGACATATGATAGTCGATGTACAAATTAATACTTATTAAAAATGTGGTGGGATCTATACATTGAAATATGGAACTAAATTACAACTATTGATTGATTAACGTGGAAAGTCAAACTCCCAAGATGTCAAGGCTGTCTCAGATCGAAGATTTCGTTGCTTAGGGTAAATTGAAAATATATCTTTGATCAGAAAGAAAGAAAGAGATTTGAAACTATACATGTTGGTACTTGAAAATCTGTGCTTAATTCACCTATAATTCAAGTTCTTTAATTCCACTAAATGACTACTGGTAACTTTATTAGTCTTTAATTATTTCGTTCTTAAAGAAATTATTCACATGTACCATAGGACCATATCTTTCGAGGCCTTCCAGAAGGCGCACCACATATTGACTAATGACTAGGAGGGGAAGAGAGTTACTGCCTAGTGTTAACATCTGACCATAAAATTCTCATTGATGTAAAAATTAATTATTATGACTCAGGGCCAGGGGTATGTAACTCTTTTTTCTTCCTTTTTTCTTTCTCTCTTTCTTTTTTTCTTAATGGCACGGAATAGAAGGGAGGAAGAAGTCAAAATAAATTACAATGATGCTGAAGCCGAGAACAACATGTTTGACTTACGTTTCCCCTTGGACCAGGATATGCTGGTTGTTTCTTTTTCTTTTTATTTTTATTTTTCTCCGTTTCGCCTGTTGATTTCATTTGTTATGAGAAAGGAATAGTTCTTGATGTTCGTTTCGTTTGGCCAAATAATAGTATTTAAAGATATCTAGAACTACTCTGAGTTGGAGTTAGTTCGTGGGTGTTTGAGCAGGTCTGAATTAAAGTTACAAAGTTTTGCAACTCAATATTGAATGTGACATCATAAAGGATTCTACTATTGCAAATAATACGTCCCTATATATATATATATATATTTTTTTTTAATGAAATAAGTTTTGATATTGTTGTACACGTTCGGAGGAGCACACATTCCCTCCATCTTTTAGTTAAATATTTATATATTAATTTTGTCGGTAATGTCTTTTTTCACTCTAATTGGATCCTTCTAATTTGTTTTGATTAGGGGTGTAAACGGATATTAAATGAACCGAATACACTTTTTTTATATTCGTATTTGATTAATTTTTTAAATATTCGAATATGGATTGAGCATGATATCTGAATTCGCATTTGTTGGATATCGGTTGAATTCGGATATGTCTATATTCGATTATAATTATTCAATACATTCACATTTTATTAAACTTACCTAAGTTTGAATTATTTTTTGATATTTATATGCGATAATTATTATTTAGATATCCATTTACAAATATTCAAATATGTGAATTTATTAACTTATAACAAATATATATATATATATATATATATTTTAATTAATAGATGGAACTATACGATTTCATTAAAAAGAAAGCAATCAAATAAATAACATAATTTTTAATTAATAACTGATTTTATAATTGATTATTAGCACTAATTAATATTAATAATGATATTTAAGTGTATTAATTATAAAGTCAATCAACAATAATTATGCTGATTAACTTCAATCTTCAATTTTTTTCTATATTACAATAATTTTAAATTTATTCTTTTTTCTTCTCAATTTTTTAATTACAATATATATATATACATATATGGATTATGAGATTTTAATTAAAAACATAAATAATATATTATTTAATAAATATATATTCTAAGCGGATATTAAACTAATCTACTAATCAAATATGAATAATATCCGTTTTAAATAGATGCTAATAAATTTTGTATAAACGGATTCGAATGTGAACGCTAAACGAATGTTCGAATATCCATTTATAGCCTCAGTTTTGATCCTAACTTTTTGATATAAATGATATTTACGCTCAAATTAAAATACTTTAATAATATATTAATGAGACAATATTATAAATATCTCTTATATAAATTGTTAGTTATCACTTTTTTGTCGCTAAGACTATTTTTTAAGTGACAATAATTTTTATTTTATCACAATAAGATTTAATAGTTATAAAAATTAATATTTTAAATTATCATGATAGAAGTGTCATTAATTGTAAATAGTGACCATTGAAGTACTATCCTTGTCACTATTTAATTTATAAAAATTATTAAATAAGAATTATTATTGTCAGTAAGTTGTCACCATAAGGGTGTCATTAATTGTTAATAGTAACAACTTAAATATTATTCTTATTACTATTTAATTTGTAAAAATTATTAATGTCACAAAATAAATTTTTTTGTCACTAATATACATAATTAATGATAATTTATGTATTTTCATTAATTATTTATCACTAATTTTCTTTTTTAGTGCTTGAACTCAACTTTTTCTGAGATAATCAGTTATTGTACCACATGTGCTAATAGTTAGCTAGTGCAATATTATTAAATTTTTTGTCCCTAATATATGTAATTAGGGATAACTTACATATTGTTATTAACTATTTTGTCACTGTTTCTCTTTTTTTAGTGCTTGAACTCAACTTTTTCTAAATTAAACCACACACACTTATAGTTAACTAGTGCGGTATTACTGCCTTAATTACCAGAACAATTGTGGGATCAATTAGGATTATTGCCTTAATTTGCAGAATACTAGGAAATTAAGGTGCGTACGCGTAGAGAAATGATGGGGGCTTATTTTTGGGAAGCCTGGACTTTTCTTTTTCTTTTTCTACAAAAGAAAGCCTGGGCTTGTTAGGTCAAATATTTTACTAAAATTAATCGACTCCTCTTTTTCTTCAATTTATTTTGATAAGTATGTCAACCACAAATTAAATGCCAAGAAAGAATATTGGAGTTAGAGCAGCATCAAATTAGCTCCGAGAAGGTCAAGTACGTGATCGTCTAGTACTAATTTTATGACTAATTTCGATTTGCAATTTGTTAAGGGGGTGCCCATTGCCGAGTGCCTTCCCCAACAGTCCTATCACAGCCGCTTGACTACCCCGATTTAAGCATGTGTCCTC
Source organism: Jacaranda copaia (assembly GCA_014898725.1). Classification (NCBI taxonomy): domain Eukaryota; kingdom Viridiplantae; phylum Streptophyta; class Magnoliopsida; order Lamiales; family Bignoniaceae; genus Jacaranda; species Jacaranda copaia. The sequence goes on from JACGDI010002121.1 coordinate 219,169, forward strand.
GTATATATCATTCTGCCTGTCTGCCTCATCGTTATATATAGCAACGTAGGTTGGAGAGATGAAAGATATGGGGACAATTATCACACCTTGCCTCCACTTGTCGTGCTATGCACACTATAAGAAAATTTATATATAATAACACTAATTTAATAATATTTTATGATATAATGATACGAAAAAATAATATAATGATAATCAAAAAGAGTGCCACTATAATTAATATTTAGTGAATTTGATTATTAAATAACAAACAAAATAGTGATATTTGATTGAAAATGACAAGATAAATATATTTTAAAGACATTTAATTATTGCCACTAGTTTTTCTTAGAAAAATGCCACAAACATGTAATTATGGTGTTATTTGAAAAATAAATGTCATAATGTATTTACTAGCACTAAATAAATGAAATTTTTATAGTATAATGACACCCAAAAGTAATATAGTAATAGTCAAAACAAATATTATTATAATAAAATATTTAGTGGCGTTTGGATTATTACGTGACAAATAAAATAGTGGCATTTGATTACAAATATCAACAAAAATATAATTTGGAGGGATTTAATTAGTACCACTAATTTTTCTTAAAAAAATGCCACTCATATTTATTTATGGTGTTTGTAGACATATAATTTTGATCAATTGAGAAGTGACGTGTGTAAAATAATACATTAGATGTTAATTGAAATGTTCTATTTATATTTTTAGATTTATTAAATTTAATCTCAAAAGATAAACAGTTAATTTTAATCAATACTTTGGTATTTATTTTATGCTAAAATCAAATATTGATAAGTGTAAAAAATAAAGTGTCTATGTTAATTGATCAATCAAATCAAAGATATTTGATATTATCTTATTAAAGAGATAACTATATAAAAAATAATTAAATCAATTTGAAAATATTCCACCAAGCATCTGTATAAAGGGGGTGACCAAAGTTCATTGAAGACACAACACAAATCCTAGCAAGTGAGAAAACCTTTGAAGGAGTTCAGCAATTTTCTTCAAATCAAATTCAAGAAGATCCACGGTATTCAATACATTCATTATGGAGCTTATTAAATTTCAATATTATTTTTGGAAGGAAAAAATAAGAGGATTAGATTAGAGATTAAATCCATAGTTGATAAGTTTGAATTTTATTTTATTTGAATAGATTCTTTTGTTGTCCTATAATTTTATTTATTGTAGATAAAAAAATTTACACTTACAAATTTGTGGCACGCCCAATGGGACCATCTCTACCTCCCATCTCTTCCTTTCATCAAAATTGAAGTATCATGGCTGCCTACATGATTGTTGAATTGAAAATTACTTCCTCAAATTCCTCAAGTGCTGGAGTAAGAAGTGTTAGTGTCATCACAAGAAGCATGTCTAAGAAGTTGCAATCATCTTCGGAGATAGCTCATTCGCTTGCTGTGGAAAAGGGGTTGCTGCATTTTATTGATATGAATAAAGATGGTGGAGATTTAAAGGAAGAGTTTGCATCATTTATTCCCCACTCAACATCAAATTCCTCAAGCATGGTGACAGTGATGGTAACAAGAGCTACAACATTGGAGGAACAAATTTCAAATTTGACGAGGGCTATAGAAGGATTCACAAAGTATGTCCAAGAGCGAGACTTTCAGTTCTCCAAATTGATGAGCAAAGTGGACAATCTTGATGCCAGTTGCATGGTAGAGAAACAAATTGAGGCTTAGGACAAAGGCGAAACATCCACAAGAAGACAATCAACTAAAAATGAAGAGATTGTAACAAAAGAACTACAAGTTTCCATTGGACGAATTCCCATTGACCCACTAAAGGAGTTTATCATAGGGACTATCAAAGGCAAGCTTGATGTAAGTTTTAAGTTGTTTATGACTTACTACAAGCTATATTCTCAAAGAATTGACAACTTGAAAATGACGATTGGTTACCTATCCCCAAAGTTTCAACAATTTGGTGCCAAAGGCAACCCAAAGCAGCATATAGCTTATTTCATTGAGACTTGTTATAATGCTGAGACATATGGAGACCATTTGGAAAAAACAATTTGTTCAGTCATTAAAGGATAATATTTTTGATTGGTGAATTGACTTGGAGGCAGGTTTTCTCGGTAATTGGGGGCAACTGGAACAAGAGTTCCTCAACCATTTTTACATTACTCGAATGGTAATCAACATGATTGAACTCACCAACCCTCTCTACTGGAAAGAAGAAACAGTCATTGACTATATCAACAGCTGGAGAAATTTGAATCTTAATTGAAAAGATCAATTGTCAAAGAATTCATCCATTGAGATGTGTATTTGAGGAATGCATTGGAGTCTTTGCTACATACTTCAAGGAATTAAACCAAAAACCTTTGAAGATTTGACAACTAGTGCACATTATATTGAAATAAGCATAAATTTTGATGAATAAGAAAACTCCAGTGATGTCGATGATGATAAAGATGTTGGGGGCAATTCATTTTCAAATCACAAATGCTCATTGACAAGAGTATAAACTGTTAATAATGCTTCTAAATAAAAGCATACAGTATTTAAAATTCTCAAGTTTTCAAGTCTCCAAATCTTCAAGTCAAGTTTCCAAGTCCAAAACTTAAAATTTCAAGTCTTTAAATCAAAGAATCATGTCTCCAAGTCTTCAAGTCCAAAGTTCAAATCTCCAAATTCTATGTGCTCCTTGATAAGAGCTTAAACTATCATTAAAGCTCCTAAATACAAGCATAAACTATCTAAATATTTAAAAATTTTCCATGTGCTCTTTAATAAGAGCTTAAACTGTCAATAATGCTCCCAGATACGAGCATAAACTATTTAAAATTTTTAAGTTAAAGTCTTTCTATATACTTCTTAATAAGAGTGTAAACTATCTATTAAACTCAGGTAAACTCCTTAACATGATATAAATTATTAATTAAATTTAAGTTGACTCCTTGATAGAAGTACAAAATGTCTACTTAAGTTAAATATGCCCCTTGGCACATTAGCCTAAACTGCATGTTACTCTTGGCCTGATGAGTATAAACTATGCACGACATTAATGAGGTTGAAAGCTATTTTTACTAAATTGGGTAAGTGTTTGGGCTAATTAGACCTGGGTGGTTGAATGATCTAATTGAAAAATCTTCTTGGGCTAAGATCTGCAATTACTAGCAAATATCAAACTGGCTGAGGTACCCTCGGCTAAGGCACTCCGACACTTAAGTTAGTACTAGTCGAATAGAAAAATCAAGCAGCAGAGTAAGAGTGTATAGTGAAAAATAACATACCTTGAGAGTGGTTGGAAATGGGGTATTTATAGCTTCTTTGGGTAGAGGATATGTCTAAGATGTCCCTATTAAGTATAGAGAGCTTTTGTCCTTATATTAGGGTTATAGGTTATTTCCCATCCCTATACTATTCTAGGTGGCACCACTTTCTATTTTTCAAGATAGAAAAATGCTCTAGAGGCACGTCTCATGACAAGAGTGGAGTTAAAAGTGGTACTGGGGTAGCATGCGCTATTAATGCGGAGGTATGATGTATGACATGGCATTAAATACATTTGAGATACGATTCGGTGTCAGGATAACCTAAAGGTTATGATCGAGTGGCTTGGCCTAGGTTACTGCACAAGTGACAAGGTAATGGTTGACGGCCCAACTAGGCCTTAAAGGTGAAGTGGGCTTGAAAGCATGCTTTGGAGTCGATAGCTATTAGTCTAGGCTTGCTGGGCTATCCCATATCAGAAGTCCAAACTGAGGGTGAATGTTTTGAATGATTGTTGTAGTCTCTTGAATTCTTCTAAGTATTGCCTCATCATCGAGTCCTTAGCCTCAAAATTCCTTTCAATCTATTTTGCGACCAGTTAGGAGTCTGTGAGTGCTACCAGGTGCTCAACCCTTTGATCCCGTGCACTTGTTGTTGGTGATTGCATAATCAACTTTGATTGTAAAGTTGTATTCCTTTGCCAAAGGGGAATGGAGAGCAATCCCTATGCCACCTCCTGACGCGGTCACTGACCCATAAACATTTAAAGTCCAAATAAGATGGGTTTCGCAATTCTACTTAGGGAGATCAACCTGCTTGATGATGAAGTCTGCTAAAACCTGTGCTTTAATGGATGTTTTGGGTTGAAAAGTGATGTTAAACTCCCCCAACTCTATAGCCCATTTTGTTGACCTCCCCCACGTGTTTGGCTTTGAGAGTACTTGCTTCAACAGCTAGTTTGTTAATACTATCATTGCATGTGATTGAAAGTATGGTCGCAGCTTTTGAGCTGTAGTGACTAATGCTAGGGCAAACTTCTCGATCTCCATGTAGTTATATTCTGGCCCCTATAGTGCCTTGCTACAGTAATAAACTAGTCAATGGTTTTCATCTCTGATCGATACCAGAACTAAATTGATCGAGGCTTCAGAAACAACCAAGTAAATATGTAGTACCTCTTCGAGTTCCGGCTTGGCAAGCATGGCAGGTGACAATAAATATTGCTTTAATTTGACCAAAGCCCGATCACACTGTTCATTCTATTGGAAACCCAACTTTTTGGCATTCCTAAGAATCTTAAAGAAGGATAGGCTCTTATCAACCAAGCAGGCAATGAACTTGCCAAGGGCTATAATCTTCTCAACCAGGCATTTTATATCTCTGACTATTCGAGGTGGTGTAAAGTCCAACACTGCTTGAATTTTTTGTGGATTAGCCTCAATGCCCCTTTGACTGACCATATAACCTAAGAATTTATCTCTTCGAACTTCGTACATATACTTATGTGGGTTTAATTTTATACCAAATGCTCGTAATATGGTAAAGGTGTGGTTGAGGTCAAACAGATGGTCCTTGGCCTTCTCTATTTTGATAATCATTTCATCAACATAAACCTCCATAGACTTGTCAATCTCAATCTTAAATATAAAGTTAACCAGTCTTTGGTAGGTTGCTCCTACATTTTTGAGCCCGAAAGGTATAACTAAAAAAATAATAAACCCTATTGGGTACCACGAAAGAGGTCTTATCCCTGTCCTCATGTACCATGAATATCTAGTGATAACCCTGAAAAACATCCATCATACTTAACAGTTTACAATCAACAATAGAGTCGACTAGTAAATCTATATGAAGTAGGGGGAAGGATCTTTAGGGCAAGTTTTATTCAAATCAATAAACTCATTACACATGTGCCATTTTTCCTCCTTTTTGGGGACAAGTATGACATTACAAAGCTAAGATGGGTATTAAATTTCTATAATTTAACCTGCATCTAAGAGTTTGTTGACGTTTTCCTCGATGATCTGTCACCTCTCAGTATTAAAAGTTCTCATCTTCTACTTGATGGGCTTGTACGAAGGGTCCACATTGAAGTGGTGGACAATTACACTGGGGTCGATTCCCTAAGCCGGATGCCTTTCAGGTAAAGACATTGATGTTACTTCGAAGGAAATTGACCATGAGACATTTCATGTGGTGGCCCATATTAGTTCTAATCTTGGTGGTCTTGTTAGGGTTCCTAAGCTCCAGCTTGACTAGTTTAAACTCCCCGATAGGCTCCACTCTGGTGTTTTCTAACTTTTTCTTCTTGCTGGCTTAGCCTTCCTCAGGCTCTACTACTGAGGCATCTCCTGAGGTCTTCAGTTGTGGTCAAGTCTTTTGCTCGTTGGACTTGACTAAAATGGTGTAACAACACTAGGCCTTTTTAATATTGCACAACAACTCACTCGTGCCTGCTGGGGTTGAGAATTTAATTTTCATAAGATAAGTTGAGACATTGGCCCTGAAATCATTGAGAGCTGGTCAACCAATTATAATATTGTAAGCAAATAGGGCATTGATGACTAGATAGTTTATCATGTGTGTTTTTCTATATGGTACCTCCCTAAATGAGGTAGAGAGATTGATGGAGCCTTTTGATATGGTCTTTGACCACCTAAATTTGACTAGAAGTGTGCGCATGGGCTTAAATTTTAATTGACCCAAATTCATCCTTTTTAGTGTCGATAGGAAAATAATATTGGTGGAGCTATTATTATCGGCCAAAACTTTTCTTACTTCAAAGTTAGGGATCTCGACAAAGACCACCATGGGGCAGTCAGCTTTATGGTCAATGCTTTTGCCCTCGAGATGGGCGAGGCTGTCATTGGTGAAGGAGATAGGCTCTACATTGGTGGACAAATGGAATATTATTTCAATTGAGGAGACTTTAGTCAATTATAGCCTCTTCTGCATTTGTCTCTTTGCTAATTTTGAGTCCCCCTTGTAGGACCTCCCACAATCATGTTAATCACTTCTCAAATGGGCAAGCGATTATCCTAGGCAAATTTCCTTTCTTTGTCCTCTCTCATCAGGCTAATCGGCCTTTTTTTAAGGGGAGTCTGGTCGGTTTACCCCCTTCTATCTGGGTAACTTTAGCCACATATTGCTTGAGATGGCCTTATCTGATCAGCCTCTCAATTTCTTTATAGAGATTGAAGCAATCTTTTGTGTCATGGTCCCTTGCTTGTGAAAGTGGCAACATTTCTCAAATTTTTTCATAACCTCAGTCTCGATTAGCTTTCTTGATTTCTTGAGGAGATTGTCGTGCTAGATTGTGAACAAAATCTTTTTCCTTGAGAGGTTGAGTAGAGTGTATCATAGAAGCATTTGATGGGAGATTGACAACCCTCCTTTTGCTGTCGGTCGTTTTTCTCCTTATTGTTCTTTTTCTTGACCTCAAGGTTACTGGATTTCAGTATGTTCATCTCCTCCTAGGTCATATACCTCTCTACTAGGTTAAGCAGCTCCTCTATCAATTGAGGGAGTTCTCTAACTAGAGCATTGGTGAACTCTTTATGCCTTAGTCTTAGGAAAAAGACGTCAATCAGGAACTCAATCCTTGGGTTGTCAATCTTCAACAGCTCAGTGTTAAACCTGGTGGAGAAATCATGGAGGGACTCTCCTTCATTCTGCTTCATAGTATAGAGATAGGTGTGGGGGAGTTTTACCTTTTGGCGGCTGGTGAACTGGTGAAGGAACTTATCACACAATTGGTCGTAGGAGTATATCGACATCGGCTCAAGTTTGACAAATCAATCAAGCATGATACCTTGAAGTATTGTGACCAGTATCTTTGCGCGTATGTATTTGTTATGTCCATGCAATTACATTATGTGCTCGAATTACATTAGCTGCTCATTTAGATTCGTTAAGCCATCATACCTTGGGAGTTTAGTCGAAACCTTTATGTCGACGATAATGTGCCTGGATGAAGGGTGACCATTTTTTGTGGCAAAAATTTTAGGAGCCATCAAGGTTGGGAATTCTTTTTGTGTTTCTCTTTGATATCTCATCGGGGTGTCTATTCAGCTGTTGAACTTGATGAGAAACTTCTTTCTATTTCTCTTGATCTGCCTGGGTCACATTCTAATCGAACTGAGGCTTCGCGTGATTGGTCCTATTGCGTTGTAGGGCTCAAGTAGACCAAGCCACATAATCTGCTGATTCATCAATCTGTTCATGTTGGTCCGATCTTGAATGTTCAGCCTTATCATGTTGTTGTGCTCAATTAGATCAAACATAATAGTTAATAAAATTGGCAATTTCTTCTTGTGGATCAGGTTGACCTCTTTCTCTAAGAAGGCGCCTAGGGCTAACTTTTTGTTTGGTCAGTGGGCACTTGAGTCTAGACAATCATGACTGCCCCTAGGGGATCTTTCTTCTAGTAGTTGTGGTTGTGAGGTCGTGCTAGCAGTTAAAGCAAGCACGATTGTGTGCTGATTCAGCACAACAAAAAGTTGAGCAAAAATTTGCTCACTGGTTAGCTACATTAGCTGGGGTATAGTCAAGGCAACAACTTGCTCCAATGTAGCATTAGGTCCCGGGGCATGCGATTCTTTCTAAGGCTGAGGAAGAGGAAAAGACAATGTCCTTTTATTTTCTTTCCTCTTAGATGCGGCTCATCTAGTGTTCACCATTCTTTCGATTATAGTCTTAATTTTTTCATAGACGGTGCCAAAATGATAAGGTTAAAAGATATTTTTACAGGAGTGTTTGGGCTAATTTGACTTAGGTGGTCGAATGATCCAATTGAAAAATCTCCTTAAGTTGAGATCTGTAATCATTAACAAACATTAGACTAGCTGAAGTGTCCTCGACTAAGACATTCCAATGCTCAAGTTAGTATTGGTCGAGTAGAGAACTCGAACAGTAGAGTAAGAGCGTATAGTGAAGAATAGCATACCTTGAGAGTAGCTGACAATAAGGTATTTATAGCTTTCTCCAGATAGAGGATATGTTTAAAATGCTTCTATCAAATGTAAAGGGCTTTTGTTTTTGCATGTGGGTTGTAGGTCATCTCCCATCATTATTCTATTCCAAGTGGCATTACCTCCTACCTTTTGAGATAGAATAGTACTTTAGAGATGCACCTCTTGACAAGAGTGGAGGCAGAGGTAGTACGAGGGCGGCATGCATTATTAATGCAAATGTATGCTACCTGTCATGGCATTAAATATGGCCGAGATACAATTCGGTGCTGGGACCACCCCTATGGTCGATAATGGATCGACTAGAGAAATGATTGGAGTGGGTGGCCTGAAGCTTTTTATCGAATACGATTGAGAACACATTATTGGACCTGGGGGTTATGGTTGAGTGGCTCGGCCTAGGTTACTGCATAAGTGACAAGGTGATAGTTGACAGCCCAATTGGTCCTTAGAGGTGAAGTGGGCCAGGAAGCGTGCTCTAGAGTTGATAGTTGTTGGGCTAGGCTTGCTGGGCCATCCCATATTTGGCACCCCCCTCAAAAAGATGTTTACTTTGAACTATATTATGACTTGATCTATTTATTGGGCATGTAGGCAAATGGGATGACTTCATCATAAAAATCTCAAAGCATTGGCAATCCAAAAAGTCCATGAAAATCCCATAAAGTCACATAGTTCTTGATGGTAGTGTGCAACATGTTTGAAGAAGAACTATAGCTCAAGGAATGTTTGGAGTATCTCTTGTCACAAACATATTTGAAAAAATGGAGAGAAAATAAAAAATTCCTCAAATACTTCAAGGCTTGCCTCTTTTATAGATTATGAACACATCTTTCGCAAATCTTGAAATGGGGGCATTTATAAATATATAATTTTGATCAATTGAGAAGTGACATGTGTAAAATAATATATTAGATATTAATTTAAAATTTCTATTTATACTTTGGAATTTATTAAATTTGATTCCAAAAGATAAATAGTTAATTTTAATTAATACTCTGGTATTTATTTTGTATTAAAATCAAATATTGACAAGTGTCAAAGATGAAGTATCTATGTCCATTGACCAATCAAATCAAAGATAGTTGATATTATCTTTTGATATTTGATATTAGCTTATTAAAAAAGATAACTATCAAAGAAGTTCAAGTCAATATGGAAGTATTCCACCAAGCATCTATATAAAAGAGGTGACCAAAGTTCATCAAGACACAACACAAATCATAGCAAGTGAGAAAAATTTTTAAGGAGTCCAGCAATTTTCTTCAAATCAAATTCAAGAAGATCCATGGTGCTCAAGATATTCATCACAGAGCTCATTAAATTTCAAGATCATATTTGGAAAGAAAGAATCAGAGAATTAGATTAGAGATTAAATCTACAGTTGATAAGTTTGAATTTCATTTTATTTGTATAGATTTTTTTATTATCTTATAATTTTATTTATTGCAGATAAAGAAATTTTTGCTTATAGTGTCATCTTGGAAAAATGCCACAAAATATTTAGTAGCTCTAAATTAGTGACATTCTATAGTTTAATGATACACAAACGTAATATGATGATAATTGTAGAAAAAACTCACTAGAATACAATATTTAATGGCATTTGATTAATAAATAATAAATAAAAATACTGACATTTGATTGAAAACACCAACATAAATGCATTTGCAAGGCATTTAGTAGTGTCACTAATTATTTCCTAAAAATGTATTTAATATTTATTTATGGTGTTGACACAATAAGAGATGCTACAAACTATTTAATAGCAATAATTTAACATTATTTTATAGTATAATGACACCTTAAAATAACATAGTAATAGAAATAAAAAAAATACCACTATAATATAAACTTAATGGCTATAGATTAATATATATTAAATAAATATAATGTCATAAAAAAATTAAATAACCATATGTTAAATGAATTTAGCTAGTATCAATATTTTTTTAGAATTAAATACCTCACATAATTTAGTTATGGCTTGACATGAAATAAATATTTCAAAATTAGATAAGATATAGGTGTATTAATAATTGTAAAATTTATAAATTTATATCTCATCATAATGTATTGATTAAATTAACTACTTGATATATTTTTAATCTATCAACTAAATTAACCATATTTTAAAATAAGTATCAAAATTTAAGTCCCTGCCTATTTTTCTCTCTCCTATAAACTATATATGTTTTTTTTTTGAATATTTTCTATTTATAGATTTAATCTCTCACACCTTTTTAAATATTTTATTTAATAAAATAAATTTGAACATATATTAAATAATTAAAAAAATAGACTTTCAATGTATAAAGTAGATTAATATTTTTAACTACATGTATTTCATTTGATAAGTAGCTTGATGGTAAACGCATATTTTTGCAAGTAAATGATTTTAGGTTCGAGTTTTATATAGATTAATTGGGGAATGTAGAAGTCTCATATATGGAATGGCGGATGTAGATTAACATGTCATTCAAAATAAACTTTTGAAAAAATTTATTAGACTTTTTGTGGTGTGTTGCCTTGTCATTTAAAAGAAATTTAGTAGCATTGTAACATGTCACTACATGCATTTTTAGTGGCATATTAGCAAGTAATTTAAAAGTATCTTTAGTGGTACTTTGACATGTTATTTAATGCATTGTTTGTGACATTTTAATGTATCATCTAATACATTTTTTTGTTGGATTTTATTAATGTCATAATAGGGGCAAATTAATGATATTTATGCCTTTAATTATACCACTACAAGTGGCACTTTGAAAAAATGCCATTAAACATAAAATTGCCAATACAACATTATTTATATTTTTCTTGCAGTGACATTCACTAACTACATTGCCAAATCATCACTATACGATTTGTCTTTTTATTTTTTTATTTTTATTTAAAGTACATGTTGTTTCTCGTAATTATTATGCAGAATGACTAGCCATAAAGTCAAACATATTATTTGGTATGGTTTTTATATGTGTATTATTATGGAATTATTATTTTGTCCCGTTTATGACTAATTAATCTCGATATATTTCTGGATAAAGATAACATAAATATCGCAAATTGAGCTACATTAATGATATATATATATATATATGGTAACCATCAAAGTAAGTGACTTATTCACCGATGCACACGTAAGACTTACCACCGTAATTCATTTATCCTCAATTTTCCTTCTTCGTCCAGAAGATTTTTGTTCGGGTAACATAAAGACTTTGAACAACAATTTTTTGTACTTTCAAGAGTAGTCAACAGTCTTATGAGGATCAGATTAATCAAATAGCGTGCCTGAATATTTTGTTTGACTTTAATTTTTAGCAAAAATTATTAAAAAAACCTCAAGATAAATTTTTACATATCTATTTACATTTCAATAACCTGACATCTAAATTTTTTGGATTAGACTATCCTTGACTTCTATGATTAAGTAACTTAATGAATTAATTTTTCGATAGAAATCTTTTATTTTTGAATTGATTTCTATCATAGTGATTTTAGTTGTAGAATATTTAATTTTCGAAGGAAAATATTTTCTTGAATTTCTAATATATAAATTTTAATTTTGAAAATTGAATGAACTAAACAAAAAAATAAATAAATAAATTTTTGGTAATTATTTTACTGCAAATAAATGAATACAATTAAAAAGAAAACTAATTTTAAAATTAAATATCAACAAATAAATGTGAAAGAAGTTCAAAGTAATTCCGCCGAAACATAAGATAAAAGTTAGTGACTAAGCTTTTTAGAATGATAAGCCAATGAAATGGGTTCTTTTGAACTTAAAAATAATTTCATGGAATTTTTTAGACATAAAAATTTATTCTGAAGATTTTTTAATAGAACTTTTCCTAGAAATTAATCTCTTTCGGCTCTTTGTGGTGTGGCTATTATTCAAAATTATCATGCGAAGTATTGATTAACCACATTCATTCAAGGGCATAAATGAACATACATACATACATACATTTATAGCTTTTAATTTTTAATTACAGATAGAAAATTCACACTCAACATCTTAATTTGATCCTAAATTTAACAACGTTAGCGCCTCATTTGGTTATATATAAGAAGATTTGATATGGCTACAATAATAATTGAAATGTATATAGTTTTAGTCTTTGTTGAAGCACTATCCCCTTTATACACTCTGTTAGGTTTGGCAGTCTTATTCCACTATTCCACCACGCGCGCTTGACTTCCTTCTAATCATACACCAAAAACTTCTTTAAAAAACAAAATTAGGAGGAGAAAAGCAGAGCAGCCCCCGATGACTGCGTTAAAAGTAGTGTGGCCCTAACCAAGAAAAGGAAAGGCCGGGAAAATATGTATATGTTATATATTTTGAATTCGTGATTGCTTCTAGAAAATATATATATATATATATATATAGCAGTAAAATTCCAAGTAACGAACCAACCAGTCTTGTGATTAATATTTTATAAAGCTTTTTCAGTATCAATTAATAAATGAGGGAAATTAATTTATATTGGCTCTTCGTATTATAATAAAGATATTTCCTTTTGTTTTTTCACTTCAATAAGCGGACAAAAGACGCCCTTCAATCGAACTAGCATAATTTGTCTTATCAATTTTTTTTGGCTATTAAATATATTTATCTCTTTCCCGTCCGCACAAAAGTTCCACCGTTTATCAACCTGCGTACCTATCTATACTATTATACTAGCATGTGTTCAATGCGATGCATTAAAAATAATTTTAATAATAAAATAAACATGTGTTCAATGCGATGCATTAAAAATAATTTTAATAATAAAATAATTTATTTTATTATTTATTTTACTTTATATGATTAAAAATGAATCATAACTATTTTTAGTATTTAAGAAAATAAAATTTGTTACTAATCAAATAAAACAATCTAAACATTTTAGTTTAAAGATATTATGTTTGAAAATAATTGCACTTAAATAAGTTGTGGAATATGAAGAATTGCAAACTTTTAGTTTATAAATTATACAAAATGTTTTAAAATGATAAAATTTAAAGAAATAAAAGAAAGAATTAATAAAATAAAAATAGAGTAGACTGTTTAACTTAATACATTTTTTATATTAGATATATATATTTATGCATACATATTTTGATATTATAAGTAAGTAAATAATTTTTTTAAAACATAATTTTGTATGATTATATTGAAAATGAGTTTTGTATGATTATATTGCTAAAAAGCTAAAATAATTTAAGTTAATAATAAAAAAATAAAGTTTAGAGCTTATAGTTGTTACAGGAAGTAACTTTTTATATTTGAAATATTCTTCAACTTAAATTATTTGTGTTATACTATATATATATATATATATATAGTTTTATCTACAAATATTTTGTGTATCTAAAAAATATTTTTATAAAAATAATTAATTTTAAAAATTTTGATAAATTGAGCTCTTACATATAAGTTAATTTATAATATTCATTAATAAAGATTATGAAATATTATCAAATATGTTTTGAATTTTAGATGAAAGAAAATTAGAGATAAGATACAATCATATTGGTTAAAGATAATAATCAACAACTAATGAATTTTTAATTGAATTAAAATATTCAAAATTTTAAGAATTTGACATTTGGCCAAAATTGCACAATTGAATAAGCACAAAACTATGCTATATATAATTTATACTATTATATATAGCATGGCGTTGTGGGACCTGCAACTATGCAATTCTAATTCTAATTATGCAATTTTGGCCAAATGTCAAATTCTTATAATTTTGAGTTTTTTGGTTTAGGAGAAAATTTTTCATTGGTCATTTATTTACTTTTATATTTTATTTTAATATGATTAACTTATCTATTATAACTAAAATATTATGTTGTATTTATCCAAAATTGCAATATAGATTTCTATCTCATAAGATAATTCAAAAAATATCTATAGTCATATTTTTATCTCACTAAATAAGTTTATAATTTAAAAAATATTTTATAAGCATCATATTAGATACTCTTATCACAAAATTCTATCTTATAAATTTAATTTATCACAAGATTAATAGATAAATATTTTATTTATTTTTATATATAAATTTATTATTTTATAATTACTCTTTTTACATTTTATTTCGACATTATTCTTAGTACAATTCTATACTTTTAATTATAGGACTTATTTCCCTAATTAGTATAATATAATGATGTTTACTTTTTCTTTTCAGTTAATTTAAAGTTCATTTCGTAAAAACAATTTTAATATTTTTTTGAAATACATCTTTAAATTGTTTTTGTTTTGTTTTTATTCTGGATACTTCTCTAATATATAAATTTTTATCCAAAAAAGCTTAAAATTTATCCCAAAAAAGTAGTTGATGATTAAGTTATTTCAAACAAAAAGCAATTTTTCATATTTAATAATTTTTTTATAATTATATAGATACAATCACATTATTTTTAGTTGAAGTAATATAATATTCAATTATTTCTAATCAAATAATTAATAAATAAATAATATTCAATTATTTGATCTAAAAAATTATTTTAAATTAAATAATTATTTTCTAGACAACTTCAAAAATAAAATTAAAATTCTTAGCAATCATAATTATCTATTAACATATGACTTACTTAAAACTTTTTACAACTTATTTGTTGCTTATGAAAGAGACAAACAAATACTTATGTAAATATCAAATCATCAATTCTTTATTAAACAGTTAGAAGTTTGAGAAATAAATAATTATAAATTAATTGATATGCAAGTTCTCAATCTATCAATGTCTTTAAAATTCAATTATTTTTGCTATAATATTTTTAGACATATAAAATATTTCTAGATAAAATCATATATAAATATATAGAATATAACAAATAATTTCATCGAAGAATTTATTTCAAATATAAATAGTTACTTCTTACCGCAACTATAAATTCTGAACTTTATTTTTGTATTATTAATTTAAATCATTTTAGTTTTATAGTAATATAATAATGGAGAACTCATCATCAATTATTTGAAAATAAATTTGTTTATATGGGACATAAATATAGTTGATATAGCTGAAAATTTTTTGAAGTTAGATAAATGACCACTTAAATAGCAAATTTTATCAATTTCTATATTTTGGAATATACTTAATTATAGTGTTTTAGAATTATATAATGTACATTTATTTTAATATTTTTACTTATAATATTTTTACACTGATTAATGATGTGAGATCAAAAGAATTTGACTGAAAGTAAGCATCAATTTAATTATTCATAAATTTTATATTCTAATTACAGTAGAAACTTATAAGAGATTGATATTTTATTTTAAGCTGAACATTGAAAATTTTACTTATTATTTCACTCATGTACATAATATGTGTTAATTGATAATTTCAAAAATAATAAATAACTACATATACAAATAAAAATAAATAAATTTTACTTATCAAAGTTATGTGGAATATTAAGATATATTTTAGCTTATAAAAATTGTACGTTACAAACTACTTATTGAATTAGTTATCCAATAATTAATAACATAATGTAAGCTATTTTCATAGATAAAATAAAAATAGATTATATATTTATTCTAACGAAAAATATTTAACATTTAAAATTCTCAAATGTCATGAAAATTGAAATTATAACTTGCAGCACCCCACCTAAGGATAGCACCTAAACTGAGGCCCTACTCTAATTTATACTTAATTCTCAGAATTACAATTCAACAGTATGACCATAATTTCAAACATCTCAAAGATAAACACTAATTCAACTCAAATGAGACTAATAAAACCGCAAAATAGATACATCATAAGGGATTTAGGGAACTTAGTTAAATTACAGCCTCTAACAGATCATGCCATCTTACACTATAACCTTCAAAATAAAATTTATATATCACAACATTTCTAAAGTCAACGTCACATACACAAGTTCCATACTTAACTATAGCATTAGTTCTATTACAAAACAATCACGCACTTCGTTCCAAACCTGGCATCCATCAGAGCCCATCCCTATCTGAGAGATTATAAAATACAGGGGGGTAAGTCTAAAGACTTAGTAAGGGATAAATAAAAGTAATAGCAGAGTTTATCTAAGAGAAACTCAACTCGATAAAACATAACTTTTATTAGACTGAATATAGAAAAATTCAAAAAACAAACAACACAGAAAAGCAAACGAGAAACTCTCCTAACTTGTTGCTCTAAGAATAGATTACAAGCAGATAGAAATCATTTAGGCAAATCAAACTCAAAGTATATGCATTCTAAGAAAAGGCTATAAGATATGTATTGCTGATTCACCTTATACCAGACAGATAGATAATTTACCTAAGCATGACAGCTTGCTACATAGTAGATGCTTATACAAAATTGAATAGCGCACCATTGATACCTAAAGGAAAATCCCTAGCGTATCACTCGTACCCAGGGTGAAATCCCTACTGTACGGTTGGCATCTAAGGGGAAATCCCTAGCGTGCCCTTGCGCAACCAAATAGATCGCCCAATATGGGCTTTAGCTTACATAATCACCGTACAAATAACAAAATAACCACTTATACAGATGCTTAGGGGAAAATTCCTAGCACACTATCAGTTTCAGATCAACAGTTCAAAACATAATAGAGAAGAAATGCCACCAAGGCAACAAAAAATAATAAATAGAACACAGATAAGCCAGTATGGCTAATACACACAGAACTGATAGTAGATATGCAGACAAGGAAACAGATACAGTACAGATAGTATAGATACAAGACAAATAGATATCAGAATAGCAGACAACGAACATACGTTCTGGGCGTCAGAACAGATAGAGAATAGAACTGACATCAGAGATAACCCTCACAGGGGTATTCAAATTAGAATACAAATAATAGATAATAGACAGATTTCAATCACAGTTCAGGGCACAATTTAGAAATAGTAAAACCCACATAAGGGCTCGTTACAATCATAGATAAGAAAGAGAAATGCCAGATTTTAGACCCTCATAGGGGTTTTCAACAAGTATGAGTAAGCTTAGACAAAGCAATAACCCAAAGTGGGAGGCCCTCATCTTTTGCAGTCCCAATCAGCAACAGTCAAAATTGAATCTATTGCTTGCCAGTGCATAGTTCGTCATCACCTAATTAGAAAAATATTTAAAGAATCCAAAGTCTTGTTCAATCTTAGTAACCTTTTAGAAATGCATCAAGCATTCTAATGCCTTATCTATCATGAGGATAATATAGATTAAGATCCTTCTTTACAAAATTCTCTAGAGTCAATATTTCCAAGTTATCTATGATGGTCTGGGTTAAATCTAGAATAACATAATTTCCACTATAACAAATCAAGGTATTACAATCTCAAGCAATATTTATGCGTAAATCTCTAGTCAAATTCCATTTTTAACACTATTTAACTTATAATAGTTCTCGATATCAAAATTAATGTTCAACTTATTATTAACCAATATTTGAGTCCAAAATTTGTATCTCCCATCTCCATACTCCTCGTATAGGTAAACAATCATAGAGGTACATATATTGATTCAAAAGCTCATTCCAGACAAAATTTAACATTTGTATGCATGTTTGTATATATATAACATGCAATAACTGCTTAAAATCTAATTTTTGCTATCAAGGGCTCGAAATCACAAATCGATAGCACAGAGACGATCACTGCATCAAGACGAGTAGATTGTCTCTTCACCGCTGCTATCCACCATCGTTGAAAAACTCAATGCTGCTACAAATTTGTTTCTCTCAACAAGAGGATTTTAATGCTACATTCCGTTACAAAATTTGAGCAATGTAGACATCAAAACGGGCTAAAAATAGCTGAGTTATCTCTTTCTCTGTCGTGCTCCGATCATTGCTCCACCATCATCAGAGTCACCATGTAATACTTCCAATGCATTCCTTTTGTTGAATGCTTCTTGACCTACCCCTTAGAGCCGTCAATGGTCACCAAAAAGTGAGAAACCCGGCTATCCACTGTAGCTCGTTCTCTCGATCTCTTTTTGCTGCTGTTGCTCTTGCACTGGATAAAGGTGTTTGTGTGGTTGGGAGCAGAGGTAATGGTATGGAGAGTAGATTGATGGGTTTAGGGGCTAAGATGGTCACGGGGAAAGTTGGGCGGTGGTGGTGGTGCTTCAGTGATAAGGAAGAAAAGAAAGGAAATGGAAGAAAGAAAAAGGAAGGAAAAATAGGGAAGAAGAGAACCTGCCCGGTTTCTTAAATCTCATTTTCATTTTTTTAATCCTTTAAAATTTTAAGTTATGCAATTATACCCCCGATTTTTCAAAAATTGTGATTAACCCTAAATTATTCAAATGTCAACATAATTAAGTCTACAAAAATTATAATTTAGCCCACAAAATTTTAATGCATAGGATCAAGCCCTTTGACCACATTTATTCACCATACAACCCCAAAAATGTTATAAAAAGTCCAAATCAAATCTCAACAAATTGTAAGATGACTCAAAAATTTTCTAAAATCTTGCAATTAAGTCATTTTCAATTATTTTCTAAAATACTGAATTTCTAGGGTGTTACACACTCCTCTCTTAAGAGAATATGGTCCCCAGATTCTCATCTGAGTACTGTTCCAATTGGCAGAAAATAAGTAGATTCGATCTATTGTTCTACCCTCTTTCTTCAGTAAATTCTGCCAAGATTGTTTTTCCAAGTCTCGATACATCCTTGTGCTTCTCAGATGTATCATATACCTTGACTTGGGTGCCTTATCTAAAATTTTTCTTCTAGCATTGATCTTCTCTTTCGAAATAGAAGATACCTTGAATCTCAATATTGAACTCAGACTCTCTAAAACTTCCAATTTTTTCTTCTGTTTCCATATCCATATATTCTTAGCTTGGGGGTTCATCACTTTTCATCTTGTAATTCGGACTACACTTATCTCTGCAATCTTATTTGCTATATTAATTTCAGTGTAGCACTTGTTCTTAGGCTTTCTAATGCTTTTGCATCCAGTAAGTGAGCCATTCCAACCTTTTAGCTTAAGGCATTGGCTACTACTTTCGCCTTTTTGAGTGATAGCTGATGGACTAATCGCAATCTTCTAAAATTTTCATCTATCACGCTGTCTTATATTTAGATCCTCATTTTGGTCAAATGGTTGACCTTTCTAAGTTAATTTAATCAACGTGTCAGCTATTTTAGAAAAAGGCCGCACAATTCTTTGTTAATAGCTAACAAGACACAGAAAACTACAATACTTCTACTATGTTTTTTGGTCTCTTCCAGTTGACTACACCTCTTTCTTAAAGAGATCAACCTCTACCCCATCTTAGGGTATGATATAATTAAGAGTAGCCACCTTATTACTCAAAATCTACACTTGCTAAATTTAGCAAACAACTGATGCTTTCTCAAGGTTTTAAGAACTATGCGTAAGTGCTTTACGAGGTCTTTTCTAGTCTTTAGTTGATAGTGCCCAGTCTAGCTCTAGCTTTGGGAAGATTCTAGTCCTTGTAGAAAGTTAACTAATACTTTTATGTGGTGTATGGGAGGAAATAAACTTACTTCCTTTAGGATTACTCTGAGTATTCAACTATCACTTCCATTTTCTCGATTTTAATTCGTATCTTGGGGTTTGCTGACAATACATCAGGAATTCTTGTCCAGTTTCCCTCAAAAATCTATCTAGTCTTCAGCGCGTATATAACTTACATTAGAGACATGTTATCTTGTGGTTGATGACTAGCAACTAGTCTCTTCCGAGTATCACTTTGTACTCTTGGATAAGCATCTGCATGAGATTGGTTGGATATACTCTATCCCCAATCATCATCTTGGTAGTCCCGATTTATGATATCTAAACTTACATTCAATAAGATCTAGTCTAAATTAAATTCTCCCAAGTTTGGTGGGTTCCTTTAGCTATCCACCTTTAGTTAATCACCTTTCAATAACTTTAGGCAAAACGCTCCATAAGGAACGTGGAATTCAAACTTTCCATTCATTTGAATAATTTATTAACTCAAAAGTATTCTCTAAATACTCACTTCGATCTATTCCTTGGCTCTTCTATCATCAGGTCCTCTTAAAAACTTCAGGGGAATGAGATGGAGGAACTATTTCAATGCCCAATCTTTGACCATTTATTACAACTCCTACTCCACCATCTAGTTGTTGACCTTATAGCATAATCTTTGGTCCCCTCTGATACATAGGCTCGCTAGTTAAACCATTAAAGGAGTTTGCTTAACCTCTTTTTCTAGCATAGCTTATAAGTAAGCAGGTTCCTCTTATCTTAGAACTTATCGGTCATTGACCCATTGCCCATGAAGGTTTCCTCATTGCTATATGGATCGCAGAAGCTGTTAGCAACAATCAACTAATGACATCACAAGTTCACACTTACATACTAGATTTGATCAAAATGTGAGGGATCAAACTTATCTCTAACATTCAAAACTTATATAGTATTCTCAACTACCTATTTCCTTTTATCCTAGTGATATTTCCACCTGTCCATCACTTATCTTGCCAATCGCCAAGTACATTAATTTCACTTTTAAACTTAAAGTGGTTACCATTCCTAGATCAACCCAAATCACCTTACCAGTAATTCCACAGTCTATAAGAATTACTCTTTTTCCACTCTTAAATGATATCTCTGATTCGTCTAAGTAATCATCATTTCAATAATACTAAACATAAGCAAGATAGGTTGTCCTATGACTTAAGTTCATATAGCCAAATTTCCTCTATGAAGCATATATACATCTAGCATTTCCTTAGTTGGTCTCATCAAAGCACTTACTGATACCAATTAGACGAATCCCAAGAACTTGTACTTGATATATATATATATATTTTTCTGGTCATATATAATTGCCCTCAACTTAGGTAAAATTATTTTCTTAAATGTCCAAGAGACCACAACCTAAACACATAGGTAATACAACTATTTTCTCAATTCAAAAGGTTCCCAATAAAAATATTATAAATGAATCCTAACAATACAGGCAATTTTTTAGGCATCATTTTGCATCCTTAGTCTCGATCTTACACAAATCTTAGTGTTCGTTTTAGGTTAACTAGCTTATTAGGAAAAAGATATTCTATTTCCCAACTCAATGTGTTTTATCAAGCGCTTACCACTATTCTGTCAATCCTTACCAGTGATTGAGAGGGGTAAAATTCTAGAAATTCCTCGAGGTTATTCTTCAATGGTTTCTGTCATGCTCCCACGATTTCTAGCCCAATACTCATCAATAAGGTTGTAAGGTCTTCCATATTACTATAATAAGTTATATACCACAACTGTTTCTATCTTCAAACCTATTAGTAGGGAAAAAATAAGATTTAATTTCATCATTAATTCTGTCCATGAGGTCTTCTAACTAGAGCGTTTTTCTTGTGATCTTCAAGTGTTTTAGCTTGATTGGCTGAGGAACCTCCGCTATGATTTAGTCGACTGAGGATCACATTCATGTTTGTGGATGTCCTATTGGTGTCAGGTCTCACTATATTGCAGTTCATGGCTTTGGAAAATAATCTCAAGATTAACTAACCCACAGCATGCATTACCCCAAAAATTCATTTCTTATTCAATCCCACATTCAAGTTTGCAATGGAATCTCATGTTCTCCTATCCCAAACTTTTGCATTCCAAAGTCATATCCTGACACAACTCAAGTATTCCTTACGTCAAGCATACACATCAAAATTATTTCCAAAATTAAGCTTAATCTTTATTAACCAAAACTCCACATACCAAGAATCGTATCCTAGGATTAGATCTTATAATAACTCAGATTTTCCTTGAATCATGCGAGAACTTCCCAATAAATAAAATACCAAAAATTCATACTCAAAGTAACCTAAACAAATGATCAATCACAAATTGCAATAATACCCAATTGCCTAGGTCATCATCAAACTAAAGCTTTAATACCACCTCTGTAGCACCTTACCTGAGGATAACACCTAAGCTGAGGCACTACTCTGATTTAAACTTAATTCTCATAGTTACAATTCAATAGTAGGCCCATAATTTCAAAGGTCTCAAAGGTAAACACTAATTCAACTCAAACGAGACTAATAAAATCGCACAATAGATATATCATAAAAGATTCAGGAAACTTAGTTAAATTACAGCCTCTAACAGATCATGCCATCAATGCCATCTTACACTATAACCTTCAAAATAAAATTTATATATCACAACATTTCTAAATTCAACGATACATTCACAAGTTCCATACTTAACTACAACATTAGTCCTATTACAAAACAAACACGCACTTCATTCCAAACCTAGCATCCACCAGAGCCCATCCCTATTTGAGAGATTATAAAATACAGGGGGGTAAGTCCAAAAACTTAGTGAGTAATTAATAAAAGTAATAGCAGGGTTTATCGACGAGAAACTCAACTTGATAAAAAATAACTATTATCAGACTAAATATAGAAAAATCTAGAAAACAAACAGTACAGAAAAGCAAACAGGAAACTCTCCTGCCTCATTGCTCCAAGAATAGATTACAAGCAAATAGAAATTATTTAGACAAATCAAACCTAAAGCATATGCATTCTAAGAAAAGGCTATAAGACATGCATTGCTGATTCACCTTATGCCGAACAGATAGATCATTTACCTAAGCGTAATAGTTTGGTATATGGTAGATGCCTAAACGAAACTATACAGCACATCACTGATACCTATGAAAAAATCCCTAGTGTATCGCTCGTACCCAAGGAAAAATCCTTAGCATACGGTTGGCACCCAAGGGAAAAATCCCTGGCATGCCTTTGCATAACCAAATAGATCGCCCAATATGGCCCTTAGTCTACATAATTACTGTACAAATAACAGAATAATTGCTTATATAGAAGCTTAAAAGGAAATCCCTAGCACACTACCTATTTTAGATCAATAGTTCAGAACATAATATAGCAAAAATGACACCAAGGTAACCAAAAAATAGTAAATAGAACATAGATAAGCCAGTATGGCCAATAAACATAGAAATGATAGCAGATATGCCGATAGGGCAACAGATATGGGACAGATAGTACATATATAAGATAGACAGATATCAGAATAGCAAACAATGATGATGTTCTGGGCATCAGAACAAATAGAAAATAGAACTGACATTAGAGATAACCCTCACAGAGGTATTCAAATCAGAATACAGATAATAGATAACAGACAAATTTCAATCATAGTTCAGAGCACGGTTTAAAAATAGTAAAACCCATATAGGGGCTCTTTACAATCACAATAATAAAAAGAAGTGAACCCTCACAGGGATTTTCAACAAGTATGGGTAAGTTTAGACAAAGCAATAACATAAAATGGGAGGCTCTTACCTCTTGTAGTCCCAATCAGCAACAGTTAAAATCAAATCTACTGCTCGCTAATGCCCAACTCGTTGTCACCTAATCAAGAAAATACTCTAAGAATCAAAATTCTTATTCAATCCTAGTAACCTTTTAGAAATGCATCAATCATTCTAATGCCTTATCCATCATCAGGATAATACAGATTAAGATCATTTTTTACAAAATTCTCTAGAATCAATATTTCCAAATTATCTATAATGGTCTAGGTTAAATCTAGAATAACACAATTTCCATGATAACAAATTAAGGTATTACAATCTCAAATAATATTTACGCATAAATCTCTAGTCAAATTCCCATTTTATCATTATTTAACTTATAATAGTTCTAGATATCAAAATTAATGTTCAACTTATTATTAACCAATATTTGAGTCCAAATTCATATCTCCCATCTCCCTATTCCTCTTATAAGTAAACAATCATAGAGGTATATATATCGATTCAAAGGCTCATTCCCAATAAAATCTAACATATGTATGCATGCATGTATATATATATATATATCATTAAATAACCAATTAAAATTTAATGTTTGCTATTGAGGTCTCAGAATCACAAATTGATAGCACAGAAACAATCATGTCGAGATGCGTAGACTATCTCTCTGCCGCCGCCGTCCGCCGTTGCCAAAAAATTCAATGCCACCACAAATTCTAAGCAACGTAGACGTTGAAATGGGCTAAAAATAGCCGAGTTATCTCTTTCTCCGCTGTGCTCCAATCATCGCTCCGTCGTCATTGGAGTCACCATGCAATGCTTCCAATGCATTCCTCTTATCAAATGCTTCCTAACCCATCCCTCAAAGCCATCGATGGTCGCCAAGAAATGAGAAACTTAGCTGGGCACCTTAGCTCATTCTCTTGATCTCCTTTCATTGCCGTTGCTTTGTCATTGAATGAGGGTGTTTGTGTGGCTAGGAAGGGAGGTGATGTTGTGGAGAGTAGATTGATGGGTTTAGGGGTTGAGATGATCATTGGGGAAAGTTGGTCAGAATTGGTGGTGCTTCGGTGACAAGGAAGAAAAGAAAGGAAATGGAGGAAAGAAAAAGGAAGGAAAAATAGAGGAAAAGAGAACCTGCCCGTTTCTTAAATCTCATTTTCATTTTTTTTAACCCTTTAACATTTTAAGTTATGCAATTTTACCCTCAATTTTTAGAAAATTGTGATTAACCCCAAATTATTCAAATGTCAACACAATTAAGTCTACAAAAATTATAATTTGGCCCGCAAAACTTTAATGCATAGGATCAAGCCCTTTGACCACATTTATTCACCATGCAACCCCAAAAATGTTATAAAAAGTCCAAATCAAATCTCAACAAATTGTAAGTTGACCCAAAAGCTTTCTAAAATCTTGCAATTAAGTCCTTTTTAATTATTTTCTAAAATACCGAATTTCATGGGTGTTACATAACTTCCAAATTATTAAGAAATCATACAAAAAGGCTTTATATTAGAAAAAAAACTATTTGCTTATTTATCATATCAAAATATATATGTATAGATATATATATCTAATTTAAAAGGCACATTTAGTAAATATTCTACACTATTTTTATTTTCTTAATTCTTTTATTTATTTTTTAAATTTTATCATTTTATAAATTTGTGTATAATTTGTAAAATTGGAATGATCAATTCTTGATATTCTCCAACTTATTTAAGTATAAATTATCTTCAAATATAATATTTTTAATTGAGATATTCATATTATTTTATTTAATTAGTAATAAATTTTTTTTCATTAAATGCTAAATATAATTACAATTCATGTTTTAATCACATTAAGTAAAATAAATATTATTACAAAATAAATTATTCAATTTGATATGGGATGAGCCAATGGGCCTAGCCCAATGGTGTCGACCCAGGAATTACACATGGAGTATTGGACCAGGCCCATTTTATCTTGAGGGTGCAGTCATGTCATAGACTTGATTGACCCCTCATTGTGCAACATTAGTCTCACCTTGATCAGGGCGCTCTAGATAGAGGTTGAACGCAGCTGGTCGACGTTCCCGGCAAGAGTTGCCCTCTGGTGCAGTTGGAGCTCACTCTGTGGTAGATCCCCTTGTCAACTAGGAATTCTAGCTCAGTGTAGGATCCCTTTACTACTGTATTTAATGCTATAACATATAGCATGCCTCCGCATTAATAGCACATGCCACCCTAGTGTCGCCTTTACTGCCACCCTTGACTGGAAGTGTACTATCAGTATGCTATTATGTTCCTAAAAGTTGGAGATAAAGCTATTTGGAATAGTATGAAAATGGAAAATAACTTAAAGCTCCCCATGTAAGGATAAGAACCTTTCATACATTTGGGGGGTATCCCGAGCATATCACCCACCTAGAGAAAGTTATAAATACTCCATTGTTAGCTTCTCTCAAGGTATGCCATTCTTCACTAAGGCTTTCAGTCTACTGCTCATTTTATCTAGTCGTCTCTGTAACTAACTTGAGATTTGGAGTGCTGTAGTTGAGGGCACCTTGGCTAGTCTAATATTTGCTCATGATTGTAGATCTCGGCTCAGGTTTCTTTGGAGTTGGATCATTCGACCAAGCAAGTTGAATCACCCTAAATACCAGCCCAATCCAGTGAAATATAGCTTTCACCCACATTATTTGGCAGCATCTATGGAACCTTGGGACTGTGATCGAAAAATGGTGAATACTATGCAGGCCACCTTAGAAAGGGAGAAGAACAAAAGAACCGCATCTCCTCCTCCTTAACTTCAACAGGAGTCAAATACCCCAGGACCAGCACCCTACCAGAGTAGATGGTCACTTTCAACATACCTCAGCTATGTAGCTGATTAGCGAATAAATCTCTGCTCAACTATTTACTGTCTTGAATTGACATGTTGCCCCACCAGCTCCAGCAACCAGTGCAACTCCACAACCCTTACCTCCCAAAGAGAGATTACCCAAAGATAGCTATGATCAACCAAAATCCAGGCAACCACCGACAAGACATGAGTCAGCTTCAAGCGCCTTTCAGGAGAAGGGGTTCAACTTGATCCCCAAAATGAAATTATTGATTATGCTGATCATTACGCTCGGCCCACTGAAGCCCTGCAATGTGATAGGGTTAAGCGCATGAGACCCCAGGTTGATAGGAACATGACTTTGGTAAATTGAGAAGAGTAGGAGGAAGTGTCCCACCAAGTTTAGCAATTGAACAGATGTCTTGAGGAGATCTTGAGGAAAAATATTGAGATGATCCCTAACCTTGATGGTCCCTAAAGGTTTTACTAGGAAAGAGGTTCGACATTTTTCAAGAAGATAATCGATGAATGAATTATCGTCGATGCTAAAGTTTTGACCAATCTCCTACAGTATAATGGCTTGTCGGATCCGAATGAGCATTTGATGCAATTTGAGCACATAATGCAGTTGTACAGCCACAATGAGTACATACATGCAAAGATGCTAGTCATTACCGTCCAGGGCATCACACTCAATTGGTTCGTTAAGATTAAGCTAGCATCAATCTATTCATATAACCAGCTGTGTGATAATTCCTTCACTAGTTCGTCAATTGAAGAAAGGCGAAGCTCTCCCACACCCACTTCCACACAGTGAAATAGAATGAGGAGAAGTCTCTTCATGATTTCTTCACTAGATTTGACACTGAGGTGTTGAAAATTAACAACCCAAGGATCAAATTTTTTATCGATTTATTTTTTTAGCCTCGAACATAAGGAATGTGCTAATGCTATAGTGCATGAAAGACCCCAGTTAATAGAGGAGTTACTTGACGTAGCAAAAAGATACATGACACAGGAAGAGATAAACAAACTCAAATTTAGCAATCTTGAAGTCGACAAGAAGAAGGGTAAGGAAAAAGATAACTGACAGTAGAGAGAAGGTTGTTGATCTCCTATCAAACGCTTTCATGATTGCACACTGCTCAACCTCCTAAGGAAAGAGGTGTTGTTTGCAACCTAGCATGACAATCTCTTGAAAAAGTTTAAGAAGGTGATTAAAACTGAGGCCATGAGAAAAATGAAGAAATACTGGCATTTCCACAAACAAAGAGGCCATGATACCAAAGATTGCTTTAATTTGCATGATGAAATTGAGAGGCTAATTTGGCAGGGCCATTTAAAGAAGTATGTGGATGAAAATGGCCGACTAAAAGTAGGTAAGACCAATTAGACTCTCTATAGAGAAAGGTTGGTTTGCCCGATGAGAGAAGATAAAGGGAAGAAGTCTGCCTAGGATCCTTGCCCACCCATTTGAGGAGTTATTGACATGATCACAGAAGGTCCAACTGGGGGGGACTCGAAATCTGTGAAGAGACAGACCTATTAGAGGCTAGAATCGACCAAGTCTACTTTAGTCCAAACTGTTTACCAATTTTCCACTAATGTAGAGCTAATTTCTTTCACGAACATTAACCTAGCCCACCTTGAAAATAAAGGAGCCAATAGCAAAGTGGACTACCCCATGGTTATGTCTATAGAAATTGCCAATTGTGAAGTAAGAAAGGTCTTGATCGACAATGGCAGTTTGGCCAACATCATATTCTTGTCGGCCCTGAAAAGAATGGATCTAGGGAAACTAAAATTCAAGTTCATGCGCACACCTATGGTCGGTTTTGAGGGGTCAAAAATCATACCAAACGGCTCTATCAAGCTATCTACATCATTTAGGGAAGCCCCCCGTAGGAGAACACTCATAATCAATTATCTAGTTATCGATGCCCCATTTCCCTACATCGTCATAATAGGGGGACTAGCTTTGAATGACTTTTGACCATCATCTTAACTTACCACATGAAAATTAAATTTTTGACCTCAGTGAGCATAGGCGAGCTATTATGCAACATCAAAGAGGCGAGGTGCTATTATACTATTTTGGTCAAGTCGAGCGAGCAGAAGATTTGACCACAATTGAAAACCTCAAGAGATGCCTCTATAGCAAAACCTAAGGAGGGACAAGCAAGTAAGAAAAAAATGTTGGAAGACACCAGGGTTGAGCCCATGAGGGAATTTAGAACAATCGAGCTGGAGCTTAGAAACCTTGACAAGACTACCAGGATCGGAAGTGATATGAGCCACCTCATGGAGTATCTTATGGTCAATTTCCTATGTAGAAACATTGATGATTCACCTAGAAGGCATCCGACCTCTAGGGAATCGACCCCAGCTTTATCATCCACTGTCTCAACATGGACCCCTCGTACAAGCCTATCAAGCAGAAGATAAGGACTTTCAACGTAGAGAGGTGTCGGATCATTAAGAAAGAGGTCAACAAACTTTTAGATACATGACATATTATAAAAATCCAGTACCCCTCTTAGCTTTGTACTCATCCCCAAGAATGAGAGAAAGTGGCGTATGTGTAACGATTTCACTGATTTAAATAAAGCTTATTCTAAAGATCTTTACCCTCTACCTTGTATAAACTTGCTAGTTGATTTTACTATTGGATGTAAATTGTTGAGCATGATAGATGCCTTTCAAGGTTATTATCAAATATTCATGTCACTTGAAGACAAGGATAAAACCTTTTTCATCTTTCTAAATGGGGTGTACTATTTTCTAATCATGCCTTTTGTACTCAAGAATGCTGGGGCAACTTACTAGAAATTGGTCAACTTTATGTTCAAGAATAAAATTGGCAAGTCTATGGGGGGGGGGGGTTTATGTCGACAACATGATCGTCAAAATAAAGCAAGCTAAAGATCATTTACTCGACCTCAACCATATATTTTTTTATACTACAAGCATTCGACATGAAGTTAAAACTTAACAAGTGTACCTTCAGGTTCAATGAGGCAAGTTCTTAGGTTACATGGTAAGTTAGAGAGGCATCAAAGCAAACCTACAAAAAATTCAGGTAACATTGGAAATCGCCCTACCCCAAATTGTCTGAGAAGTGTAGCATCTGGTCGGGAGCATTATTGCACTTAGCAGGTTCATCACTCAGTTAGTTGATAAGAGCTTACCTTTCTTCAAGATACTTAGAAACACAAAGAAATTAGGTTTTCTATAGTCTGAATAGTGTGACCAGGCTCTGGTCAAACTAAAGTAATATTTGTCTTCACTGCCTATGCTTGCCAAATTGAAACTAGGAGAAGTTTTGCACCTCTACTTAGCTATTTTTTAGGCTCTGATCAATTCAGTTCTGCTTTGATCGGAATGGAAGTCATTGACCAATCTATTACTGCAATAAGGCATTACAAGGCCCAGAACACAACTACATGGAGATAGAGAAGTTTGCTCCTATTTTAGTCACCGTAGCTTGAAAACTGCGATCATACTTCCAATCCCATCCATCTTAATGTTGATGAACCAACCATTGAAATAGGTGCTTTCAAAACTAGATACCTTAGAAAGATTAACAGGTTCTAGCTAATTTCATCACCGAGCAGGTTAACCTCCCTAATTAGGATGGTGACACCCCTCTCGTGTGGACTTTGCTTGTTGATGAGTTAGTAACCACTTCAAGAGGAGGAATAGGTGTTTCACTCCATTTCTCATTAGTGGAAGAGTATGACTTTGCAATCAAGCTTGACTACCTAGTCACCAACAATGAGGTTAAATATGAAGCCCTACTCATGGGAATGAGGATGGCAAGAAACTGTGGGGTCAAACAACTAATGGCAATTACAGATTTCCAGCTCGTCGTAGAACAAATCAAGGAAAATTTTAAGGCCAAAGACTCCATAATAAACTAGTACATGGCTGGGATGAAGAGGTTACAATAGTTTTTCAAAACGTTCACACTCAGCTAGGTACCCCAAATGGAGAATGAGCACACTGATGCCCTATCCAAATTTGCTAGCTCTATAAGAGGGACCAGAGATAGAACAATAACATTTCTAATCGCAAGCAAGCCAACCATAGACGCTCTTGACTAGAATCTTGTGGAAAACATAGAAAGAACTGTTTCGTCTTGGCAGGATGCCATACAACTCTACTTAAGCCAGGGAATAGTCCCTGAAGACAAGAATGAGGCATGCAGACTTAGAGGACAAGTAGCTAAATTTGCCCTTGACAAGGATGGTCAACTTTACAAAAGGTCGATCTCCCGGCCATCTCTAAGGTACTTGGATCCAGACTAAGCTCGTGAGGTCCTACAAGACATCCATATAAGCATTTGTGGAAACCACTCAGAAGGTCGATCCCTGGCTCATAAGGTTATCAGATATGGGTACTTTTGGTTAATACTGTTGCAGGATGCCATCAACTTTGCTCAAAGATACCCATTCTACCAAGATCATTCAAACTCACCACGTTAGCCTGCTACATCGATGGTAATGTCCAAGTCACATGGCCATTTGACCAATGGGGAATTAACATAGTAGGGTTTTTGCTAAAGATATCACGCTAAAGGAAATTTATCATTATTGCAATTGAGTACTTCACCAAATGGGTCAAGGCAGAAGTAGTCCCAAAAATAACTGATGTGTTATTAAGAGTTTTATTTGGAAGAACATTATCTACCATTTTGGTCTCCCCAAGGTCATCATTTCGGACAATCGAACATAATTTCAGAGTAGAAACACAAGAAATTAGTTCAAAGCTCTAGGATTCGCTAGCACTTCACTTTGGTCGGGAACTTGTAAGCTAATGGCTAGATGGAAGTAACAAATAGGATAGTCCTCAATCATCTCAAAGCCCAACTAGAAGGGATTGGATCGAGTTAGCTAGATGATGTCCTTAGATTGTTATGGGTGCACAGAACCACCCATCATACAACCACAGGTCATAGTCTCTATAGCTTGGTCTATGGTTTCAAAGTAGTTATCTTATCTAAATTGATATAACACACAGCTTGAGAGATCCATTTTACTCTAATCACAAACACATCTGAGAGAAACACGACCTAAAGACCATCGACGAGCAGTGACAAAAAGCTTATAACACTATGTAGTGGTACAAATCAAAGATGGTGGAAAACAACAACAAAGAGGTCTGACCATGTAGTTTCAAGGTTGGAGACCTTGTTCACAAGAAAGTTGAAGTGCCCAAGAATGTTGGCAAGCTCGACCTAAAATGAGATGGTCCCTATACTATTGTCAAGGTATTGAAGCACAATGTATACCAACTAGTGGACATCAACAGCGATGACCTCCCGCGACCTTGGAATGCCATAAACTTGAAAACATTTTATGTACGAAAAGTTTTGTAACCATCATTATATTATATGATATAAACGAAGTTCTTAGTAATCGTACTATTATTCACTTACAATACTACAATAAACCTTTCCCAATAATCTAGAAACTTGAGTAAAATATTTATAGTTGACCCCATAGTTAACCAAAGCAGCAGCTTTAAGCTACCAAATCAAGGCTTCTTAGCCCAATGTTTATAGTTGACCCTATAGTGAACCAAAGTAGCGACTTCAAGCTACCAAATCAAGGCTTCTCACCCAACATTTACAGTTGATCCTATAGTCGACCAAAGTAGCAGCTTCAAGCTACCAAATCAAGGCTTTTTAGCCTAAAGTTTATAGTTGACCCCATAGTCGACCCAAGCAGTAGCTTCAAGTTGCAGAATCGAGGTTTTTTCACCATGACATTCACAGTTGACCTCAAGTTGACCAAAATATTCATGCGCTTTAAGAAAAGGAGCTTGACCCCATAATCGAGGAAAGCATTATCATAACGTGATTAATCTTCCTAAATCGATTACACACTAAATTAAAAAAATAAAATTTTTACTCCTTATTGTTGTGATCGTTCATGATCCTTGTTCATTGCCAGCAAACTAAAATTTGACCCTACAGTTAGAGATAGTTTGGTGACAAACATTAAATGAATATGATCATTTTAATGAAAGCACTCATTTTTGTACAATGGCAATAGCCTAAATCGACCCTAGTGTTGATCAATTTCATTATGTTTGTATTCGTTGAATCAAATAGACTAGGATCCTTGTTATTGCAACTATATTGTTGAAAATCAAGTTGTTTATCAATGATCTACATTCGACAAAAGCAAAACTGCTAAAACAAAGTAAATGGCAAAACAAACTAATTATATATCGACAAGTGTGAATTGATATTCCATTAAATTCAAGCACTTAATTACAAGAAATGGGATTACATTAGATCATGAGAAAAGGGAATTATAAAACAATGCCTCATAGGGTGATTAGACTCTTGCAGCAGAAACCTTAATAGTTGCTCAACCCCGCACCCTCGATCTAAGCCCCTTGAGTACCCTTTTCTATGGCTTGATCGAGCTCATCACCCTAGGGAATGGGAACCACTACTAAACTATCTACCTCCTGTTTAGGCCTAGCAGCGGCAAGTGGTAGAGCAGCTGGTGCTGGTCAGGATAGTCCTGCCTAGTTGATTAGAAAATTACTTTAGTGGGATGGCAAATATTGAGCTGTATCAACTATACCATCCTGGATCTCAAAGGCAAAGTCATTTGCAAAGTCTAACTCCTTTGCCATCGCCTTTAGCTTCTTTGCCACTTTGGCCTCCTTCTTTTATGCCTCCATCGAGGGCTCGATTGGGCCATTTCCTATAGCCCCTCTTCGAAAACTATCTCCTCGAGCTCAATATATGCCTATAGCTTTTCATTTAGGATAGGGCTAATGCGGTCTTTATCCTTTGGTCGAAAAGCATAGCCTAGATACTCTAGTTGCTTCACTGCCTTGTCGAATGGGTTCTTAGCATCATCCAAGGAAAAGACAACACTCACGTACTGAAACGCGAAGCACAGCATGAACTATTGTATTATCTCCCATCGCATGAGCAGAAGTTTTCTATAAAACTCTGCTCTAGCATCTTGAATAGTAGCATTATTCCCCATGGTTCAACCAGAGTCATAGCTATGCTGTGTGTCTAGTTGAGCTTTATTTAGCAACTCATCCGCCATGCTTTTCTCTTTGATCGCGAGCACTAATTAACTATCCTTCATCACCAGTTGATTGTGGAGATCATCGACCTCTTATGTCAGCTGCTCAACCTTAACTTAGGTGAACTTGAGCTACACTTTCAACATTTCCATGTCCCCTCCCTTTTACAGTTGCTCTCAGTTGGCTAGAGCCAACTCCGACCTCTTACAGAAATGGTAGCATAGTTAGCTCACCTAAAAGAGGAAAACTTTATATGAGTAAACTATGCTTGACTAGAAAATAACATTCAATGAAAGATGTGAATCGACCATATCCTTACCATATTAGTACGGTATGCCAAAGCTCTAAGCACAGTATCTTGGCTTAGAACCATAAACCTCCTCTGGTCGAATGTGAAGAGCATAACCATCATCACTTTAAGAGGGGCAGCCTCGACTGATCCTGCTAACAGCATTAAATATGAGTTGTGCACAGCCATAGCGGATTCTATCCCGAATCGAGGAGATGACAGTTTTGGTAGATGGAACAACACGTCATCTTTACGCCACCTAAACAGATCATAATCTGTGGGCTAATTAGACACTGTGGCTTTTTCTTTACCTTTTTCGACTGTCACCTTTTTATGAGTAAGCCCCCTTTACTCGATTATTTACCTCTTGCCCCAACCAGGGGAGCTATTGCCTATTGTTGCTAAAGGTCGAGCTGGCAACATGCTTGGAGATAGGGGCACAGATTGGGGGGATGGGGCCACGGCCAGGACTGCCTCTAGTCAAGCCATTGTAGCTTGGCGGCACTCCTCGTTCCTTTATGCTCGCACTAATGCTTCATACCTTACATAGTTCATGGTTTCCTTGCGATCTGCCAACATAGAAGATAATAGCAAAGATAAATGATTAAAGTTGAGCACAAAGGTACGTGTAAATAAACAAATTCATAAAATCAATAGGGATTTTTACCTAATCGATGACCCACTAGTAAGTCTAGCTCGGCTGGTGACAAGCCAGCCAAAACTAAACTCATTTCTTTGATAAATACTGAGTCCTCCATCAGGCCAAACTTAATTAGATTCTAGACGAAGGTATTAGGCCAACTTGGGGTCAAATTACCGAGCATTTTGACATGACCCACCCACCACCCCCTCAAAATATTAAACCTATTAGGCCCTCAAACATATAAAAAGTTTTTATTCCACTCCTGGTTGTAGGAGGAAGATGGTGTTACTAAAAACGTTTGATGAGGCCTAGTTGTGAGGTAATAGAATTTTGATTCATCAATGTTACCTAACTTCTGGGACATCAAAAGGTGAAAGAGGTTGGAGAAATTTGCGAAGGAAGTTAACTAGTCGAATAAGCACATGAAGACTGCAAAACTATATATGGTCAAGAAACAGTTTGGTAACAACTGAATTATACAGACCTCTAAACCTCTCAGTAGGTGAACTATTGCTAGTGCAAAAGATAACCCTAGGCTACATCTAAAAGCTTCCTCAAACATAGTAATACATTCCTTTGAAGGTCGATGCATCCTATCCTAAGGATCGGGAACTATTAATTCATACTCAGTAGAGACATGATAGAGGTCTCTGATGTGGGCGAGGTCAACGGGAGCAATTTTTGATGTGATTTCACTATAATGATTGGGAGTAAAGAGTCAACCACATGACATTGGCACCTCACTTAGGCCAGTATCTCCTCCAAAAGCAATGCGTTTGTTGTTCGAACTCTTAAAGGTTAAGCTGTCACTCGAAGAACTACCTAACCCACTAACACTTCCCCCTTTCCCTCAGAGTGGAGTTCTATATGACCTAGTAGCCTCACTGTCACTATCGAATGCACTCGACGTACTTAAGGAAATGTTAAGCTCAAAACAAGTGAAGAGGAAAACTTATAATATTTTGACGAACTCAAAAGTACTTGACAAGAGGTGGAAAGTACTATAAATATGTTACTCGACTTGATGTAATGCAATGAAAGTGAAAAATGAGCGTTTTAACTATGCCTATTTATAGGCACTTGGGCATAGGAACCTAACTAGCGGTAATAATGGCATAGCCATCGTCTAGCACTTCATCTGGCTCAATGCAACATGCACATTAAATGCACTAAACCTTAGTTGAATATGCTAAACCTCAGTCGAATGCGCAAAACCCTTGTCAATTAGACCACCCTCACCTATAATTATACTTCCCAATCCTTCTCATCGATTATCTCGATCATCATTTGAAAGTAAGGGGACTCATGATACGGGATGAGCCAATGAGCTCAGCCCAATGGCGTCGACCCAGGAATTACATATAGAGTATTGAACTAGGCCCATTTTATCTTGAGGGCCTAGTCATGTCATAGATTTGATTAACCCCTTACTGTGTAGTGTTAGTCTTGCCTTGATTAGGGTGCTCTGGACAGAGGTTGAACGCAGTTGGTCAACGTTCCCAACAAGAACTGCCCTTTGGTGTAGCAGGATTTCACTTTGTGGTAGACCACCTTGTCAACCACGAATTCTGACTCACTATAGGATCCCTTTACTACCACGTTTAATGCTCTGATGGACAGCATACCCACACATTAATAGCGCATGCCACCATAATGCCGCCTCTACTGCCACCCTTGACAGAAGGTGCACTACTAATGTATTATTCTACCCTTGAAAGCTGAAGATGAAACCACTTGAAATAGTATAGAAATAGAAAATGACTTAAAGCTCCTCATGCTAGGACAAGAGCCCTTCATACATGTGGAGGGCATCCCAAGCATATCACCCACCTGGAGAAAGTTATAAATAT
The DNA here is from genome assembly GCA_014898725.1 of Jacaranda copaia. NCBI lineage: Eukaryota > Viridiplantae > Streptophyta > Magnoliopsida > Lamiales > Bignoniaceae > Jacaranda > Jacaranda copaia. Next base: position 255,338 of record JACGDI010002121.1, read on the forward strand.
CCCATTGTTAGCCTCTCTCAAGATATGCCATTCTTCATTAAAGCCCTCACTCTACTACTCACATTATCTAGTCCTCTTCATAACTGACTTGAGTGTCAAAGTGCCATAACCAAGGGCACCTCATCTAGTCTGATGTTGGCTCATGATTGTAGGTCTCAACTTAGATTTCTTTGGAGTTGGATCATTTGACCAAGCAGGTCGAATCACCATAAATACTAGCTCATTCAAAAAAATACAGCTTTCACCCCCATCATAATTATATAACTATTTTCGATGCAATACATGCTAGTAGTAGAGATATTGCACAATAGTGTGGGATCCATAATTATGCAATTTTGATTCTAATAGTGCAATTTTGGCGATATGTCAAATTCTTAGAATTTTTAGTATTTTAATTCAATTGAAAATTTTTCATTGATTGTTTATTTACTTTTATATTTTATTTTAATGCAATAAGCTTATCTACTATCACTAAAATATCATGTTATGTTTATCCAAAATTGTAATGTAGATTTTTATCTCATATGATAATTCAAAAAATATCTATAATCATATTTTTATCTCACTAAACAAGTTAATTTAAAAAATATTTTATGACATCATGTTAAGTACTCTTATCACAAAATTCTATATTATAAATTTAATTTATCACTAAAAAAGTTAATTTAAAAAATATTTTATGACATCATGTTAAGTACTCTTATCACAAAATTCTATCTTATAAATTTAATTTATCACAAAATTAATAGATAAATATTTTATTTATTTTATATATAAATTTTATTGTTCTACAATTATTCCTTTTATATTTTATTTCTACATTATTTGTAGTACAATTTTATAATTTAATTGTAGGGCTTCTTTCCCCAATTAGCAATATATAATAATATTTCTTTTTCTTTTTAATTAATTTAAAGTTCATTTCATAGAAAATTTTTAAAATATTTTTTTAAACACATCTTTATACTACTTTTTTTTATTCTAAATTAATTAGATACTTTTCTAATATATTTAAATATTTTATCAATATTATTACTTTATTGTTTCCTCAATATTTATTTAAAATTAAAGTTCTTATGGCCAACTTAGAGTTTTAATTTTTATATTACTTAAAAGTATTAGCATGCAGAATTTTTTTATTTCAATTAATTATATTATATATATTTATTTTTAATACTATTTTCAAATATTTTTGTATATTCATATAAGAATCTATCTTTGAAATTGAATTTTTATTTTACTATTATTTTAGTTGTAGCTCTCTCAATTTATCTAAATAATATATATACATACACACACTTCATATTAGAATGGTGTACGTCAAATGATGTGATGTTATGAAATATTTAAAAATATTATAATTTTATTAAGTTGAAATTATTCCAATTTTCTTATCAAATGAATGAAGAAATGGTATATATTTTTCTATAAAAAATATTCATTAAATTTATTTGTACTTGATTTGCCCATTTTTAATTATGTGTGTATAAGAAAGATTTTATTTTTTTATTTTTCCTATATAATATCATAATCTTGTTCAGTACCAATTTATCATGCCCCCGCACACATTGAATAGAATAATAAATTAGGGAATTTAATTTGTATTGGCTCTTCGTATTATAATAAAGATATTTTCCTTTGGTTTTATCACTTCAATAAGCGGATAAAAAACGGCCTTCAATCTAACCAACATAATGTCTATAATTTTTTTCGGACAATTTGGCCACTTTAGTATATTTATCACTTTTACTTCCTCATAGAGGTTCCACTTTTTATGACTTGCGTACTTGTTACATATTTTCTGTTCTTTTAGGAATTTGATATTAAATTTATCGATAATAGTAATAATAGAACAATTAACAATACAAAGGTAAAAATTTTATAGTATTAAATAAATGAAAATATTTATTTGCTTTTCTATACAATCCTACAATTTTTCTAACATTTTTAAGGTATTTATTTCAATTTTTAAATTAAATCAAATAAAAAAGTAGAAATAACATAAAGTTCATTAGTCATCACTGTCGATGAATCCAATGGGGATATCCCCAATTTGGGTACGCAAATTTGAAGATTTTCCCAATGAAAATGAGGATGGGGATAAAAATATTCTTGAAACTAATTCAAGAAGGCGGGCGAGCTAGCATCATACTTTCCATCCACAGTCTCTGTCTCCATTAAATTATTAAAACACCTTTAATTAAAAACATAAAAAAAATATCATATTCTTACTCTTTTTAGCAATTTCATTAATAATTATGATAATTACAAAATATATACATACACTTAAACCTAGAATAACTTTAAGTTTCTATTTTCATTTTACTACCCATGTTAACCCTAACTTTCAATTGTCTCATTAGTCATGAATGGTTCTTCTTCTTACATAGCTCTCCGTCAGTCCAACTTGATTTCGAGAATAACAGGTAAGTGATCTCTGCATATGTTGCCGTTGTTCTGTTTTAATTGATCATAGTGTACTTAAACTTATTTATGTGTGTGTGTGTGCGTGTGTATATATTTGTTTTTCTGTCTTAATTTACTATGGTGAAATAAATTAAAAACAACAAAATGGATATTAAAAGTACCTAGAACAGCCAGACATTCATACTTAATAGAACTAATTTGTGGTTTATATGTGTAATTTCTTTTTCAAATTAAAAAGGCGTGCTTCAATTTATCGAACACGATTTATATTGCATATTGTAATACTCGGAAAAGATATTTAGGTATATTGAGTTTATAGGGGAAAATTGATGGGGTTTCAACCAAAACTCATTAATACTACTCAAGTAAGTAAGGTTTAAAATCATTCTCAAATAAATTAAGACAATGAAAAAGTACAGTATATTTTTATTTGTTTGTCATCATACAATTAAAAATATTTACAAAAAGATGATGATGTAAGTGTATCACATGAAGCCTTAAGTGTCTTTATTTGACTGGACCACATGAAAAAAAATATACAATCTACATGAGATCATATCCAAATTAAATTTAAGTAATTAAAATCCAAATCACATACAGAGATGCAAGTTGTAAAATATTTTCATAATAATTTTAAACGATGAAGACAAAGCCGTCTTTTGCCTGCCGTTTTTCTTTTCTTTTTTTCCTTTCGTGTCAAAGTATAAAATTTTGTGAACAGATTTGGTAAAAGAAGCAACATAAAATGTCCTTTTCTTTTCTAAAAAAAGCCCTATGACGTAACTAACAAAATTATATTACACTTACACATACACATACACAACAACAAGAATTCAAATGTTACTGAAAGACGCAATAATGCCGAATCTCGTGTCAAGACTTTTTACCTGGTTCTAAGTCCCGTTTGTTTTCATCTCCCGGCTCCACTTTTATTAGGAAATAAAAATTAAAAACAAATATTTTTTTATAACTTTTTTCAGAAAAAGTACATATTTTTTTTTAAAACTTTTTCTAAACCTACCCTATCACCATATTACATATCAATCAAATTCAAATTTAATTTAACATAAAGTACTCACTATCATTTCTAAATTAATAAAATATACATATATTTTAAAAAAATAAATAAATCTTCTTAAACATAAAATATATATATATATATATATATAAATTAACCTAATTTTCAATTATATAACCTATTCTAATTATCATTACTTTCTAATATTTCATCCAAATACATTTTAATTTCTATTTCCATTTTATAACTAATTTTCCAACTTTTAAAAATAATTGCAAATAAAAATGGAACTTGGAAATAAAACCAAACGAGCTGTTACACTGACCAATTAAAAAATAATAATAATAATAATAATAATAGTGATAATATACTCGATTTTTGTAACAGACCTCTACAAATAATTGACGAATGGAGAATTAAGGGAAGAGAAGAAAAACAATAAAGTCAAAGTCCGTGGTCAGTGCACAAGAGACGTGAGGCGATCTCAAAAACTGAAAGGCAAGTTTGCATTTTCAATGTGATTTAAGACATGATCCAATGATGTTTTTGAAATTTCTGGACATAGAATTAATAGGATGGCCTCCAAATTCTACAATACACACCTGCTTTCCATCCGTAGTGTCAAAGATGATGTCCATTCTCCACTCCACTTGTCTTGCTTTATTACTATTATGATTTGAGTTTTGAATTTTTTAGTCACAAAAATCTTTACATTATGCTTCAATGTTGAATTTCATTAGAACAATACTAAAAGAAGGTTAAAATTGAAAACATGAATTTTCTATATATTACATTTGTACTTTATTATCATCGAAAGCAATTGAAAATTTATTTTTAAAAAAATTAAATCCCATTTGAAGCTGTACTTGTAAGTGCAATTTTTTTTGTTTGTAATAAATAAAATTACAAAACAAGGAAAATCTACACAAATAAAATAAAATTCAAACTTATCAATTGTGAATTCAATATCTAATCTAATCATCTGATTCTTTTCTTTTAAGTATAATCTTGAAATTTGATGAGTTCTATAACGAATGTCTCAAACACCACGAATCTCCTTGAATTTGATTTGAAATAACACCAATTCGAGGACTTTATACCTTAATCTCAAATTAAATGCTGAAAATATATAAGCTCCACAAAGAACGCCTTGAACGCTATGGATCTCTTTGAATTGTTTGAGAGAATTGTTAAACTTCTTCAAAAATTTTCTCACTTGCTAGCATTTGTGTTGTATGTAGAATGAGTTTTGATCAACCATTTATATAGATGTTTAATGGGAGACTTACAAATTAACTTCAACTTTTTTAATGATTATCTCTCAGACAAGATAACATCAAATATCAAGAGATAATATTAAATATTTTTGATATGACAATATTAAACATTTAAAGATAATGTCAAATATCATGAGATCATATCAGATATCTTTGATTTGATTGGTCATAAACATAGATACTTCATCTTTGGCACTTGTCAATATTTGATTTGAGTATAAAACAAATACTAGAGTATTAATTAAAATTAATGACTTATCTTTTGAAATTAAATTTAATAAGTTTCAAGAAATAAATAGAAAACTTAAAGTAATATCTAGCATATTATTTTACATGTGTAACTTTTCTATTGGCTAAAATTAATATGCTTGCAAATGTCCCCCCCTCCCCCGGCCACTTCAAGATGTGGCGAAACATCTGCTAATTATGCACAAAGGAGGAAAGGCTTGAAGTATTTGAAAAAATGTTCTTTTCTTTTACTTTTTCACTTATGTCTATAGCAAGAACATCCTCCAAAAATCCTCAAGCTATACTGCCCTCAAGAACTATCATCCCTTTATGGGATCTTCATGAACTTTTCGAATAGCCAATCCATGGGAGATTTTTATGATGAAGTCCTCCCATCTATCTATGTACCTAATAAAATGATCAAGTCATAACACCATTCAAAGTAAATATCCTTTTGATGGGGTGCCATACATAGTTTATACTCATGCGGCCAAGAATAACATGCAGTTTAGACTCGTGTGTCAATGGGCATATTTAACTTGAGTAGATATCTTATACTCATGTCATAGAGTCTACTTGAATTTGATTGACAATTTATACTTATGGCAAGGATTTTACCTAAGTTTGACTTAATAGGCAACTTACAGTCTTATCAAGGAGTACATGTGTGGACTTTAATTTAAAATTTTAGATAGTTTATGCTCGTATCTAAGAGTATTATCAACAACTTAAGCTCTTATTAAGGAACATTATTGATAGTTTAGGCACTTATCAAGGAGCATATAGAAGTTGAAGATGTAATTACCCCCAACATCTTCATCATTAATAGTACCACTTCAATTTTCTTATTTGTTAAAATTCTTGCTCATTTCAATGTTATGTGTAGAGTTGTTAAATCTTCAAAAGTTTTTGGTTTGATTCCTTGAAGCATGTGGCAAAGGCTCCAATTCATTCTTTGGATGCACATCATGGTGGTTGAAGCCTCCAACAATTGATCTTTGAAAATAAGGCTCAAATTTCTCTAGCGATTGATGTAGTCTATGACCGACTCTTCTTTTCATTGGCAAGAGTTGGTGAGTTTAATTATATTAACAGTCCTTTGAGTGCCGTAAAAACAACTGAGGAACACTTGTTCTAATTGCCCCCAACTGTTGATGGAGCCTGCCTCCAAGTCAATATACTAATCAAAAGCATTAACCTTTAATGATCGAACCAATTGCTTGACTAGATGATCTCCATATGTCCCAGCATTATTATAAGTCTCAATGAAATAAGCCACGTGCTGCTTTAGGTTGTCCTTACTATCAAATTGCTAAAACTTTAGGGGTTGGTATCTTATCAACATCTTGTCAATCCTTCGAGTATATAGCTTGGAGTAAGTCATAGATGACTTAGAACTTCTAGCAAGCTTATCTTTGATAGTCCCCATGATAAACTCCTTCAATGAGTCGATGTGAATTAGTTTATCAGTGGAAACTTGTATTTCTTGCTCCAATCACTTTACTTTTGGATGATTGTCTCCTTTTGGATGTTTCATCTTTCATCTAAAGCCTCAAATGTTTTCTCCACCATGTAGCTGGCATTAAGATTGTCCACTTTGCCATCAATTTGGAGATTTGAAAGTTTCACTCTTGGACATGCTTCGTGAGTCCTTCAATGGCCTTCATCAAATTCACAATTTGTTCTTCCAAGGGTTGTAGCACTTGTCACCATCACTATCACCATGCTCGAGGAATTTGAAGTTGAGTAAGGAAGAAATGATATAGATTCTTCTTTTGAGTCATGACATTCTTCATTCATATCAATAAAATATGATAACACCTTTTCCACAGTAAGCAAACCCCCCTCCCCCTGAAGATGATTGCAACTTTTTGGACATATTTCTTGTGGTGACGCCAACACTTTTTACTCTAATACTTGAGGAATTTGAGATAATAATTTTTAATGTTGTAATTTTGTTGGTGGCCATTTGATACTTTAGTCATGATGAAGAAAAGAGATGAGAGGTAGAGATCGTCCCATTGGGTGTGCCAAAATTTATAAGTGCAAATTTCTTTGTCTGCAATAAATAAAATTACAAGACAAGAAAAATCTATACAAATAAAACAAAATTCAAACTTATCAATTGTGAATTTAATCTCTAATCTTATCATCTAATTTTTTCCTTCTAGATATGATCTTAAAATTTGACGAGTTCAGTGATGAACACCTTTAACACCGTGGATCTTCTTGAATGTGATTTGAAATAATGCTAATTCGAGAGCTTTGCACCTTAATATCAAATCAAATACCAAAAATATATGAGCTCCATGAAGAACACCTTAAACATCGTGTATTTTCTTGAATTTGATTTGAAGAAAATAACGTCAATTCGAGGGCTTTGTACCTTAATCTTGAATCAAACACCAAAGTACGATGAGCTCCGTGAAGAAGTCCTTGGATCTCCTTGAATTGCTTGAGAGAATTGCTGAATTCTTTCAAAATTTCTCTCACTTGCTAGGACTTGTGTTGTGTGTTGCGTATAGAATAAGTTTTAATCACCCCTTTATATAGATGTTTAATGGGAGACTTCCAAATTGACTTGAACTTTTTTTTATAATTATCTCTTAGACAAGATAATATCAAATATAAAGAGATAATATCTAATAGTTTTTATATGACAATATCAAATATTAAAAGATAATATTAAATATCAAGATATTATATCAAATATCTTTGATTTGATTGGTCTATAAATAGAGATATTTCATCTTTGACACTTGTCAATATTTAATTTGAACATAAAATAAATACTCAAATATAAATTAAAATTAATTACTTATCTTTTAGAATTAATTTAATAAATGTTAAAAAATAAATAAAAAATTTAAATTAATATCTAATATATTATTTTATATGTGCCACTTATATGAACAGAATGACTCTTCTTCTTCCTCTTCAAAATAATAATAATGATTGATGATTTTATGGGCATGACTTTAACAGTGTGAAACTCATAAATGTGTGAAACTCATGCCCGACACACCTTACATGCGTTCTCCAAATTTAACTTTTTATTTTTTAAAGCTTCTAATTGATTAATGAGGCAATGAATGAGATATACTCATAAAACATACACCTAAACATAAACTATATATTTAGAAATAGTTGGAGTAGCCCGTGGTTTAACGTCTAATGGCATAAGTTTTCTACTTCAAATTTTAATGAGCTTCTAATATAAATATATGTATTATAAAAAAATTATATATTTAAAATTATATGTCAGATTAGACTTGTTCGTCTACTAAGATCCTTTGTAAATTGAATTTCATAGCATTCAAATAGTAGCTTCTTTAAAAAAAACTATATATTTAAAAATTGTATGTCAGATTAGACTTATTGTCTACTAAAATCTTTGTAAATCGTATTTGATGATGTTCAAATGGCAGCTTCTTTTAGCGATAACTGTCAACACCATTAAAGGTGGGTTCTGGTCGTAATAATTGGTAACTGTGTACATATTCAACGAAAAAGTTTCACAATTGACTTCGATTTTTTTTTTCTTTTTATGCATGGCATATTATTTATATATATAAACACATTTGACAAAATAATATTTCAACTTTCCATTTTGCTCTTAATTAACGGTAATTATAATTGATGGACTAAAATACCTTTGGTAATATTTTAAGACTTGGAGGAGTCAATTATTAAAAGGAGTAAAATGTAACAAAATATTGTTTTATGATTATAGCCGTCGGAAAGAAAAAAAAATGTCATTGGAGCAAGAAATAAGCCATCTATGTAACTTTATTGGTTATTAAGGAAACAAAAATGAAAAAGAAGAAGAGGCGGATATAGCAGCGAGGGCGAAGAGAGAAGGAGGGAGAAAATGACATGAGATGGGCGTTGGCAGAACAAATAAGAACGACACTCAAGAGCCTTGTGATATTGAATTTCTTTAAATTGAACCAAAATAACGACGATTGGAACTCACTCTATTTTAAAAATGAAAATGTTACCTGTGTTTAAGATATTAATTCTTTTCAGGAACATAGTCATGGATTATGTTACAGAAACACCATCCAATTGTTGACATGCTAATAAGTTGAGGGCAAAATGATCAATTCCTTACTTCTATCCTTCTCTAATTTTTGAATTATTAAAGCCAAGCAAGAACTTTATGTGGTAATTGATGCACAAAAGAGAGGACTGAGAAACGAGACTCGAATACTTTTCTTTGGAGTTGGAAAATTTGTCCGCCGAGTTCTATCAACTTGCAGATTCTTCCTCAATTAGTTGAAAGCGCAACATTGGCTAAAGTCGTCAACTCGTTCTTCTATTTTCCAAGACTTTTAAAATAACATTTTATGTTCCAAGAAAAATATATCTTTATGGCTAATACTCTGTGACCTAATCCTACACTACACTTGCAGTAACTTGGGAGCACTGCTCTATAGTTCCCTAGAACTTGCCCGACCAACCCTCGGCCTGCAATAAAGTAGTCAATATATCTCAGACTCAGGATGTCTGGGATCAGCAACACATTCATCGTACATATATGGATGACTTGATTAATAATTGGGTCAAGGATTAGAGTTTAGAGACCCATTCTAAGAGTAGCAGATTGGGTCTTATATCAGACTCCATGTACGCACATCTCACAGCGTCCGACTCTACAGACCAAGTCCCCATTACCAAACACATATCTAACACCAAATAGGAGACTAAGACCGAGTCTGCAGAGATCAGTTCAGTTGTCGTAAAGAAATGAAAACACTGAAACAAATGAGGCTCAGAAATGGAAACAATAGAAAATTTGTAACGGCTGAGAAATGGCAGTTCATAGTTTTTGTTTGTCAGAAGTGGCATATATATACCTATAACCAGAGTAAATAAAAATGTAATCCCAAATAATAACTTTTCCAAAGCTAGCTAATCTGTTTTCGCAATTATTTCTTGCCCCACACAAAGCCGTGCATCTTCTGTGATACTCTCGCATAATTTTAACAATATTCCAAAATATATCTTCCCCTGTTTCATCAAAATTGCAAACCTCAGAGAGTCATCAAATTATTTAACGAAACGAGGAGCAAATATTGCTATATATGAAAGAATTTACATCAGCTGACCTTTACTCTTCTGTAAGATGCTAAAGTAGCCAATGGTTCGTTGGATCTCTGCATAGTCCCTTCCGTATAAGTCATGTTAATCATCTGACACCGATTGCAACCACCCAATGCCTGCACAAGAAAGTATCCCCGGATTTGAGCAATAGAATCTTCACATGGAAGCTCTCAGACTTACCTCTTAAATTTTCTTATTAGGGAGCAAAAGGGATAGGAGGTTTGAGAACCATCAGCCTTATAACCACTATTCGTTTAATATTGATCTTCACTAACCGTAAAATTTGTGTCTCCAATCTTCAGACTTCTCCATCCATCTTCAGCATAAGGTTTTCCACCAGATACAACCAAATTCGGACGGAACCTAGTCGGACCGACTTCACTAGTCCAGTTATGGGAGCCATTCTGCAACTCTAGTTAAATAAATACATAAATATGACGTATATTCATAGACAAATTTAATATTCTTCAGGGAAACTAATCAATATACAAATACATAGTGATAATATCAGAAAGAATGTGCATATACAAAAGAGAGCATTGTAAGATAGGAAAGGAAGTGAATATAACGTACTTGATCTTAATCTTTCGTTCAGATCTGCAACACTTTCCTCAGATATTAGCAAAAATTGAGCTTCATTCACAAAATTCAATCTGACCTCTACATCTCTGCGCATCCCCATGCTCTCATTCCTACTGGAGCACATATGATTCTGGAAAGCACAACTCCTTATGAGGGTGCAAGGCCGGCCAACGGCATTGCTAAACCATATATCAACATCATTGCAGTAGCCTTGGACTTCGTATCTAATCAAGAAACAAATTTCATTCTTAGTAATTTTCTTTTTGTCGTCTTTCTTTGTTGCAAACAATGAAAATAGTACAAAAAAGAGGCCTGAAGTAAGTCTGGCATAGAAATGTACAGGTCAAATCAAGCTTCTGGGGAGAAGAACTGGAGTGAACAGAACAGAAATAAGTGTTTGACACTCCAAGACAAGGAACATGGAACTGAAACCCTAAATAAGAACTCGAAATCTTTGTGGAAAAAAGGTTCAATTTTCAAGTGAATATCAACAAACAACAAAGTACAGCAATTAAATTGTTAATAACAAATATAATTATCAGAAACGTTGTGCCGGAGAACATTCTAGTAGAATATAATTGGAAAGAAAGGCCCCATTTACCATATGGAATTATGCGTGATTAACTATTTTATCGACATAATACCTTGTTTACAAGTGGATTTACAGCCCTTGTTGATGAATGGTCCATGATAAAACAAAGATATGCAGTGATAAGTATCAGATATTTTAACTGAAAAATCCAAGTTAGCCACTTGAGTAGATATAAAGCTAAAGTCCAACAAGTCCCTCAAATAATTTGGAAGATGATCTTCCCTTATCTCCTTCATTTAACTTCTTCCTTGCATACCAAGTGATCAGGCCAAATGCTCCACGCATAACTTTCAGTTTGCAGCCCTCAGCTTTTGAGAGCCTTCACATTCAAATGGGCGACTGAGACCAACTAATCTTACTTTGCCTTTAGAAAGCAAATATCTTGAGATCTCAGCTTTGGAATAGACTCAAAATGTGCTAAACAAACAAGAAAAGAAAGGATTAAGGAGACAAAGGTAACTGTGGGTGGCCATGGATGTCCCAATAGCTGGTGCTAATAGGAAAGAAAGATTGTAGAAAAAAAAAATAAGAGCAAGATAGAAAAATTAGAGAGGAAACAAGAGGGAAGAAGAATGTGGAATAAGGAGAAAAGAAAGAGAACGAAAAAAGAAAAACAGAAACCAAAGAGAAGTTAAAAAGGGGGGGAAAAAGAAAAGAGAGAGAGAATAGTAGGTATTCCAGGCAACAAACTTTTAATCACATCAATTTATCCATCAAACCTAACACAAGCTAAAAAGATTTTTTGCTATCCCTCAACTAATCATCCCAAAAGTAATAGTAATATTTTTTAGATCAAATAATCATAATCTCATTATCATCACATATTTCATCAATCACTTGTCATCCCTTCCCTTGATGCAACAAGGTGAAAACAGCAAAGTTGTGCAGTACTTTTGGTGAGTAAAAATTAACATTACTCATCATTATCCTTTAGAGTTCCATCCACATGTAGTTTATTAGCTTAAGCATCACGTAAACATGAAAATAATAGAGAGGTAACTTACAGAGATTGAAGTATTCCACTTTCAAACATGCATAATTTTGTGTATCCCATATATTTTTCTTCATATATCCTAGAGGCTAATTCAGTCTGAAATGCAAATATATTCAATGATGCAAACAGAATAGACAGCACACACCAACATGCATGCACATAAAACAGAGGTTTCTCAACTGCATGCATCAATTCCACATAATTTCTTCTTGTAGGTGCAATTAGACATCCAATTAGATCAGAGTAGCTTAGAAAAATTATATCCCTCTGCCAACCCTCGTCATTCAATTGAGACTTTCATCATTTAACATACTGCATAATGCAGGTAATAAGCTAGACAAGAAGATTTTGGGTAGCATATCATTGAAACAACTGGTATCTGATTGTATGCAAAACATTTTACCTGAAACTTAAGTTTTCGTACCTTTGAGAATATATTTCCATCACTTCTCTTTCAGCAACAGATTGACCTGATGTAAGTTTGATCTGCAGTTTCTCCTTGCAACGGGGTGACTTAACGATAAGTAGTCCTAATTTGAGATCAAGCAGTGTAGTAATAAAGCCCATTTCTGGCACCTAAAATTTAAAAAATTTAAGGGAAACTCAACACCACACGACAACAATCAACAGTAAAACATCATGCTTACATTACAGGCAAACTATGATATCTCCAAAATCAGCTTTCTCATCTGAGCAAACAATATACCCAAAAATTCACAATAGCAAATCACCTACATTTTCTAGAACTTTACAATGGATCATGAGACACAGTAAGAATATAGACAAGAAATGCGATTTCCACCCCAACTTTCTATGGAAAAAGTTGTTCAAATTTCATGCTATAAGACTCATTTCTTGAGCAGACTATGATGATTCATTTTTCACACTTCTGCAAGTTTGGTCACTTGCATTTTCAGCAGTTCAGTTTCAACACCATTTGAACTACTGCAAACAAAACACAACCACATGGAAAGATCCAATATCATTATTCAACACTTTGAGTCCTTTGGACACATGTTGCAAGTGAACCACTAGTCAAGTGTATATAACAAAGCTATAACTAAGCTGACGCGAACCTTCAATTATCCTTGAAACCCAACACTCAAAAAATTTCTTCAAGGACTCTAGTTTCCCTCAAATCCTACGCATGAGTCTTAGCAGCTTGTTCATTTTTTATGTTAAACACGCTACAAGAACATCAACAAGTTAATGCACACATCAGTCATTTGAAAATCTGGAACAGACACAAATAGCTTCAGAACTCTTCAAAACATCCTTCTACAGGATTTTGCACTCATAAAAGCTTGAAATGTTTCTTTTCAATTAAGACCAAAGACAAGGATAAGCACACGTTACAAGGGAATTGCCATTCACTACATAGGCTGGTGAAGCACAAGAGCTGGAAGAGAATTTCTATAACTGGAGGGCCCCCATTTTTTATGCAGCTGAACATCTAACATTAATTGTTTACTTCCAGCAGATATATCCTTGTTAATGCATTTTTAGTTTTTACAAGTTCCTGCATGGTCCATTCATATGGTTTTGTATTCCCTTAAGTCAAACTTTTTGTTCCTCAAGGAAAAGCTAAGATGTCACACTAACTGCTAAATTAACAAAAGATATCATCAAGGAATCCACACTATGTAATAACAATTCACCTTCTTTTGGGTCAAAATTTCTCCACTGAAGCTCTTGAGAAGCCATTCTCTATCATGTAATAACCCTGAAATTTGTAGTGCAAAAATTTCATGAAACAAAATATAAAATTAACATAATTCCTATTAACTACAAAGGCAAAAAGACCACAACAATTTTTACGAGAGAAACAATAGTGAAATAATGTAAAGATAATCATCCTCCACATGTCAAAAGAAGTGCACAATGTGGTGATATAGAGTAAAAATCAGAGAACCAGAATGACTAATCAAGGCATGAAAACATAACATGCGTCAGGCTGCAAACCTGCAACAGATTCATTGAAACTAAGCAAAAAGATCTAGTTTTCATGGTCATGAAAGTATGCATGAGTAATCAAACAAGGAACAATGGTGGTTGTGAAACAAAATAGTCATTATCCCGAAAAGCTTCTTTTGTTGGTTTGATCACCTTCTGTAGCACACAGAACTTTCAATCTTCTTAAGCTCTCCCAAGCAGCCAGGCTCATTGTGTCCCAACTAACCTCTGTCATTCTCTCTCTCCTATTGCTGAATGTATAATCAAATAAATAACTCATCTTTTAAATAATTCTGAAGGAAACCCAAACAACTATGCTCAGCCCAAAACCATAACCCCCCACCCCCCAAATAAATCAGTTACAAAATCACCCAACAACTGAACCCTAAAATTCATTCTGCAGCATCTCAAAAGCCAATCAAATAGTTCTTAGAAAAAGCATTAAATTTTATCAGTTATATTATTATACATGTGTATGTAATTGAGATCATACTCAGTACAGCATAGAGTTGCTTCGAGCTATAAGCAGTTTACATATAATACCGGTACTACACAAAGGCCAGCTCTCCACATTGAAGCCTGCACACGATTTTATTGGGTAAATAGTAATTGATTTGAGAAAGTATCCTCTGGTAACTCTTTGAATCCCTGCAATTAGAAAAGAAGCAGATGCAGAAAATTAGTCAACAGATTAAAGTGACATGTGCTGCATACAGACAGAATTTTAAAACTTCACATATTTCCAAGAAGGACACTGAACAAAAATAAAAGTCACAAGAAACAAGGGTCAGGACCACTAATTTGCATCTAATAAGCCAGAAAACATAACCTTCAACTTCAGGATGTAGACTCTTCGGACTAAATAAACCTAAATGTGCAGGTTGAAGAGGTAGTGATACAAATGAACTCTCAATGAACTTCAAAAACTTCTGCACAACAGTATCAGAGGAAAAGAGTTAAAGGGGATATTAGAAAAGAGAGAAAGAGAGCCCCAGAAGTAGATCCATATGCATAAATCTGTTACATTGATTACCACTATCTTGATACTAAATAAGAACCATTCAATGGTAACATGATTTCATCATTAACAATTAGTCTGAAGGATGTGCCAGTGGGACCTAATATTAATAACTGCAATGACTGATTAGGAGAGTATAAGTACCATGATTATCATTTCAAACAAGAAAAAGTATTATCACTCATCATAAAACCATAAAAAGGCCATAATGTGGGCTTTACAGCCATTAAGCAATTTCGGTTATTACCATTTCAAATAGGAAAAAGTATTATCACTCATCATAAAACCATAAAAAAGGCCATAATGTGGACTTTAAGCCATATAAGCAATTAATCAAAATGACAGAAGAATTAAGTTCCGATGAAATGGAACTGCTGTGTGATTTCTCTAATTAAAACAAAAATGTCTAACAAAAGCAATTGTGAACCATGTGAATATCCTTAAAAACAGGAGAGGCATCAGACGAACAACTAAATTCCTCATGTCCGTAAAAGAATACCCCAGCATCTTCAAATGTAGACATGTAACCAAATGACACCCTTACTGCTCCAGTTGGTTTTCCATTCCAAATATCACGGTCATCCCAGCAAATATGTCCTGCCTAAGTTAGAAAATTGATGCAATATCTGATCAGAGTGAAGTTGATATCCCATCTGTTACTATAGTTGGTTAAGCGAGCAGATTTACCTCAATGTTAGAAAGAAGATCCGAATAAGACAGACCAAGATGCTTTGCGCATGCACCAGGATTACAAAAGCACCCTGTCTAAGCACGAGCGCAAGGAGGAAAATTGCCAAAAAAAAAAAAACCACTTCAGCAGTCTCCAAAAGATCATACTCTAAGCAAACATAAATTCTTTGAAATGGTAACAAACAAACAAGACAAAACTTCAATGTATAATAAAATTTACATGTTTAATGTACAGGAGGCTAAAGAAGTGAGGTATAGTATGTGTTGGCAACAAAATGTCATCTTTGCTGATTTGATCTTTTCCATCCACATGAAAGAAGGGGAAAAAAATAAAAGAAAAGAAAAAACCTCAAACAAAGTTTATTACCTTTAAGACTTGTAGAAGACAGGAAATGAAAGGTTATATGTGTCTGTGATCATTTGAATTGCCATTCACATAACAAGCAATTGGTAGACATCAAAATTGAAGAAAAAAGAAAATACTATGAAGATGTTTAATATTTGTAAAAGCTCCAAGCCATACTCCTCTGAACATCAATTTCAATTTATCCAAACAAAAGAGGACATCTTCTCAAAGCACCAAGCACAGGAAAAAATGGATAAAACACATCAGAAATCTCCAACAAGATTGTGCACTAGAAAAGTTTGATTAAGCCAGAATATCTTTCTTACTGATTGTAATGAAATAACTAAGGAAAATACTTAATTTCATAATAAAATTTATATGTATAAGGACCTGGCGTAATTGGTGGGAAATAAAATACAAGCTTATAATCTTTTAAGTCAAGTATATGAGAGGAAAGGAAAAGGTTCTATCATTCCAA
Organism: Jacaranda copaia; assembly: GCA_014898725.1. Lineage (NCBI taxonomy): Eukaryota > Viridiplantae > Streptophyta > Magnoliopsida > Lamiales > Bignoniaceae > Jacaranda > Jacaranda copaia. Next base: position 272,047 of record JACGDI010002121.1, read on the forward strand.
CTGATGGACTTTACAGAAGTATAAATTTAAAAAGAAAAAAGAAAAAGAAAAAATAGAAGTGTTCCGCAAATGTTGTGACATTCATACAAGCTCCAATGGATCTAATAAACCTTTACCCTATCCAAACAAAGACATTTTAATGTTTCCTGATACAGCTCTTACCCGTAACTGAATATTGGACAAGGATGCCAATTTTTCAACCTCCCGATACCCAAACCAAGATCCATCAGGCCTCTTCAAGTTGAATGACACTATAGGACCTGTTTCTTTGCACTGTGACTGAGGGAAAGAATTTTGTGTTCAAAGTAAGTAAAAGTGAAAGAGACATGCAAGATCAAAATATATCCGAAAATCATTAAATTTTGAATTTCAAAATACTAAACTGATTTCTGGCAAGTGGAAGGGGCAAGAAACATCTAAAATTTCATCAGGAGAGTTTCTTTCTAGAGTTGGATAACATGACTAAAATACATGAACAAGAGATCGATGCCATTATGCAACTAAAACCTACTGTTATCATTTACCATAAAGTCTTCATACCGGTGTGCAGTTTTATCAACCATTCCTCAGAATAAGTGAAAAAAGGAAGAGAATATGAAATTGTAGATAACAGGATTTTTGGTTGAAATAATATTTCCAGTATTTAAGAAGGCAGTACTAACCTCAGGATCATTTAGGCAGTATAGCGTGCAAACACGATTTCCATTTACATGCCTCAGATTCAAGAGTGCATTCCTAACATACGAAGCAAGCGACATTGTATGCCTTCAAAAATGAAAGCTCATTTAGACCACAGGTCTGCCACTAAGGCAGAAGTCAATTAAAAAAAAAAAA